>CM047807.1:127876744-127966283 GCA_026214975.1 Gentiana macrophylla | reverse complement strand
TATCATGTATTCATGCAACACACGCATAAATACATTTGCACATATATTAATATACAATTTTAATACATAATAATATAATATTATGATTAATTAATTTGTAAAATCCATGTGTATCAATATACACAACAAATTTCGACATACATATCTAATATATGTATATTTAATTAATCAACATAATTAATATATTGTATTATATTAATTCATAATAAATAAATACCACCATATTAATTTATAACTATAACACTTCATAGTTGAGATAAAACTTTCCTTATTTGGTTATCACTATAACCGCATTTTAATCCGGCTAGATGTTCTTATGCGTGTGACCCGATAGTCTTCCGAATATGTTGGTCGTAGACACAAAGTGCAAATTACGAAAAAGCCCTTCACACATAACGACCACGGGATAGCGTCTAGCAACACACCGTGACCCCCAATCATCGGAAGAGTCAAATGCAATGACTACTACCTTTAATGTGAAGCATTTACCGTGTAAATAGAATCCTATCGCTATAATAAATATCCATACGGTCGCACGTCGAGTGTCAAGCATCAACGATCGATCTTATAACTGATATCATGCTCTCTCTAAGTAACTCATTTACTTCCACTTTGCAAAGATTCACGAGAGTAAGACATTCCTTATAAGAAGCGCCCTTTCAATATTCACCCCTACTACTGTGGTACGCGATTCCGATGACCAAACATGTATACTCCGCATGCTTTAAGATCACACCCAATCACTACCGCATGATCGCCCCATGTCTGTGGAAACTCAATAGTGTCAAAGAATGACAATCCATACCGCGATGCCATGTAAACTCCGGTCCTAAAGATAATTACACAAATCGCCACATAGTGTGACACTTAACAAAGAGTGAGTGAGTCACCTAACGATGCATTCTCTAATACACCCACGAATAATACCCAAGTGTCTCTACACTTCGATAGACGAGATCTATCCCCTCGCTCTTAAAGATGTAAGATATCTAATACATGCTAGCATGTTTGTACTATCAATGCCTGCTTAATAGACATAATCCTAGAGACATTTAAGTATCAAACTTATCAAAGTGATTAGAGATCTCATCAACCATAATCTCTTATCATGGTTTCTCTATCACAGCTTTAATACTAAGGACGTTATCATATAAAATTCATAATTGTTCTTTAAAAGAACAAATATATATGACAAATGTAAAAGCCATTTAATATATGTATAAACATAAGGAAATAGTAGAAATGATCCGACCCGTTGATCCGATCCAATCCGATTGGTTTTAACATTATTTCAACACCTAGCACACGAGCAAAGAGAGAGGCGTGCCAGAAGAGAGAGAGCTCGAATTTTCTATGGAAACCGTGAAAAGGCACTCTTGAAAGGTAAATGATCAATCGTTGGTCCTTGGAAAGGCTAACACAAGTTTTCGGGGTGAATAAACTTGTCACCTAAAACCGATTTAAAACAAATTAAGGTCAAATTAAAACTTGTGTGAAAGTTAAGTCGATTGCCGAAGTTTCAAATAAATCGACTTAAGCAAAATCCGAGTCAACCGCGCAATGATTAATTTAGCCTTTATTAAATATAAGTTATCAAACAACTTGTTGAGTCGGGCTTAATAAGAACTAAGTAATTATAATCAGAATGGCAAATAAATGTGTAAAGTAAATAAACAAGAATTATAGAGGTTCCAGTGGTGTAATCATGCACGCCCTCTTTCCCTGTGGACGCGAGGAAAATTCCACTGTAACTTCTTTGAGATGGCCCGGTTACAAAAAGTTCTAAACCGATAGTCCTTGACTAATCCCTAGCTTCACTATCTAAACACTTGTAGAATATGTAGAATTGTCGCCTTCAATTGTTTGAAACACCGGTCCTTGAAGAGTTGAATTGTTCTTCACCACCATCACAACCACAACCACAGCCTCCGATCGCACTCAATTGTCCTTCACACCTTCTTGGTGTTTCATACCCAACTTTGATAGAATCAAAGTTGAGACTTGAATCAATAACTATGATTCAATTGTGATTTGAGCTTTTCTTCAAGATGTATAAGTTATGCACAGCTCTGGATTTCTTCAAATGAATGAACTTGATCTTTATTTGAATCTAATGGACACTTGAAGAAATTTCCTGATCTTGCAATTAAGTGTTTTAGTAGGATTTCTTCAGATTTATCAAGCTTCCCCTTAGATTTTAATCTTTGTGACTAGATTGATTCTGGAAATCCTCTCCGCCTCTGCTTTTGTTATGTAGTCAATCTATTTATAGGGGTTTATTTAACGGTCAAATAAATCTTATAGCCAAGTATATCGGCTGCTTAGACAACGCTCATGTGTACGACCTTTGTCATTTTGTCACTTTAAACTCAACAAGGCCTTAACTCAATTTTCTACTCTTCTTCAAAACTGAAGCTCAGATACTTTACGGCCTGACTACAATTGACTAAGTCGAGTACACCATTTAGTTTCTTCTTATCTTGGTAATTGATAATCTTTGTCCTAAGATTATTCACTTTTTACATGATCTATAGTTCAGCCAGTCACCACAGACTTGCTCAATCCCGACTTATAGTCATGACTTAATCACTTTCTAATCGAGTCCGCACCCTCGCTTCTTCTTCAACAATCGAGTCTCGTGGTCCTCGGCTTTTCATCTATCGAGTTTGAACCTCGTTCTTCAATCTTCTAGATAAGCCAACCGAGTATGTGTCCTCAAATAACTTATCTTCTTTTTTAGTTTCAGATTGGTATCCTGAAGTCGCTTTGACTATCTCGGTTTTGTGTTACTTCAATTTTCTTGTTACCTCAAATTTTTTGTAACCTCGCTTTCTTGTTACCTCTCGCTCACAAAGATAGAAATATTACATATGCTTGTCTGATTTAACTTATACAAATATCGACTTATTAAATCCTATACATTGATATCTGTACATCTTTGCTTTGCACTATAATAACTAGTTATGACACTTCATCAATAGGGTTTAGAACAACGAATAAATAAGTGATGAATCATCATCAAACATAAATTTTATTTCCAACATCAACGAAAAGGCGGAAGTGCATGACGGTTAAGACTCTCAAGATGCAAGTTTACGAGTCAATGCCCCAACTTTTGATTGATTGAAAGTCCGAAGGTAAGTCGAGCTGATGACTTTAAACTCAGAACTATTCCCTTGAACCCTTAGTTAGAATATGAGTGAATAAAAGTAGCTGGATGAAGGGACGAGCTTTTTTTTCATCCTACCGCACTCTTAGGCTTGAAACCGACGGTTGTTGGGAAGGTTTTTTTTACTCGTTGTGGATTCTAGTGAAGTAGGTTAGATTGAGTCGGAAATAGCAACAAAAGGAGTAAAGAGACTAGTCAATTTAAGGTCGATTGAGTAGTGAGATTAATTAAGTGCAGCAGAGAAGGAGTGCAGAGAAATATGGGGAAAAGAAGCCCCGTTTACCGAGAGGTACCTCCGGTTTACCGAGCTAAGATTTTCAAGTTTCAATGTCGATTAAAAGGTGATTTTCGTGAGACACGCCGAGGACACACGCTGTATCGTAAAACCAACAATCACAGAAAACCATCCAATTTTTCCCCTATTTTCCACATTCTCCTATTTAAACACTCTTCCACCACCATTATTCATCATTCTTATCTACTATCATCTTCTTCAAATCACCAAATTTCTCATCTCTTTCCCTAGTAGAAAATTCGGCCACCATCACCACCACTATCACCACCATACATCCACCAAAACCAAACCTTTTTCCTTCCATATCAACAACCAAAAACACCACCTTTTCCATCCATGTTGCTGATTTGTAGTACTGCTGCAAAGTGTAGATGCTATAGTTCTTCATCTTCCAAAGATCGTAGAGCACAGTGCCCACTGTAACTAAGAAAATTCAGCCGTGAATCGAGGACACAGGCCGGTTTACCGAGGGTATCTTTTTCAGAATCAACATCATCAGCAGTCTCTGTATCAATTAGAATGGGTCCCAAACGTAGCAGAATAGCCCCTCGTCCAATTGGTCACCAGTATGCTTATGGAGATGCTAACCCCATGATAGATGGGGTTGAGCAATTTCATTCTCTAGAGATCTATGAATCATTATAAGGGCATTGGAACGGAAGACCGGTTGCCGAGAACGAGGAGTCGAATTGGACGATTATGGTACGATTTTGCCGAAAGCTCTACAAGTACAAGACATTTTGGACATGGCCCGAGGCAATCCGACACGGCTCAATGCTACGGTGGTGAGAGAATTCTATGCTTATCTTTCACACAACCCAGAGCCAAGTAGGTCCTATATGGATCCTTAGCTAGGTGTAAAGGCAATGTATGGGGTTGAATGTGCTTAAAACTTTTTAAAATCGCTTTTGAAACAACCTATGTCCCGCTTTCACTGCTTTTCATACACACCTAGTTGTATCACCTTATTCAAGTGACTACAAAGCTTTAAACACTAATTTTTCGATTCAGCTCTCTTCCTCTCATGTCAAGCTACCACTTTCATGTTTTACGCTTGTTCATCAAACGAGTTTAACTTATTCAAATCATGCAATCAAAGTTAACATCCAAAATCTCCGCAAATTGTGTGTGTGTAGTGTAAATTAAAAGCAAGGAACACCACAATGATTACCTGGGCCACCAAACTAATTGCCAATGCAATTAGCCTTACGCCTGGGGTTTTTCTTATTAAGTGTATGCTACCAAAGACCCTACACACAACAAGCAATAACTCACACACAACCTTAATGTAATTCTACCTAAGAAATCATATATCCCACCTGCTTTAACCCTTTAAAACAGTCCTAATCCACTTGATCCTACCCCTACACAAGTAAGTAAGATACACCACACTACTGAGAGTAGCTACACAAGACTCACCTCTCAAAACACTCACCAACCTGTCCCACAACACAAGCACAAAGAAGACAGCATGTGGATTCTGCCTTTACAGATTCAGCCTCAACAATTATAAGCACATGGAAGCTATATAAACGTGTTAAAACATATAACAACTATAAATTAACTTCCCAACAGAGTTGATTGATGATCTTCAATGAAAAGCATTCAGCATAACAGTCTGATCATGCATCAACAGCTTTTGACAAGAGCAAGCAGTTAAAGAACCTCGATCAAGTTCAGCTTTGTTGATCAGGTTTCACTTTTATTCAGCCTTTGATCCTCTCTTGTAAATTTGTTGCTCACACTCTCTAACATGTATATGAACACTTTGGAGTCGATTTGTGAGAGGATCAATCGAGTTTTTCTGCTACACTCCAAGTTTAACACCAAACAGCCCCATATATAGCTATTTTTAGGGTTGCAGCCTCTTTTCTTGTAAAATACCTCTTGTGCCCCTATCAATCTTGAGTAGAACGTAATATATAGATAATAGCATTATTTCCAATCAATTCAAATTGATACAACCGGATTTATCTCAATTAATTAACCCAATCAAATCAATTATCTATTTTTGGAAACAGTTTAAATAAATACAAGTTTATCTTCAAATTTTCTATATGATCACGTGTCCAAATCAAGATGATCAAAGAATGAAATATTCTCATAATATTTTCAACTATAATCCCTCAAATTTTCAGCTAATTTGGAGTTGAACCTGTCACTCAAAAAGACACTACAAGTCAACTATCTCACAGACAGACAGTTTTACTGAAGCATTTTGTAGTCAACTTTTAGCTATGATAAAGACCTTAAATCACAAAAGTTTCTTGAGACAAATGTACCCCTATATGCAATATATAACATATAAAAATTCAACGCATTCCAAGTAGTATAGGGTACTCAAAAGTGTGACACATCAGCACATCAGAAAGCTGTAACACAGACTTTCACAATCTGATGCGTTTTTGTTCAGCATGGTGTGTGCTCTGTGTTGCATGAAATGCGATATTATATATGCGTTTTGTAGCTTGAATTCTGATATTTCCAACCATATAAAGATCATGCCATTTGGTTCAATATTGAGCAAGTTATGGGGGTGTGAACATGGGTGAAAACAGTCCAACACTCAGAAAAATTCAGCAGATTTTTATCACATGAACCCCTAATTTTGACCTAATTCAATTTTGATCAAATTGAACAACTTAAAGCATGATTAGGGTCAATTCTAAGTGTATTAATATAATTAAACATGTTTCACATCATTCGTGAGTTTGGACCATTTCCAAAATTCCCAATTTGCCCTTTTGACCTACTTTCACCTCGATTTGACCCTATGATGATTCTCATACCAACCTAATGTGTTTTGGATCAATTTTAGGTTGTTACAATGTAAGTTGAGGTCAAATGTCCATTTACCCTTAAGGTCAACTCTTTGGTCACCTTTCCCATTTTGCCCCTATCACATTCTCAATTTAAGCTCATGATTTGTGATCATGCATTTCTGGCGAGGCTTACCATTTCTAGCCTTATGTGATGTTTGAGTTGAAATCATGCCTTTTCACACATACACACAATTGATCCATCAGATCATGTGTTGTTATCATCAAAACCAATATACTCACAATCTCCTCTTTTGATGACAACAACCAAGCATGTATATCCAAATGTATAGCAGATGTGTGTGTGTGAGCATATATCGAGGATGCAAGGCAATGGTATCAAATAATGTCATGCAAAACAATTTAGAGCACACAGGGGCTTCCTAGGTTTCTCTAAAGGTATCATTGACTCTCTACCTACCCTTTAGCTCCTCTAACTCTACGCCTCCCCTGTCATCTCTCACTTAGCTTACTAAGCTTCCTGCTTGAGATCCAACTTCCCAGTGTCGTGATCTCAACACCTTATACTAAGTAGAGACAGCAATGGTACTAGTCAAACTCATGTCAGCTTGTACCATACCTTTGCATCATATAAGCATATAACATATCACATAAGCACATAAGGATGCAAATTTCTCATTCATGATGGCTCTCCTCTATCATGATTCTCCTCTATCATTCACCATCTTTCTTCTACATGCTCCTCTATCTCACAATCTCCCAAACAAAGATTTAAGCACATATCACATGCAATATCTCCTCTTTTCACAAATAACTAACCATGCAATAACTCTCCTCTTGTAAGCACACATACATATACATGCAACAACAATCTCTCCTCTTTTGTCATGCACCAAAAGTGTCTCGAATAGCACTATGTGTGTGTAATGTATAACCATGTCATCCTCGATAGCAATATAGCATGGCATAAGTCAAAATGTGGCATAATGAGAGAAAGTATGGATCAATACCAAAGCAAGATCAATGCTTAGATTATCTTTGTAGCACAAAGGTTCAACACACTATGTATATCTCAAAGAGGTATACAATGTACTTAATAAGTAAGATGTTCATCCGTGTGTGTGTGTGCAGTAACCATATTAAATTTCCACTAGATCCAAACTTGACATTTCAAGCAAACTAGCCAATACTCATGCAAACTATAAACATATAATGATCCTCGTAATTATGTGCTCAATAAAATGTAGTATGTCATGAAAAGGATGATAATACGATTAAAGCTTTTCTCGACATACTCAAAGGATTACTCCTACAACATGCCTTTCCGCTTATACTCGGGATAAGGTGGCAATGATTAAGTCTTTCACCGATTTATTCCATTTATACCATTTGTTACCACTTATTAGTTGATTCACATATGTTTTACACATATAAGCACATCGTAAGTGAGCTTTTGCCCATCATAGCATAATAGACATACGTGGTATACCCTACCTACCCAAATCATAAGGCAAATCATTCTCGATTGTCATGAGCTTTTGGTCCTCATAAAGTATATAGACATTCGGGATATGCCCTACCTCACTCAAATCATCAACCAACTTCCGACAAATACATTTATTATGTGAATCATTTTTACTTTTATAGTTCAATTCCCAAGTAAATATTTATGCTTAGCTTATCACATTCAAACATTAGGCATTCACAAGATGTCTTACTCGACTCTAAAATGAGCTATCAAAATTTCCATGACACTTTACATTTAAGAAAGCACAAGATTCTTAAGACAACATTAAGTGTCACAAGTTTAGATAAGTACAACTTTATATTTTAGCTCATCATTAACATGGTCATATGAGTCGCATGTCGATGAGACATCCGCCTCTACTAAACATACAATATACAGATCAATGACTATATGCATGAATTGTCTAAACATTTTCTCACATGGCATGTATTGAGGATGAATAAGAGCACAAAACATGTCAAGATGATTGAATATAAGAAACAAGACTTCAAATCATCTTCTTCATTTTAGTTTATGCATTAAAATGTATTTTTCATCTCAAAATCAAGTTTCACCATTATTTAGCAAATTTCACCAACATCTAGCATGCATGTAATCATTGATCATGAATCATCAAAACATATACTCACTAACATAGAAACACATAGCATGGCAAACATATCACCATACCAACAGTCTATCTTTCCCTCGCTTCCTTAGTACTAGTCTCAAATAACTTAGGTCCTATGACTCTAGACAGACTTAGGTGTCGACTACAAACCATACCGACCTTTCTTCCTTTCTTTTTTTCCAAGCAAACTTTGCTCGCCTTTTCTTGAACTCCCACTTGTGAGCAATTTGAATTAGTGAGTCCAACAAAGATCCTCATTCTTCAACCTTTCTTCCAAGTCCCGAAGATGATCCTTTTCATGATTGTACCGCAATCATAAACTGTGGTGGTATCCTTTTACGGATCCTGAACCTTAGCTTTTTTTTTTCAACATTAAACACGTGGCTATTAGATGCATGGTGAACAATATTACTAATGTAATTTCTAGCAGCAGATGATTTTGGCACATAAACATATTTAGCATGCATTTTGTTCACATAAGGTGTTTAGCAATAAAACAGATTTTCTCTCTGGTTTATGTTCCTCAAAGGATTAACATGCATGGCTCGGTTTAGCATTTACCACGTATATAGCAGGTTTAGCATGCAACAAAGATTTACCTTTGTTTAAGTCCCTAATGTATCCAACGCTTATGCTTCACGGGACAAATACATGCATTATGTTGCAGCCTTAAATGATAAAGGCATTGAACAAATGTGACTCAACATTCACAGATATAGCATTCAGAGCAGTGTTTATCACATAATTCACCATAGCCTATTCCGTATTTATCATTAGGCATCCTATGGTGTCCAAATATCTTTTCCAAAATAAGTTGACTCTCGATAGATTTGACATGCAGATTTTATGTTTTTCCACTCACAAGTGAGTTCATTAATCCTAGCATGCAATTTATCATTTACTTTGAGTGAGTCATCATACTTTAGCTCAAGTGCCCTATAATTTTCATGCATTTCATTTAACTCTTTTTCAAAGCAGCTTGATGGCACATTATCACATACAGAGTCATAATCGATTCATCAAATTTAATGGTTTCAGCTTATCTCAAATGAACTATCAACATATAGGTTATGACTTATTTCAACCACATCACATATAGTGCATCAATTGTAGCACATGACAAAGATGGATGAATGAATCTCAACACATTTATCAAGTTGCTCACCAATTAACATTTCAAGAAATTCATTAATAATAGAGTTTTCATCAAGTACCTTATGAGCAACACATGCTACCTCAAATGTCTCGTATCCGATCTACCAAAGACCAAAGGTCCAACTCTTCAAATTTCTCCAACTTTTCCATCTCAGAAATTTTGACTTTTCTCCACATATTTCCTCAAGCTGTGCATAGTATTGCGCCTCAAATGTGGAAGTACATCCGCGAGGCTCTAAGGGCCATTTTTGTCATTTCTAAAAATGTATATAAAAGCCTGCGACCAAGTGTAAAGTGCGATATGGCAACAATTACAAATATCACACCTATATTCCTTATGTAGTTAAGCACCAGTGTCAATAGTCCAAAAATACCACAAGATAGAAAATCAACCGAATGGTCAACTATGGCAAATTTGTACAAATGTGACTAATTGAGCTATCAGTGATGGAATATGTGCAACATACTTATATATGTTTAATAAGGTTGATAAAATAGGTAAGCACACAAGGAATCAAAATACACAATTCAGTCAAGCAAATGCAAGAAGTATAATATCGCTCACAAGTGATAGTAGCAAAGCCTACTTGTGTTGACTCAATCTCTCAACACACTTATCCAATTAAGCTGAAAATTTATGGTTAGAGTCCTTATAACACAAAACCTAAATGCTCAGGAGAGAATTCAAAAGGCACGGTGAAATTTTCAGTTCATCAAGTGAGACAAACATACATGCATAGCTTTACTAAGTAGCAGAGCATGTTCAAGATGCAACTTATGGTTTCAAATTCAAGATCTCAGGGCTATAACACAAGCTACTATATGCTTATATAAGTTCAATAATGCTGATCAATAAGATAAATACTCAAGGAAACATGTATAACCAGCTTTAGCCAAAAGAAATGCAAGAGCTATTTTCCTGCTTCACGCTTTTGATTGCAATGGCTTTCAACCCTAGATGCTTAGTGTTCAAGCCAACCACTCTCTGATACCAATTGTTAGGTCCTATATGGATCCTTAGCTAGGTGTAAAGGCACAGTATGGGGGTTGAATGTGCTTTAAAACTTTTAAAATCGCTTTGAAACAACCTATGTCCCGCTTTCACTGCTTTTCATACACACCTAGTTGTATCACCTTATTCAAGTGACTACAAAGCTTTAAACACTAATTTTTCGATTCAGCTCTCTTCCTCTCATGTCAAGCTACCACTTTCATGTTTTACGCTTGTTCATCAAACGAGTTTAACTTATTCAAATCATGCAATCAAAGTTAACATCCAAAACTCGCAAATTGTGTGTGTGTTGTAAATTAAAAGCAAGGAACACCACAATGATTACCCAGCTCGGCCAAACTAATTGCCAATGCAATTAGCCTCTACGTCTGGGGTTTTTCTTATTAAGTGTATGCTACCAAAGACCCTACACACAACAAGCAATAACTCCACACACAACCTTAACAAAATTTACCTAAGAAATCATTATATCCCAATGTTTTAACCCTTTAAAACAGTCCTAATCCACTTGATCCTACCCCTACACAAGTAAGTAAGATACACCACACTACTGAGAGTAGCTACACAAGACTCACCTCTCAAAACACTCACCAACCTGTCCACAACACAAGCACAAAGAAAGATTATGGTGTGATTCTGGCTCTTTACAGATTCAGGCTCAACAATTATAAGCACATGGAAGCTATATAAACGTGTTAAAACATATAACAACTATAAATTAACTTCCCAACAGAGTTGATTGATGATCTTCAATGAAAAGCATTCAGCATAACAGTCTGATCATGCATCAACAAATTTTGACAAGAGAGCAAGCAGCAGAAGAACCTCGATCAAGTTCAGCTTTGTTGATCAGGTTTCACTTTTATTCAGCCTTTGATCCTCTTGTAAATTTGTTGCTCACACTCTCTAACATGTATATGAACACTTTGGAGTCGATTTGTGAGAGGATCAATCGAGTTTTTCTGCTACACTCCAAGTTTAACACCAAACAGCCCCATATATAGCTATTTTTAGGTTGCAGCCTCTTTTCTTGTAAAATACCTCTTGTGCCCCTATCAATCTTGAGTAGAACGTGTAATATATAGATAATAGCATTATTTCCAATCAATTCAAATTGATACAACCGGATTTATCTCAATTAATTAACCCAATCAAATCAATTATCTATTTTTGGAAACAGTTTAAATAAATACAAGTTTATCTTCAAATTTTCTATATGATCACGTGTCCAAATCAAGATGATCAAAGAATGAAATATTCTCATAATATTTTCAACTATAATCCTCAAATTTTCAGCTAATTTGGAGTTGAACCTGTCACTCAAAAAGACACTACAAGTCAACTATCTCACAGACAGACAGTTTTACTGAAGCATTTTGTAGTCAACTTTAGCTATGATAAAGACCTTAAATCACAAAAGTTTCTTGAGACAAAATGTACCCCTATATGCAATATATAACATATAAAAATTCAACGCATTCCAAGTAGTATAGGGTACTCAAAAGTGTGACACATCAGCACATCAGAAAGCTGTAACACAGACTTTCACAATCTGATGCGTTTTTGTTCAGCATGGTGTGTGCTCTGTGTTGCATGAAAATGCGATATTATATATGCGTTTTGTAGCTTGAATTCTGATATTTCCAACCATATAAAGATCATGCCATTTGGTTCAATATTGAGCAAGTTATGGGGGTGTGAACATGGGTGAAAAACAGTCCAACACTCAGAAAATTCAGCAGATTTTTATCACATGAACCCTAATTTTGACCTAATTCAATTTTGATCAAATTGAACAACTTAAAGCATGATTAGGGTCAATTCTAAGTGTATTAATATAATTAAACATGTTTCACATCATTCAGGTGAGTTTGGACCATTTCCCCCAAAATTCCCAATTTGCCCTTTTTGACCTACTTTCACCTGATTTGACCCTATGATGATTCTCATACCAACCTAATGTGTTTTGGATCAATTTTAGGTTGTTACAATGTAAGTTGAGGTCAAATGTCCATTTACCCTTAAGGTCAACTCTTTGGTCACCTTTCCCATTTTGCCCCTATCACATTCTCAATTTAAGCTCATGATTTGTGATCATGCATTTCAAGTGAGGCTTACCATTTCTAGCCTTATGTGATGTTTGAGTTGAAATCATGCCTTTTCACACATACACACAATTGATCCAATGTGATCATGTGTTGTTATCATCAAAACCAATATACTCACAGGAGCAACATTTGCAATGGTCCGTGGTGTAAGATTTTTCGATTGAGCGGATCAATGCACATTTCGGGGTTCGCAACCCACCAATGGGCCCAGACGAGTACACATCCTCGACCAATGTTGAAGATCTTGAGAGGATGCAGATGATTGCTGATTACATTGGGATGCAATGGAAGCACAACCCTATGGGAGCCCCCCACCATCTTCCTGGAAAGTGAATTTTCTTGGGATCGGAAGATGGTTAACCGATTTGTTTGTGCCCGCCTTCTACCGACCAAGCATACGGTCTCTGTCACAACGAAGAGGGCGGAGTTGATGTTCTATCTGGAGCAGGGATCTCCAGTCAACATCGGTCTACTGATGCATAGCCGTATTCACGAGCTTTCCGCCACATCTGAGCGCGAGCAGTTGCCATATGGGCCGATGATTGACATGTTCGCTATAGAAGACGAGGATCCGGTTCTGGTGAGTGACGATTGGGAAGACCCTGAGCCGATGATCAGTTCGCAGTCGGTTCAATGAGTACCGAGACGGGTCGGTCAGAGAGCTGAGAGGGAGCGTACTCCGGTCCTCGGAGCACCCTGGATTCAACGGGCTATGTTGGAGGAGCATTCAAGAGAGACTGCGAGTCTGCATCGCAAGATGGATAAGATTATAAAATTCTTTGGCATTCCTCCATCGACCTCACCATCCAGGACTGCCCCACGTCACGGGGCTTCCTTTTCCGCCGCTGCTGCCTCGAGTTCTGCACCACCTCCCGGTTTTGAGCCTTGAGATGACCGGGAGGATTATTTTGAGGAGGACTAGTTTTTCTTTCTTTTCATTGTTGTTATTTTCCATTTTCTTATTATTTTTATTTTTATTTCCTACCTAGTACATGTAGCAGAATTTTATTAATATAATGGTTTAGTCGGCTTAAATTGTTTGGAGTTATTTATTTTTTCTTTTACTGTCGCGATATTGTTATTCAACACTATGCTTCTTGGTTTGTTTGAGTTCCTTAGCACAGATTTTTCGCGGACTACTTACATGAGCCCGATGGATTATAAGATGATCCAATTCTTCTTTGGCTCCACCCTTAACGAAGCAAAGTTCCTTTTTGTTTTAATTTTTTACATCTTACACATTGGGGACAATGTTTCGATTAAGTGGGGGGTACGGGACGTCACTTAGCTTCTTAGCATTATATTCCGTTAATTACGTGATTATCTTGATTCTCTTTGATGCACTGTTCACCACCTAGACTTTGATTCATTTCGATAGAATTTCGAAAAAATCTGATATCTTCGATCTTTTTGAGTTAATTGACTTCATCTTTGTTCCACGATGTACAAGTAAAAATAAGTGCCCACTTCAAGTAAAGGGCGATTAAGCGATATTCTCATGATGAGCCACCATTTTAAGCACTTATAACTCACTTTCCTTGGTGTGTTGTCGATAGCATAATGCTTTGACTAGAGTTGACCCTAGCTTTATCCCGAATTATGTTTCACCAACGCTTATAAAGGCAAAGGAATTTCGGATTCGGTAGTTTATCAAGAGTGAGACCGTGAGTATAGATAAATTTATGAGAGTTCACCCGCCAAGAAAGAGAAGTGCATTGAAATACATACATCTATAATCTCTTTGGCAAAAATTAAGTTGATGGAGCGTAAAACGCACGACTTTTGCATAGACCGATAAACGCGAGCCTAAGAGTAATACTCGGTTCTCGATCCGCATTTCCATCTAATTTGAATAATAAAAAGCATGTTTGAGACTGGTTAGTTCGACTACGGGTTGACGTAATGTGAGATTGTCTGCATTACTAAGCGGTTGTGGAAGTTATTGCACACACATATTGGCTCATGACGTGAATAGTGTTTAATGCGTTACTGATGGATATTAGTGGCATGATCTTGATCTTGACTTTGTGAAGCATAGTTGTTTTTAATTAACTTGTATACTGATCAGAGTGTCGTTTCCTTTTTGCCTTTTTGCTCGGGACGATCAAAAGCTAAGTGAGGGTTAGTTGATAACGCCCTAAATAGTACAATTAATTATACCTTTATTCACCCCCAATTCTGCTCAAGAGAGGATAGATAGGCTCGTTATTATATGGAATATATGTTAAATGCTATGTGCATGTTTCTAGGATCGTAATTATGCATTTATGTTATTTTCCCGAAGATTTGGTACTGTTTTCTCTCGGTTTGTATGTTTTACAGGATGTACCGAATCTGGAGCATTGGAGATCGGATCTGGATAAAAAAGAAGCATGTTGGGCCAAGTAATTAAAGTCCAAGAAGAAGTTTGTCAAGAAAAAGGAAAATCAGCCCGGTTTACCGAAAAGCAGTCCAAAGAAACCGAGGGCCTGAGGAACAAGAAATCAATTCTGCCGCATCTACTAGGTCGGTCAGGGTTTTTATGAGTCATAAGTCGGCTATTGTATCTATATAAAGCCGCATGAACAGATTATTTCATAAGTTCCAAGTTCTTCATAAGTTTTGCTTATTATATTATATACATTATATAATTTAATGAAATAAATTTATTCCAAGCTTTTGAGGAGTTATTTCTGGTTTTCTCTCATTCTCTACCATCTCTAGCTTGAGTAGATCGAGCTAGATCTCCATTGTTGAAGATATGAAGCTTTGAACGTTAATTTTTGTCTTCAATATGGTAGATCTGTTCGTATTTATGTGTTTTAGTTAATCTGCATGTTTAACGACCCCATGATTTACTTAGATTAATCGTAATTGAGCAATGTGGATCCGTAAATAGAAAGTCCGACTCCCAAGTAAACCGGGCGTCTATACCGGTTTACCGAGGCAATATTTAGAAAACCTAAATCGGGATTCACCGCAGCCTACGCTGATCGATTGTGTTTAAATAACAAGAGGTTAGATCCGCCAATCGCTTGTTGTAATCGTAAAATTAACATGAAATACTTAATAGTAAGTGTTAGTTTGGACATAGTCTCATGGATCCTAGAACGTGTCGATCAAAGGTTTATAACCGCTTCAGCGGGTTAGCGGTATGAAAGTTAGCACTCGATATTGGCAATTCTAGTTCTTTATGCGCGATGAGCTATTAAGGACCACCATTAGCGAGGGTAGCTTATGATAGATTGTCTACTACCATGGTCGGAGTAGATAGGGTTAGAGTTGCACCCGTAGCCTATGATTAAATCAAAAGCTCGCTCGATTAATTTAAGGAAATTATGTGGGGAAGTAAATATAAAGATTAACTAATCCAAGTTAGTAGATCGGTGAGAAGAGAGGGAGAAATACCAAGTTTCTTTCATGTTTATTGTTGGTCAATGACCACTTATATGTATCTTCTTAATTAGATTAGAATCGTTTATAGTTAAATTTTGCATTGTCTCTGTGGGATCAACCTTGACTCGCACTTACTATACTACGATGTACCTAGTATTATTGCTAGTAATATCGACGTTAGTGACTTACACGCGATCAGGTGTTTTCGATTCCTTCCGATCAGCTTTGTCGGGCAATCCCCAGGCCTTATATTGGGGCTTCTTATATAGTGTAGCTCGTAGAAGATTTCACTAGGTCTGCTCAATAGAGCATATTTTCCCGTTCTCAGCAGCTTAGTAAAGCCTCGGCCGGACGTGAGGCATCCATTAGATCCAAAACCTAAGGTCTGTTCTACTAGCTCGGTCCAGCATTTGTTCTCCCTTGTCATTATCAATCATTTTATGACAGTGGTAAAAGCACGCTCTCAATTGCTCATCCACTGATATGATACAATGTACATAAACATCACAACAACATTCATAAATACTAGCCATATATATATATATATATATATAGACACACACACACACTAAACATAAATGTGCAATATACAATATATTCGACTGAGTTATAAAATAATATAATTAACGTAGATACACATACATATGTAACACCGGAGGGCCGGTTCTTCTTCATCCACCGGATCAAGATGAGAAGGAGGAAGCGTGTTAACTGCTCATCCATCAGAATCCCCATCAGAGCAAGGTAACCTCCTCATCGTTCGCCCGTATAAATATTTTAGCTCCCTACATTGCAACAAACAATGTAACTATTAAACGAGATAATTTTTACACAAATATCTCGGCTTTGTTTCGAGATCGTAAGCCAACTTCTTGAGCTCAACGGCTTCTTTCACATGAAGAGTCTAAGCTTTGGGCATCTCTAGTTGAGCGGATGCCTTGTCTTCAGCGAGTTGCTTATCCAAAGCCTCAGCCCGACTCTGGGCTGTCCCAACCTCCATGGTAGAATCGTTCATGTCGGCCTCAAGCTGGTTCACTCTACCGAAACCGGCGTTCTTGGCACGAACTTCTTCAGCATTCATCTTCACAATTTGATTTATAACGGTCCCGAGCTTGTGCAAAGACAATCGAAAAAGGGGTTAAAGTCGCAACATGAAAACATAATAGATGATATGTTTTCTAAAGGAATAAAGTTGGAAGAACATACCATACAAATGGCATCCCCAGCGATCCCAGCCGAATCCTGGAACTTGTTCATGAGGACGCTCTCAGTCTTATGATCGGTTTGATCGGGCCAAGTTACAAACCGGGCCGTAATTCTCTACCGATCGCCTTCCGCACTTCGCCGGGTCATGCAACTTCAATTGCTTTAGAGGGGGCATGTCATCGATTGCGTCACAAGATAACCGCCCGCCGATTGTCGTGTCTCTCAAATTACGGGCTCGCCCACATCGCTTTTTTTTCTTTATACCTTGAAGCGGATTTCGCTTGGTTTCGTGTTCAAGATCGGTGGTATAGCTGGTTGGCTTGATGCCTTCAATGTTCTTTAGAAGCCTCGTCAATTGCACTCTTACCCCGACCCGCGGGCAGGTCTTTCACCTTCCCAGAGGGGTAGAGCGGCATCCTTGGAGCCTTGAACGTCATTGGTCTTCGATTTTTTAGAAGCCCGGTTCTTCTCCCCGTTGTCCGGGCTGTCTACCTCAATGGGTTGTATGCTTGTGAAGGCATCAATTGCCCCCTCATGAGTTTACGGTCCCAATTTGGACCTTGTTCTTTTCCCCGATGGGGTGGGATCGGTCATTAGGTTTTTTCTGCCCGCACCAGGGGCTAGCTCAGCAGCTTTACCTTTCTTCTTTGGAGGTACGACTTCAATCAAGTTTGGAAGGGATACAGTCAGCAATTCAACCTCACTGGTCTCATTGAGCTTTTTTATTCTAGCAACCTCAGCGGTTTTCTTATTCTAAGATTGCTCATTGCGCATCCGCGTCACATCACCATATCTGCAAGATTGCCAGACTCATCAATAAAAAGCAAAACTACAATATGAAAATATGTATGAAAAATAAAACAAGATGAAAAACAAATGTAATCACCTGGGAGGTCGGTCTAAGGGATTACCCTGACAAACATCACAGGCTAAGGGCATACAACTCATGAAGTGGCACTCTTTATACCATTATGGATCGTAAAGCATGGGTTCGACTTCTATCAGCGGTCCTCCGGCCCAGGGATCCCAATGGCCCTACTGAAAGACTAATCTACGTCGACAAGGGCTCGCAAATTAAAGGTCCGCTCCTGCGAAAGAGGTTTCTTAACGAAGCCAAGTATCTCCTTAATCCTCGCACCGAGGTCTCGCCATCATCCTCGCTCTTGTATTCCTTCGCACTGCCGGTATCTCAGAGAATTCTCTAGAAAATTCTCGATCGCCAACCAACCCACGATTCGATCCGCATGCACCGCTTGTACCAATAGGACACTTTATCCGGAAGGTCGAAAAACATATTACACCGCAACCTCCCTGGTGCGACCGCTTCATCCTCTTGTCGCTCTCGAAAGAGTAAAATGTAACAAAGACCGAATTGAGGGTTTTTTCACCTAAGTAGAGTCGACTCATGATGATAAATCCCATCACGACTCTTACGGCTCTGAGGATTGCATGGCAATGCCTTTATTTCCGCAGAAATCTACAAAGAACGGATCGGCGATCCCGAGCCCGCAACCAAATGTTCATCATGGAGCCATATGTAATCTTCGCTGCCTCCCTCACATACGCTGGTTTGTCCTTTCTGCCAAAGCTAACAAATCGATAATCCTAGGAAATGTCGTATGCAGTCAAAGCCGGGGTGAGGTCTTCACGAGCCCATAATTCTTTCCATTGGGACTCTACCGCTTTGTCAAACTCCTTTTGCATCTTGAGCTCGGCATATCCCTCCTTAGTATACTGTTTCGGTGGCTTGGGTTTTTTGGACTTTTTTCACACGTTTCCTTGGACAGGTTGTATCCTGCTAGCTAGAGCCAGCCTCTTCGACAGATCTTTCGACACCGGCATCCTCCTCTTCATGTCCCCGCATCTCCACCTCTTCGTCGGATCATAACCGCGGGCCGCCGCTCCTTCTTTGTCACTGCGAGTTCTCTCTAATGACATCCTGAAAAACAAAAGTCGAGGTGGAGTATTATTCACCTAGACTCTGAAGTCGGGCCGAGACAAACAAGTCTGTTGATCTCAACACCTCGCCCTCCGTTTTTCTCAAATAACAAAATCCTAAAACTACAGCTCAATCGAAAATGAAAACCTAAGGGCAATGTGCTCATCTACCGTCAAGTGATTGGCAACATGCAAAATTCCTTAAGGAATTGGGGAGTTAGGAACACGAAAGGACAAGAATCGAGAGGAAAACATGTTGGTTCATATGAAAAGCGCGAGAAAAGCACATAAACAGGCCTATGATTCCAAAATCTACACGTTTTTGCTACTAAAGATGCATTTCAAACACTGGAAATGAAAAGGGGAAAGAAGGACGCCGGAAATTACCTGAAAATGGGAGAAATCTGGGTTGAAGACTTGAATATCGGCCGGAAAATTCTTATTCTCGCCATAAACTTCATATAACCCGCCGGAAACTTCAAACGTTGTGTCGAATGTTGGAAATATTTTATTATGAACTAACATATGTTAATTAAATGTGCATCGGTTGTCTTAAGTTAATCCAATTAAAGTGATAAAGTTTTAATTTGGGATTAAAAAGGTATCAAATAATCATGGTATTAACTGTGTAGATACCTTTACGCGATTTTCAATTTGTTGAGGGAGCAAACTGAATATATAGGGGAAGTTATCCAAATAAAAGGTTATGGCCTCGGGCGACGTTTTTGAGAGTGTATAAATCTGTCTTCCTTCGATAGAGAGAGATATCCTTTCATAAATTTTCTCTAAGAAACCGTTCGTCTGGAATACCATACCAGACTCAAGATTTCTCAACAATGGATTCGATGCAGATTTGTTTTCGGTTTTGTTTTGAGAACGAACCCAATTGGTTTTGTTTACATGTGCCTTACTAAAAACGCTTCATTAACTCAAATACGCTTTAACTATTGTGTTTCAAGATAATTTCGCTGGCCTAAATCAAATGATTTCCAATGCACATTTATTATTTTTTCTCATTTAATATAAAAACAAACCAATACTAAAACTATGGAGGCGTTATAAAATATTGTTTTCTTCTCATGCATATATATAAAACTTTTATTTTATCGACACATCTTGAATTACTTTCGTTATCATATTAAATATTATAATTAATGTGTAATAATAATGTCGGAATCAATTAAATTAAAATGTTTCAATAGAATCTCCTATTTTTATTTTTCATTTTTGGGAAGAGATCCTCCTTCTTTTAGTAATATCAGGTGTTATGGTGCATGAATCATCTCGTAGTATACAAATAGCTGTCACGAACAGAATTCAAAGGTCAAGTCGTGCGTGAATATGATGAGCTACTAAAAATAAGGATATTAATTGATTTTTTTTTTTTTTTTTTTTTTTTTTTTGGCTTATCAATTTTTTTAGAAGTATATTATTTGATTTTTTTTATTATAAATTATTATATTAATAGTCTGTTAGGATTGCTATGTTTACACTTCCTAATATTAAGCCGTGAATAAGTTGAGGACACCACTTCTATCTATTTATGCGTTTCGGTTCCAAATAATCTAATTAAATTAATTGCACCTTTTTTTTTTTTTTTTGCCAATAATTGCACCCTCTTAGTATCCACAAATTGCTCATCAATAATTACGAATTATATACATTAATACTAATTATTTACATATATAATCATGTATATGTGATAGAAAGAGTGTGTCAAAACTAACAATTGACCAATGCTATATACATGGAAAAAAACTATATCGTTAACAATGCAAAGCAAAAGAAACACCAGCAATTAACCTCGTACTTGAAGTCATATATTATGAGACTGGTAATAGAAGTGCTAACAGGAAGATTGTTTTACATCGAGGTAAAAGACGACGCGACGATAGCCGATTTAAAGAAGGAGATTGAAGATCAAGAGAAGCTTCCTTTCGACCGGATCGTATTGGTGCTTGATGATGAAGATGGGATTAATAATCCATTGTTAAGTGATAATGAGGTTTCACTTCAAGAATATGGTTTGAATGATGGTTCACATGTATACCTCTTGTTCACTCCCAAAGATGATGATGATGATGGCAATGGAAAATCACCTTACCTTACCCTTTTCCAAAATTGGATGCATATTTGAAGAATCGAAACACACCGAACTAACTTGTGGACCTAGAATTTTATTCGAATGAGATGAATTCAAGATCGTGTGAGAGATATTAATAGTGTTTTCCATTTTTTTATGTAATAAACTAAATCGCTTTTAAAATATCATTTTATTTTTACGGATATCAGCGTAAAGACGCCTCACCCAAATCCACATAGGTACGCTCTTATGCATATTTTTTCGTCTTAGTATAAGACTAAGCCTTGTCTCTATTTGAATTCCGTTTCGATTTATATTTGATTCACGTGTTTGCGTGTATATGCTAGTATATATAGAGAGAGACTCGGTGATTGAGTGAATAAAGTTTTTCATTATCGTTTCTGTCATAATAACATCCAAGGACGTAGGTACTAGGTAGGACTTGGCGGTGGTGACTTAGGGCTAGTGCTGTTAAACGAACAGAGCTGTTCGTGAACAAGCTCGTGTTCAACTTGTTAGTGTTCGACTTGTTAGTGTTCGTGATCGTTTATTCGTTTAGCTTAACGAGCCGAGCTCGAACATGATTGTAGGCTCGTTTGCTTAACGAACGAACACGAGCTTGGTTCGCGAACGTGCTTACAATAATACATCAATTTACAGTAATCCTGACTTAAAACAGGATAATTCATTCATTCATCTAATAGATATTATTATAGATAGAATTTATATAGTATTTAGATATTTTTATAGTAATTTTAGTTGTGTAATATATATAATTTTAATGTCTAACTTGTTATTTTTACATCTGCACTTTATGTTTTATATTTTAACGAACCGAACTCGAACCGAATTCGAGCCAAACTCGAGTCGAATTCGAGCCAGACTCGAGCCGAAAGACAAAAAATATGTTTAACGAGCTCGAACACGAGCTCGAACATTTCATCTTTTAAACGAGCCGAGATCGAACATAAGTTTTTGTTCGTTTAACAAACGAACGAGCTCGTGAGCTAAACGAGCTTGAGTTCGAACCACCAATACTCGACCCGGCTCGGCTCGTTAACAGCTCTATTAAGGCCGGGGCTAAACTTATTCAATTTTCATTTTTGGTACATCAAAATGTGTACATAAATATAGTCTATTAACTCACCTATACATAAATTTATGACGGTTTCCAAACCATGGGCGAGAATCAGAGAATGAAAATGAAACAATATGCTAAACTTATTCGATTTTCATTTTTGATACATCAAAAAATGTATATAAATATAGTCTATTAGCTCACATATACATAAATTTATGACGGTTTCTTAACCATGGGCGAGAATGAGGGAATGGAAAATGAAACAATATGTTTTTTTTTTAATAGTAAAAAAATGTAAACGACGTTGATAATGCTCAAGAATGAAAAAAAAATAATAAGAAGAAGAACAATAATTAATTCTCTTCGACAAAATGACATGAATTTAATACCATAATAAAGATTACTTAAAGAATAGTGAAAATCATAATCCGTGACTTTCTTACTATGTGATAATACATCCATTACATAAAATATATTGTGGATGTATCATTTTTCTTACTTAAACGCTCATTTACCTATGAGGTATGGGATATTGGGAGGGGAGGGGGTTAGGGTTTTTTTTTTTGGGGCAGCGGGGTTAGGGTTTTAAGGGGCATGGGGTATTCAAGGGAATTTACCTTATCAAGAGGGGTCATGCATGATCCACTCGAGATTCAAATTTTTTTAAATATTAAAACGCACAAATTTTGTTATTAAAGAAATTGTTTTGTCATTGAAAAAAATATATTTTAGGTTCTGGTGACCCATTGGAACAAAATTCTAGATAAAAAGGATATAGATTTAAGTTCTAACAACCCACCGTACCAAATTTCTGGATCCTCCATCTGGTATTGTGGATTAGAGGATACATAGTTTTTGATGTTTTTTGTATCTGGAGGAGGCAGAGGGGTGGATAATTGGGGTTTAAGTTAACCGGTGTGTGATTTAAGGCATTTTTTTTATAGTGGTAAGGTAGAGCGGGGTGGGGGATTACTGGACTTTTCTAAGGAAAAAATAATTTTGGGATATAGGGGTTAAATCGTAGGCGAGGGGTTCATTATTTAAGTTAAATTTAACATACAACTTTCATATAGACAAAACTTGATCAAATTGGACATCTAAACTCAGTATCCAGTAAACAACACGCTACAATAGGCCGACATAAGTTCATGTTGACATCTAGGCGCCTCCACCAGCACTTAAGCACCATAAATGACTTCTACAGATCACTTGTAGAATGCTTTCTAGTGTACAACCACTACACATACTTTGGTTAATTCATGATTTAACTTATTTTAATTGAAATAGTGATATAGGACATAAAATGTGGACTTAAAGTTGTAAGTCAACCTTTAAGCATGTAGTTTTTGTGAACTTGATGCGAATCAACTTTATGACATTTTCTATATCAATTTACCCCCGAAATTGGACTTAAACATGATAATTCATGATAAACTATACGTAAAGTGCTTAAATTGATTGGAAGTTGCGTATGAGCTTTTATCGTGACTATTTCGTATTTTTATCTTATTTCTTTACCGAATTGTATTACTACACGTTTTATGATTCTTTGTAGGAATAATCGTGGACTAATTTGAGACGGCGGATTTGGGCCAAGACATGTTGAAAGTGTTAGGAAAATATCATCGCAACGGAAGCGATTTAAGGATCTAGATCTATAAAATACACGTAATAAAACATCTAGATCTATTCTACAAGGGGGTTGTAGATCATACCTCTTGGATCTCAAAATCCAAGTTGCGTAACCGCTATTAGGATGATCGAACAATGATGTGAAGAGCACCACGATCTTCCGTGACGCGCGATCCAAGCATTCCGGTGGAAGGAATTTCGACTCGAACCCCTCCGATATGCTACCCTTAAAATCTCCAAGATTTTCCCCTTAAACCCCTTGGCCGAAATTATCACTTCTTCTCTCTAAGAGGAGAAGTCGAAATTTATCGCGTGTGTTTTAGACTTTATAATCTCTTTATATAGGAGAAAGAAAACTTAAATTTCCAAGGATTTTATTTATCAAACAAAATAAATCCTTTTAATAAAAGATAATTCCATAATATTCTGTAACAAATCTGAATAATATTTATCTTTATTATTTACCATAAATATTTATCCAATAAATATTTTACGCATACGCCTTATTGATTAATTTAGGAAAACAAATTTCCTAATAATAACACACAAAATATATATGCACCTTTTACTAAAAATTAGGTCACGATATTTCCATCCTTTTGACCAATTAGGTCAAAAATGGTCAACACTCCAATTCGGGCTGAAATTACTTAAAATGCCATTTCCGTGTATTTAATTATTTAGCCCAACTAATTTAATACCCACTAAACAATTAATTCACATATCGCTTTAATAAAGTCCAACATGAACTAAATTAATATTATTAGGATTCGACGTCCGGTAATATCTATGCTATATTGTGAGCGCGTCGCCGGGACCATGGACTAATAATCGTGCCCGATAAATCAAATAAATAATTATCTTACGAATGTAATAATTATATTCGATAAATCAATCACGGAATATGCCACCATAATCCCGTGATCGCACTCTCCGATTATAAGATTATATTTATCTCCTCACGAAAGTAATAAGTGTCCACCGATATAATCATTTCATATGGATTAATCCTCCATGATCGCTCATTCTAAATCGGGAAGTTACCGTTAACCCTTTTCGTAACATCTTGTCCTTACTTACCATTAACCCCTAGTGATCAATAATTCAAATAACTCACCGTAGCTAATCGCTGTAATATGAATCCCATGGATCGATCAATGTCTGTGATTAACTCATAAGTGGAATCGTCTTATCTACTTCCATAAATGGAAGGAATGGATTCCGTGATCGTGATAACACGTACTACGCACTCAATCCAAAGATAATGCCAAGACGGGGTAATTCGGATCACGCACTCGGTGTAATCCTTAACCGCCAAGTCAAACCTCATACCGATTCAAGCAGCTTGGATCGTGATCACCTCGTGATTAAGATATATCCATAATATGATCATCTAATGATTCGATAAGACTTCTCAATTACGGAATTATATTGAGAACTCGTGATCAAATCGGTCCAAATTTCTATATGATATATCTATCATATATAAATGCCCCATTAGTTCCCTTTAACCGAAAGTCCGATAAGACGATCACACCTATTGTGTTATGGGCGCATTAATAATAGTACGTTAAAGGGAGACCCGATACTTCGATTAACTTTACTACGGACTAATTGTATTTTAAGTACATCTTCACTAACTCAATCCTCCCGTGTATATCTCATACACCGAAGCGTTGATTACATACACGATATACTCGTGGTTTTCAGAAGTGTAAATACTATTGTCACATCGGTGATTATGAGAATAATAAATATGAATAATAATATCATTTCATTTATTAAATAAAACAATTACAAAAATTATCTTTCGGCATCACACCTAATGTAAAGACCAAGATCGAACCGGAGGAGAACCAAGTCGAGCCATTGGACAAGCCCAGGACATGCCCAAGACATGCCCATGCCCAGATACAAGCCCGGACATGCCCAAGACAAGGCCAGACATGCCCAAGAATCGACCCAGATGCCCTGGACATGTCCGTGATCGATCTTGGACAAGCCCAGGGAAAGCCTAGGACGCTGAACTACAAAATATTAACATCAAGATGACATTAAAAAAATTCAATTTCTCCCATTTAAACACACTTTTGACAACAAGATCATCACTTGATAACTTAAGATATGAATTGACATTTAACATGTTTAGCCTCGTACAATCACTATGACATGAAAACTACAACACGTGATCGTCTAATAAGCTCTAAACTAACAAGTTACATATTCTTATCCGTCTTTAACATTCAAACTTTGCAATTACTAAATTCTATATGTTTTACCTACTCAAAATGCACAAATTATTATACTAGCTTCGTGTTGGCATACTATGACTTTCAAAACAACACAGATCTCACTGTAAACTATTTTCATGTCACTGATGCGCCGCACATGTCGTTTAAGTACTAACTATAAAGTTTCAACTGACTTTTTTTTTAAGGATTCAACTGACTTCGTCTTTCAAGCTATTATGCATCGAACTACATATTCCAACTATAAACACATAATAATGTAGAAACAACTACATGTGTGTAAATCAAGCCTTTAAATCTTGAACTGATAAAATGCTTTGATGTCAATGTTCTTACTTTGATTTCCTAGGAGATTTCCTACAAGGGAAATTCTCAAGTGGAGACCTATATGGAGAAACATTTATTTGGCTTCACCTGGACCATACAATTTCATTATGTAATAAAGTCGTGTGGTCAAATTAAACCAAATAGAAGAACTCTTTAAATGTGAGTCTCCACCTTAGAAATCGTCTTCCTAATAAACCTTTAACAAGAAACTCATTTCATACGAGTTACAATCCGTTTTTACTTGGAGATTCAAGAATGAAAACCTAGTTTCGAATATTTTTTACAAAACAAAACACAACATGATTATTATGTAATAAAAGCTCGATACGACTCAAAAGTCGAAATTGAACTCGAGGGAATAGGTTAGCTTGTTCAATTGCTCCTTAATCTACCGGTTAATCGGGTCATACGGCATTTATTCCCTAAAATGAGACTGTAAACTCGTTATGCTTGTTAATCTGTCGTTCTTCTCCTTTCTAATGCTTAGTTGCTTTGAAAATCTCTCCGGCAATCTCTCGAGATACATTGTTCGGAATCGTTTTTTTCTTCAAACAGCTTCAATCCACCGGCTGAGACACTCCCAGAAAGCAGATGACGATTTCTGTAATGACACCGAAAAACGAGAGGACAGAATACACCTATGCAAGAGCAGAGGCCAACATCTGCTCACTAATCAGAGAATTCTCGACACCATTGTCAGGAAATCGAATGTAAGACCCAGCGACACCATTTTAGAGATAGGCCCTGGCACCGGAAATCTCACTATGAAGCTTCTGGATGCTTGTGAAAGAGTAGTGGCTATAGAAATTGATCCGCGTATGGTGGAAATTCTTCAGAAGAGAGGATCTGAAGCAGGGTTTCTAGACAAATTAACTGTAAGATTATTATGATTGTCAAGTGTTTGATGAAATGATTGAATGAACTGTGAGATGATTATGATTGTTAAGTGTTTGATAAAATGATCGAAAGAATGTTTGAATATGTAGATGGGTTTAAGGCTATCTGATTATGTACTGCTGTTACTTTGCAGGTTATACGCAGTGATGCACTGAAGATGGAGTTTCCCCCATTCGACCTTGTTGTGGCCAACATTCCATATGGGATATCTTCGCCTTTAGTGGCTAAGTTAGTATTCGGCCAAATTAAGTACAGAAGTGTCACGCTTCTGCTTCAGAAGGAGTTTGCAAGAAGGCTATTAGCAAATCCTGGGGACTCTGAGTTTAATAGATTAGCTGCAAATGTGAGTCTGGTGGCTAATGTGGAGTTTGTTATGGATGTTAGCAAAAGGGATTTTGTGCCTGTCCCTAAAGTTGATTCCTCAGTGGTGAAAATTTATCCAAAAGATGAAGTCCCATCTGTTGATCTTAATGAATGGTGGGCTTTTACACGAACATGTTTTAGCAAGAAGAACAAGACTTTGGGTGCTACTTTTAAGCAAAAGAAGAAGCTGGTGGAGTTGATGAGATTGTCTGAGATGAAAGAGCTTGGCTCAAAATCCGACACACATTGCCTCCATAATCATACTTGTGATTTAGAAGAAAGCCTCTGGGATGATACCAGTGATGGAGAAGATGTCCCACACAATCATACTAACGATGGAGAAGATGGAGTGTGCAATGAAGAGGGGATTGATTTATCCATTGATTCCAAGAAGAAGATGAGTTTGTTTAGAGAGAAAGTTGTGGATGTTTTGAGATTAGGGGGGTTTGAAGGGAAGAGGCCTGCAAAGCTTACGACCGAGGAAATGCTGAATTTGCTCTCCATGTTTAATCAAGCTGGGATATACTTTCATAGTCAAGCAAAGGCAGAGGATACGAGTGATCAAGAATTTGCAGCTTTATGAAGTTCAGTGTAACATCATGTGAGTAAATGAAATTCCCATTAGGTGGGTGGTGTAGCTTATAATGTTCAAATTACAGCAAGTCGTATACTAACTAATAAGACGGATAGTGCATCATAGACTTTCGAATACTTGAATACTATGCGGATGTGAAACTTTATGCATCATGTGTTGTGACATTGGTGCAGAAGAAGGTAATGGCACAGGAGCTGGTTATCTGATGCAGCAAGAAAGATGAAGGATGGACTTAGCTCTTGTAGACATAAGTTGAACACCTATGCTAATTTTACAGTTAAGTTAGTTTTAAAAGTTAGTTAGAGGGCGGGCTGTGTTAGTTGAGCAGTTTTACTGTCAGTTATGATGTAATTTAGCTATAAAAGAATTGTTACAAATAACCCCTTTGATATAACTTTGTTATGATAATGTAAGATAAAAAGAATTCTTGTGCAGATTCTGCATGATAAGGTTTGTTTTGAGTGATTGAATCATGTGCTTTGATGATCATCATTGTCAAAATAAGTAGCCTTATGAAAAGGAGTTGAATAATGAAATGTTGATCCTTTACATAGGGGGGACCCAAGTGGAAAGCGGTGGGGCCAGTGCTCTCACTGAGATCTGAAAAAGATGTAGTAACACTATTAAGTGTTTCACTCGATTTTTGAATTTGTTCTTGTGCCCTCACTAAATTTTTTTCTAAATCCGCCACTGTTTACAAGTCATAAGTCAACAATAATCCGCCGCCACACAAGTTCAGAAATCTGCGCGATCCGAAATTTTTTCCAATTAGGTGACCGGAGTTTGAGACTACATTATTTAACAATAAAATGACATTTTTTAAAAACAAAATACTAAAAGAAAATTCCTCGGATCTCAGTAGGGTTACGTGACCCCACCCTAATATACACAGATCCGTCTGTGGTTGTTACTCAACCGTTTTATTAACAATCTAAAAAGAATACTTTAAAAACCGTAAATTGGAAAATCGCGCCATATCGTGCGCCTGACACTCGCAAATCGCGCCACGCTTTTTCGACTTAAAATCGTGAAACGTAAAGATATCTACGCTCAACGTAAGTATCCTTACGCCCAAACGTAGCGAAATTCAAACCAAATCTCATACAAAAACACTCATCACGCATTCTCTACGCTTAACGTAGCGATCCTTACGCTTAAACGTAGATAATCCTTATGTTTAAACGTAGCGAACGTAGGATTCTCTACGCTTAAACGTGAGAAATTCTCGTCTACACGATGCATTTTTTTTTTTTTTTTTTTTTTTTCAAACAAACAATCTTCTATAGTGATTCATATACTAAAATTTAATGCGATAAAGACAAATACATATATAATAAGTAAACGAATGCGCATTATAATGATTGATGGGTGAACATGCGTTATATTTTTATTTCTTTTAATGTTTTTTTTATAGTTCCGGGCACATACAGTTTTTTTTAAAATAAATTTATCTTTTATGTGAAAAAAATTTAAATTCGTCCGTTTACTTTCTTTTTTTTCTTTATACACAAAAAAAATTGTCAGATTACTTAATTGAGATTTTTTCTTTTGTCATTGTCCATTCTTCACGATTCTTTCCAAAACTTATCGACTTATATTTTTAGTTAAAGATCTTTTTTCAAAAATGCCATATTTTCTAATTATCCATTATAATATAATTACTTAATCGTATATGAGTTTCTATTTTTCTATCTTATCGATTGATATGTTTTTCTTGTTAATTACTTAAGGATGATATTTTTTTTTTTCTCAAACAAACAATCTTCTATAGGATTCATATACGGAAATTTAATGTGACAGCACAGTGTCTATATATAATAAGTAAAAAAAAAAAATTCCTTTTCAAAAAAATAAATTCCATGTGGACAAGAATTTCTCTACGTTTAAACGTAGAGAATCCTTACGTTCCTTACGTTTAAACGTAGGATTATCTACGCTTAAACGTAGCGATCCTTACTTTTAAACGTAGAGAATCATGTTGAGTGTTTTTGTATGAGATTTGGTTTGAATTTCCTTACGTTTGACGTAGCGATACTTACGCTGAACGTAGATCCTTACGCTTACTCGATTTTCCACGCCGGAAAGCCATACGACTGATTTGCAGTCACGTGCCCCGACTCCAACCTGATTTTCCACTTTCGTTAAAAACTTCACTTACATACATGATGATCAATCACGCCGAGCCTGTCATTATCAATTTAGACTCATCATAATCAACGTTGCAAATGATCATTATGTAATAATCTGCACCGCTGGTAATGCTAAGTTCACATCATTTTCAATTTCTATAATAATCAGCGTCGACACAACGGGGCGGTCTGTATGTATTATTACTTTTTCCCAAACGGCATAGGGTTTAGGTATGTGTAATTTTCACCAAACGACAGCGTTCCTTACAATGTTATTTCCCGTTGCAGAAGCAAAATGATAAACCCGAAAGCTATACTTCCACTGCTCACTAGGTCAGCACTAGAATCGCAAAAAAATGGGTTTCGGAGCCGTGAGATCCATTATTCGACCCGTATCACGGAGCTTCTTGTCATCACGGGTCACTCCTTCGCCGATTAATTTTCAGATCACTTCCTCTCCTTCTCCGGCATGTGATCGACACTTCTGCCACCTCCTCAGGCCGTTCCTGGGAAATGTTCGGGGGATTCCGGCGACATCCATGGCCTTCCATAGCTTAACTGACACCAGATTCCCCAAACGGCGACCCAGCCTCAAGCCACGCACGAAAAGAATCAACTTGAGACCTTCAGGTTACCTTTTATTTCACTGTGGTAGCTTTTAATGTACTAAGTAAGTTTTAACGGTTTTAGAGGCTTTATTCTACAGCATTTTTCGTTTTATTATTATATTATTGTCTGCGATTTTTGGGTGGAAAATGAAGCTGTGGGTAGCGTTAATGGAAATCAGGACCATATGCGTGGGTGAAGGCAACACCTGAAGAACCGTTAGCTGTAAAACAACCAAACCAAGGTAGTGTCAAGAGAAGGAATGAGAAGAAGCGAATCAAACAGCACCGTGCATTTATCCTGGTATCTCCTCGAAACCATTTTTTGAATTTACTATTCTTTGAATGGCTTGTTTAAATTATTAACCTCTGTGTTAGTAGTCAGTGATAGTGTATTTTGGATACTGAATTCATCCAAGTCTTCACATCTTTTACCACCAAGTTTGGAATGCTGATGCTCAGTTGCTTATTTTTATTTTATTTTTGCTGGTTGTCTTCTATGGAAGAAGCTGTTTGCCTCATTTTCTCAAAGTTGAAGCGACATTTCTTGTCTGGTTCATTTATAAAGTCATGCCTTCTTTGCTTCAGCAGATACAACCTTGGCTTCCATAGAACTTTAATTATGGGAGGTGAGTGTTTGGTCTGATGGTGGTGAATAACATCCCTTACCTGAACCCGGAGACCTGATATTGAGCCTCACTGCTGAGTGCTGACAATATATTTCTGGTGTTGACCTCGCACGGTTTGAAGTTTTTAGACGTTCAATGATGTTGGATTAGGATAGGTATGGCAATGGTTGTGTCATCCAAGGATTCTAAATTAGATGGGAATGATGACGGATGTAAGATCTGTTGAAAAATGCTTAATGTTAGCTTAAGTGTTAATTCTCCTGCAGATTTGGACAAATAGCTATCCAACACAATTAGCATGTTGCCTCCTTCTGCTTGATACCCTTTAGCTCTTTTCAATGTGTCAGCTTGCTGGTAGTGCTAATTGTTTTAGCAATTTAGATTTTTTAACTGATATAGATGACAGCTGGTAGTGTTTATTTGTATTAGCAATTTAGATTTTTAACTGATATAGATGACAGTAGATTTGAAATTGTCACTCTTTAGGATGGTAAAGAATGCAAATTGCTTTGAGGACGTGAGGAGAAGTATGTCAAAATCAAAGAATAAAGTAGTTTAGAGTCTTTAGGATGTGTGGATCTTATATATGAGGCGCAACACATCAATAGATAAGCAGAGAATGATGTGATTTGATCAAGTAACGAAAGCTTGGTTGTCATGGACACCTGATAATGGATGGATTAATATGAAAAAGAAATGCACCATGTCAATATACGAAGAAACATGTTCCTTTATAAAGATTCATTAGCAGAACTCCGATAAACTTTTGAATTTGTTAGTACCTATGTGTGTCATGCTTGACTTATAATGATTCTTTGAAATTATCATTAACAGCATGGTCAAATGTCGAATATTATCTTCTTAGCTCTTTGTTACATGAAGTGGTAAGATTGAAGTTGGCCTGAAATCCTGTTGACTTCAAGTATGCTGAGCAAAATGGAGCTTAAGTGAGGCATTTTTACCAATTGTGCTTCTGATTCATTGTCCTATTGAGCTAAACTTTTAGTACGCTAGTTTCAGCCTATGTTTTTTGTTTGACACATCAGGGAAAAACGTTGCCTTAGAAGTGAGGATATTAGCGGGAATAAGGCTTGTGTATTGTTGTGATTAGCTCATCAATTTTCTCAAGTCCTTATTGATGTTTTATTAGTTTGTCAGGTAGTGCTTGATGCGTATATGGTGTAATATCATAGAATTTTTAATATTACCACGGGTTTGTACGGAAATTCTTGATTATATTATCTTGTATGTTACCTACTAATCTGTCTGAGATTTATTTATATTTGTTTGTTTGATTGTTTATGAATGGATGATATATATATATAGTCTGAAAAGAAGAAGCGGAAAGCACAAGTACAAGAGGCGAATAGAAAGAAGTTGATAAAGAGGGTAGAGCGGAAGATGGCTGCAGTTGCTAGAGAAAGGGCATGGGCTGAAAGGTTGATTGAGCTGCAACATCTTGAGGAAGAGAAGAAAAAAGCAGCAGCTGCTTCTATGGCCTGAGATAGTTTTTTCCGACTTTTTAGATAGTCGTCTTGCCCTTTTTGTCATTACGAAGTTGAAACTGGATGGGAAATTCTAGTGTGCATCATCTGTGTTTTGAATTACTACAGCATGGTTTGCGAAATTCTAATGTGCATCATCTTCAATTCTTCATTGTATCAAATCGTTTACGTCTGTGTAAGAAAACAAAATGTTGTTTTTTTTCTGGTCTTATTTATTGCACACGGGGAACACATGTTATCGGTAGTCTATAACAACAATCGAACATGGAGGAAGATGGCTGCCTTCGGTGGTGTAACGTAGTCTATAACATGACATAACTAACAACAATCGAACCATAACGCATGACCTCATATAAGTTATGATTGAATAGATGATTACATCGTTCATTACACGCGCCATTGCAGAGGTTCTACGACGGATAAAATGTGCAATGGAAAGAAGAGATGGTGACTAATCCTATGTCCCAATATTGACTACATTGATTTGTTCTTGTTCCTGTAGTTTTTTTTTTAGCCTATAAGAGCCACTTATTATAACTGTATGAAACATATTTTGATCCTAACTGGCCTCTAAGAAATTGAAGAACAAGGACGGTATTTCGACCTGCTAATCCACCCATTCTCCATCTCGAGAGCCCCGAACACTACCTTCGGCGGAGGAGGGCCACCAGCCCACCACCACAAAGCAGAAATCTTCAGCCAATAGTGTCAGATATTGAAGTGTCACCAAGTTCTGTTTAACAAAATAACAGGCACTCCGTATGCACCATTTCAGTCAACCTTTTATCCCACATCGTGTAATGACCATAAAGCATTGAGAAGAGCAGCGTATAAATAATGGGCTTCTGTGATGACAAAACTCATACCTTTCTCGGCCTTTTCTGGCCAAGATCAAGTGAAGATTCTGTTTTATCGCTTTAATATATGATATGCACCATTCATTCACACGATATTAACTCAATTTTTTAAGGGGAGGCCTGTCTTGTAGCTTGCTATTTGGGTTCTCATGTGTCGCTTAGGCTTTACACTACAGCCTAAGCCTGGCACACCCTCCATTAATAGTTTAAACATTTTTTTCATTACTTGTTTATAGGAGTCCATTTAGTTAAATTTCTTAGCTATTATTAATTTTATTTTTAATTCGTTTGGTTTGAAGAAATGTTAAAAATTTAGAGTAATAAGACAATATAAGAAGTCAATTTAGTGAAGTGATTGTTTTATTCATAGGTTTTTTTCCCATTCAATATTTTAAATATACTTGCATATATGTTGTAACTCTAAAAATGGCATTTTTTTGTCACTTTCTTTTAGAAAAACAACAATGACCAGCGAGAATTTAAAAAATTCTTCACCGTTGTAATTTAATATTCATAAAAAAACGATACAACATAGGTCTCAAAACGAAGAGTATGAAAAAATAAGAATTTATTTTGGCACCACTCACACAATGAGAGATGTACTCAGTCAGAAGGGATGTCAATTGGCTTTCGAGAAGAAGTACTTGTTATTTGATGTCGCGACATCATCAATCTCCAACTCATCTCAAAGGCTTTGGCTACATTATGGAAGCTCAAACTCCACGTGAAAGATTCCCAATAATTGGCAGTGGGGTTTGTCAATTTTGCGAAGCAGAGAAAGAAACAAGATGGCATTGCCTTTTTGATTGTATCATCACACAATCTTATATGGCTGAAACATCATTTTGGTAAGGTGTGTAAGTAACGCCTGCACTGCACTTCGCCCAGAGAGGCTTAAATGAAATCATAAATATCCGGCCAATCGCTTGAGACTGCCCTCGCCGGGTCTTTGGGTGCTGCTTAACCTGAATGACAAGACCTTTATGTCTCACACTTATATAAAAGGAAGATTCTCTTATTTTACCGATGCGACTTTACATTCTCCCTTTATAAGGGATCACGCCTCGCCGTGACGGGCCAAGATCGTTTCTGGATCGTCCCTTACCAGAGGTAATTAGAGGCCATCCTTACACCGTCTTTCTTGACGGCAGTCAAATGCATAGTTCCGTCGATAGTCGGCTTTGATACTATTTCAGAACGCCCCTGGACTCGGCCTGGTAGCGCTAAATGAATAATAAATATCCGGTCAATCGCTTAGACCGCCCGTCCTCACTTGGTCTAAAAGGGCTAACCCGAGTTGATGACAAGCACTTTATGCCTCACACTTATACATGGGGTGAGAATTCTTTTCTCGTTTCTATATTTTCCATTGTAATTTGGTATAGATTCTCTTAATCTTTGTAATGATAGAAATCAAATGAGTTGACTTTGTGATACCAATATGTATGGGTTAATTGTTTTTATGGTTATAGAAAAGCCTTTTGATGTTGTACTACATGCAGCTGTGTTACCTTCGGTTTATTAGTTGTTTAAGTTACAGAATCGATCTTTTTTTCTTCATTGTTTTCTCGATATTTGACTACGTAAGGCTTACGATATAATTAGATTAAATTTTAATTATATGCGCGTGCGGGCGTTCTTTCCTGATAAGCGACTTTCAGATCCTGGACAGGCGGCGCACAGAGTGTGTGCGCGTGCGTACATGTGCATACCTCCGAATTCACTCTTTTGTTGAATGGTTTGATGAAATGCTCAAAATAGGGGATGAGGTCTATACGTGTGATACACCTTTTATGAAATATCTGGAAGGCTATAATTGTAAGACTCTTTGAGGATGAGGAAGTGGATGTTGGTTCCCTCCGTGCCCAAGCAGAAGCAAACGAGCTTTATCAAAGCTACTGTCCTTCAGCAGGAATCAACAACAGGTTGAATATTTAAAGTAAAGTAGAAACCACCGGCTCCCTTAAAGTTTAATGTAGATGCATTTTTTGGTGACTTGCCAACAATCATTGGTGGAATTCTTTGAAATAGCTAAGGAAAAATCATTAGAACCTATCACCATATGTAGGACTTATCACCACTGGGAAGCATCTTAAACAACTGTAAGAAGCTTATGCTTGTTTTTGCCCCTTTTTTTTTTTTTGTTGTCAAAATGCAATGTAATATACTTGCCAATTTAAAAGACCGGGGTCCTTCTCCTCCCACCAATGTACATAATTTGTGCTTCTATTGCAGAATGGAGTAATAAAATCTTAAATGCTTTTAGAATGGAGTAATAAAATCTTAAATGATTTTAACCCTTGAAAAAAGAACAAAATATAGGAGTACTTAAAAAATGAGATCTCCCTCAAAAAAAATAAAATTTGAGATCGGAAAATTGCTTCATCTTTTAAAAAATGAGTATTTAAAAAGATCAAAAGATTGACTCTTACTTAGGTTATACCTCTGAGTAAGAGTCAGATTTTGCAAACACGATACATACTGAATTTCAAATTACTTGACCACTGGCCTGATCATGATGACTTTAAGCCAAAAAAAAAAAAAAAAAAAAAAAAAAAAATTAAGGTAGGAAAACAAACATTATTAGGTTGTCTTTTTATTTAAAAATCTTTTAAAAAAGTCATATTTTCTAATCGTCTAAGAAAATTAACCAAAATACATCATTCTAAGATTTTATTTTTGTCCTTTAATATATTATGTCACTAGTAATTTACTCTCATTGCAGACTTGAGATAACTCAACGTAAAATAAAACAAATAATCATCCATAATTTATAAAATTTTAAATAAATACTCTTCTAAAAATAAAAATAAACAAACCCAATGTATGATATCATACGATAAAATGAAATTAAAGTACATAACTTGCAAAGAAGCAAAATTAATTTCACTCAAACATGAATAATGCCTTAAAATCAATTTAAAATCTCATTTTGTGAGGACTTTATAAGAATATAAAAGTAAAAATGAAAAAGAACAATAATTATTATTGATGGTACAGCCTACTTGATAATCTACTTTAAAAAAATCAACCGAACTATTACCATTAATTATCATTTTTAATTCTCATTCAAACACATGTAAAAAATATCATTCGTATTATTGTTTTAATTATCGCATTTAATTATCATTCAAACACATGTCTAAAAAATTCAAACTATTGTCATTAATTATCGCTATTAATTCTCATTCAAACTATTGTCAAAAAAATCATTCAAATTATTGTCGATCGCTTTTTAATTCTCATTCAAAGATATGTCACAACAAAAATCTCTAACACATGTCATGAAAAAATCATTGAAACTATTACTATTAATTATCGCTTTTAATTCTCATTTAAACACACGTAAAAAAATTAAACTATTGCCATTAATTATTTCCTTTAATTCTCATTCAAATACATGTAATAACAAAAAAATCATTCAAACAACTGTCAATAATATCGCTTTAATTCTCATTCAAACACATGCTTAAAAAATAATAATTTAAACTATTGCTATTATTTATCGCCTTTAATTTCATTGAAACACATGTAAAAAAACTCATTCAAAATATTGTTATTAATTATCGCATTTAATTATCATTCAAACACATGTCAGAAACCCATGGAATGTAGGGCTCCTAACCCAAGCCAAGCAGATACAATTTAAAAGCGGCGGGGTAAAGGATGTTTTGAATCATTACTTCACTCATAACTTTCTTAAAAACAATAAGAAGAAGAAGACACATGTATAATAACATACAGGGGCGGATGTACCTTCAATATAGGGGGGCAAGTGCCCCCTTTAGATCCGGAAAATACACTATTATGTATGGTGTGTATTTTTTTTGCCCTAGAAATTTACACTCGCCCATAATATCGTCCCCCCTCACCACCGATCCTGCGTCCGCCCCTGATAACATAGGTATAAAAAAAGAATATAGGTAATATTATCAACCTGAAAATGCATTGATAAGAAAAAAAAAAATACCACCCGCATACGCTGCAAAAATTATACAGGGTGAGTCGCTTACAAATAATGTTGCACACTTTTTGTCTCCATTACGACTCGAACCCGGAACACCCGGGTTAAACCACAGTAATTACCACTTGAACAATGTCTTATTGCGCTTACAAAGAATGTTTGGACAAAAGGAAAAAAATTACATGAACCTAAAGAAAAATGAATGCAGAAAGAAAAATACAATGATGTGAATATAAGACAAATACAAATATGAGAATGTTGTTTATTGGCATTCCTGACCAATATACAAACAAAAATACAAACAAATTAAGTATTATATATGGTTATACTTTACAATCGAAAGATTGATCAATACCTTTGTAGAACAAATCATATGGCCATATATGTAGCTAAATATGTATTGTTTTGTTGCTCCAATGTCTTAATGTGTTGTGCTTCAACCATCTGTCTCAAAGAGCAAGAATAGATCACCAATATATGACCAAATTGAAACATTAAAAAAAAGGCCGACCACTATATGTAGAGGCGGTGTGTTAAAACGAAATAGTGAAGGACAACCTATATATAGTTCACGGATCAAAAATTGTCACAAACCAAAAACGATTCTTGAAATGAAGTTCATACACCAAGGATGATTCCTTAAATTCTTATTTGGATTAAGGGTGACATATACACTTGATAAATAGAAAGAGATAAATGCACTGCAAAATTATTGAACTGACCTTTTTGAAAGTCGGCAACCTTGATCCCGATACATGTCATATCTTCAGTCACCTTTGATTACCTATTTAATAAAATAAAAAAACAAACCATAAAAAGCGGATTAACATAAATATTTAAACGTTTTGAAAATATGAATGTTTGTCTTCACATCTTAAATAAACTCAAATGAAGAAGATACTTGTTCTTCAAGTAGCTACACAAACTCGGTCAAGTACACTTTCTTCTTGTTCACTGTAAATTATCACGGACCAAGGATGCTTTGCGTGAAATTAATTAGTTTATTTAATTTAAGGGTGAAATAAACACACATAAAAGATTAATCCAAACTAAGGGTGAAAACATACCCACAAAAGAATCTTCATTTTCACACATTCTCCGCACTCCCAACAGGTTAGTAGTCATCGACCTTCAACGATAAATCTGTAATATTCTCGCCAACAAAGTGAATAACAACAAAAATATTAAGTGAATAAGAGGATGATCATGAAACTCTAGTCTCTTCAAAGAATTCTAGAAAATAATTTCATAACCGACAACCAAAATATCAACGGAATCTAGAAAATAAAAACATAATAATAACCCTAAATACATTAACAAAAAATCTCAGTTTTCTTTGGTTTGCTAATCGGAGCAGATCCCGTACGTAGAAAACCAACATCGATCTCACTCTGGTCATCATATCAATAATCTGAATGAAAGTGAAAACATACACCGAACAAACTATATATTATGGTAGAATCATCAAAAATGGATAAACAACGAATGGAAAAAAGGGAGAAAAAGACTATCCAAACTTCTACTAAAGCTTTTATTTTTTTTTTGGAGAAAGTGGCCGACACTGTGCGTTATGATTTGAATTTGTGTACACCTAGTGATGTGATTCCGGTTGGAACCAGATCTGATGTTTTGCCCAGGAAGTAACTAAGGGGAACAATGACGAGCCTATGATCCTAGACCTAGTAATCCAACTAAATCGTAGGCAGAGAACGCCCAACAAATGCTCACAATGCTGGTAAATCCTCGAAGGGTTGAACTTTCTACGACAAAGAAAATTCTCACTGCAAGTGATTTTCAAGCCTTATGACTTGGTTGAGTAAAACTCAATAATTTGATTTCTCATAAAATAATTGTCTACCAAATAAAAAGCTAGTGTTTGTCTTATATATATGCTTACAACCAAAAGAACTGTAGCTTTAAAAGCAATGTGGGAGAAAATCCCACTAGAAAATGCGCTTACCTCCTATCGCTTAAAGCGAAATGTTCCTATTGGCTAATAAAGAACAAATAAATAAAGTCTTGAAAATTCAATATAAAATAAAACCAACTCCTAATTAATTAAATAATATTCATAAATAGCACGAATGATGTATCCTCCGAGCATGAACCGGATCACATCATTCCTCCCGTTCGAAAAGGATTCGTCCTCGAATCAACAGGATGTCATAGAACAAACCTTCATCACGCACAAGATCACGAGAAATGTAAATAAACTCCAATGGTACTGGGATCAAAGATAAAGCAAACAAACATCTCAGAAATCAATAGCATGTTGAGCGGTCGCACAATACTTCTTCTAGCGGAACGCCCAACGGGCTCGTGGGTCGGATATAATGGTGAATGAAGCCATGGTATGGAGCAAGATGATCATATAAATGAAAATCATGAGAGACATCAACATGCTCTAAATATGGATCATCAAATGCTTGCTTCAGCTGTCCGCCACAGGCAACAATTTCAAGAACATCCAAATGCAATATATTGGCGGCATTGGGTGTATCCAATAACCCTGTGGTACCCGCAAGTGAGGATAATGACGCACTCGCAAAGAAAATGCTTTGGGGTAACACAATACAATGGTGGTTCAACGGTGGCCACTGTGTCTCCGCATCCGCAAATGTACCATCTCAACCACGGAAGCATCATCATCATCAACTATAAACTCGGATGCCTCAACCCGATGAACGCCAACCAATGCCTCCACCTTGTTAATAACCTCATCCACAATAGGGCGAGAGGCAACCTCTCATCAAGAATTTTCTCCACCTCAACGGTTGCAATAGTGTCCTCATGGCGCAGCTCATGGCATCTTTCAATTCTTTACATTTTCGTGGAGATTTAGCCCAAAATAGTTCACTTTTCTTCTTAAACCGCTCACGTGTCTTGCTTACTCTGCTCAGATTGCTTCTTCCACTTAGCGAGTATCCCTAGTATCCGAGTCTTCTTCCTCTATCCTCGCATCCTCCTCTTTTTGAAGCATCACTCTAGCCAAGTAACGAAGGGCACAAATTGTTTATTGCAATTCTCTTTTCATAGCATTCCACGTACTAATCTTTGGTACCTTATGTATATGATTCAAAATTTTAATTTGGCCCACCATCGCGAAGCCTTCCTCGTGAATGTAGTGGTGCAAAGTAGCACTTATCCGCATCTGAATAGTTATAGCGTGCAAAATAGTGCTCTAAACTCGACTTCCCAAAGAAAATATGCATCACCATCAGTGCCCACTAAATGATGGCAGCCCCATAATTACCTCACAACTCTCGTGTTTACACTCCCTCTTTCTAAGTCGTATAAAGTACCCTTGTCAACGAACCAGAAGAGCAAGCGAAAGTAAACAACAATCAAAACCGACTCTCTAGAGAGACACTAGGTGTTCAGACCGAGAAAAGGTCTAGAAATGAGTGGGATGGTGTGTGAAGAGATGGTGTGTGAAGAGTTGCTAATGTGAGTAAGAAAGGTGAGAAGCAAAAGACACGGAAAAAGTAATGAAATTAGGTGACTGCAATATTTCACGGGTGTGAAAATTTTCACACCTGTGTGTGATATTTTCGTCCAAAATGTGACACTTTCTCTTCTTTTTTTTTTTTTTGATTGACCGACTCTTGCTGGGAAGAAAAAAAAAAAAAAAAAAAAAAAAACCAATCAGGAACAAAGCAAATTGATAATGATGGGTCAAAGTTGAAGGCAGATTTTCTGGGATTTTTTTTTTTTTTTTACTTAACAAAGCTAGGGCCGGCTGCAATTATGAATATCAACAGGATATCAATACTTTCGTTCAGGCATACCGGAGATCAAAATTGAGGTTTGAAGGAATTGCTGGACGGAAAGAAAACAGGAGCAAATTATTATTTTTTTTTTCAACGATGATACGCAAGCAAGAACAACTAGGGCTGATTTTTTTTTTTTTATCCAATCAGAAATAAAAACTATGGAAAAGTTGGATCAAAGTCAAATAGGAATTTATAGGGCAAAAGTCGCAGCAAATTCAGTCACAAACACGTTACGCAAAAAATTAAAAGAAAGGAAAAATTTTATTTCATATAAAGGTGCAAGGAACGAGCAAGAAAGAAGGCTGGAAAAGTTTTTTTTTTATTTTTTTAATGATGATGATGCTGATCGACCAAACAAGAACAAATAAGAACAGAGACTTTTTTTTTTTTGTTTTGAATTATACGGAATAAAGGAAAACAATAATAAAGGGATATTTTTTCTCACCGAAGTTCTTTGAAATTCTGCTACTAATCGATGTGATTCCGGTTGGAACCAGATCGATGTTTTGCCCAGAAGTAACTAAGGGGAACAATGACGAAGCTCTATGATCCTGCACTCCAGTAATCCAACTAAATCGTAGGCGCAGAACGCCCAACAAATGCTCACAATCTTTGGTAAATCCTCGAATGGTTGAACTTTCTACTACAAAGAAAATTCTCACTGCAGTGATTTTCAAGCCTTATGACTTGGTTGAGTAAAACTCAATAATTTGATTTCTCATAAAATAATTGTCTACCAAATAAAAAGCTAGTGTTTGCTTTATATGCGCTACAACCAAAAGAACTGTGTTTAAAAAGCGATGTGAGAAAATCCCACTAGAAAATCGCTTACCTCCTCTATCGCATTAAAGCGAAATGTTCTATTGGCTAATAAAACGAACAAATAAATAAAGTCTTTGAAAATCCAATATAAAATAAAACCAACTCCTAATTAATTAAATAATATTCATAAATAGCACGAATGATGTATCCTCCGAGCATGAACCGGATCACATCATTTAGTATCATATAACCGAATAAGTAGTAGAAGTTTGGGACTGTTGGTTTATGTATTTAATATTTTTGAACGTGTGAACAGAATAATATGTATGCAATCAAGACGGTCCTTTACCGTGTTTACATCTTTGTTGATTGATTAAGATCCTAGATAAATCATTCAAAGATTTACCGAAATTTAAGTTGCCACAATTAATAGGGAGAGATGGTAGGGAAGGAGTTAATGCTGTTTTTTTTTAACCAGCCTATTTTATTACTCCGGGTTTGGAGCGGGTCAATTGGATATTTTACGGGTTTGGGTCAAAATCAATTTTATTTCATCTCCTAAATATTTGGTTTGCTAATCGGAGCGGATCCATTACGTAGAAAACCAACATCGATCTCCCTCTGGTCATCATATCAATAATCTGAATGAAAGTGAAAACATACACCGAACAAACTATATATATATCATGGTAGAATCATCATAAATGGATAAACAACAATGGAAAAAAGGGAGAAAAAGACTATCCGAACCTCTACTAAAGCTTTTTTTTTTTTTTTTTTTTTGGAGAAAGTCGCCGACACTGTGCGTTATGATTTGAATTTGTGTACACCTAGTATCATATAACCGAATAAGTAGTAGAAGTTTGGGACTGTTGGTTTATGTATTTAATATTTTTGAACGTGTGAACAGAATAATATGTATGCAATCAAGACGGTCCTTTACCGTGTTTACATCTTTGTTGATTGATTAAGATCCTAGAAAAATCATTCAAAGATTTACCGAAATTTAAGTTGCCACAATTAATAGGGAGAGATGGTAGGGAAGGAGTTAATGCTGTTTTTTTTTAACCAGCCTATTTAATTACTCCGGGTTTGGATCAAAATCAATTTTATTTCATCTCCTAAATATATAGATATATAGATTTTACAACACTAAAAAGCATTTGATGACTTTTTTTATTATATTATCTTTAATACATCAATTCAACAACGGTTTCATCAAGTTTTTGGGGAATTACTTAACTCCATAAATGAGGGACGACTCTAAGAAGGAAGAAAAACTCCAAAACCGAGAACTAGCATTTCAAAAAAAAGGAGACATACATTCTACAAATTGGAAAAGACGCCACTATTTATTTATCCACACACATCCCCTGATTGTGTATTTGTATGGTCTGAATTTTTTGTTTTTGTTTTTTGTTTTTATAGAAATGAAAATGTGTGGTTTAAAATGAATGTGGGAAATCTACAAGGCACGTTGTTCGGAAGTCTTTGATAATCAGGCGGTTTATGTCTCTGAGGTGTGTGCGTCAGTTACAGTGACAGATGTGGACATAGGGATAATCTTCCGGGACTCACATGGACTAATATTGCATTCCTTTGCATACCATTTTGATCCAGACGATCCCGTGGAATATATGGAGCTTAGAATTATTTCTCTGGCTTTGGAGGAGGCACACGACACTTAGGGATTCATCGGCTGGTAGTAGAGAGTGATTGTTTGGCGTGTATAGCGTGCTTTCACACTTGATGGTGAGGACCTTCTTCGCTTCGCGCAGGGTGTCTTTGAGTCGAATTTGACATTGTCGTCTAGTTTTCAGTCTGTTTATTTTTCTTTTATTCGGCGAGTGGAGAATGTCTCAGCACATCTTTTAGCTCGACATGGATTGTTGGTTACTTCTCGGACACTTTGGGGTTCTTCGCCCCCGGATGACGTTTTAACGTCTGTTTGACGGATATCGATTAATAAACTTTGATTTCTCAAAAAAAAAAAAAAAAAAAAATTCACACACGATGTATTTACACTTAAATCAAATTAAGTCAAATGAGGATTAATATAACTCCTGTTATTATTATCATTAATGATATTAAACTTTATGTCAATCAAAATGATTTATTATTAAGGATGTTTGAGACATGATTCTAATTAAATACCCTCCCGTTTTGTTGATAGAGGTAACGAATTGCTTTTTATCAAAAAAAAAAAAAAAAAACTGCTTAAATGTTTTTTTAATAATTGACACCTTACATTTTCTGAACAACATTTATTTTAAATTGTTGCATCAAAAAAAAAAAAAAAAAAAAAAAACCACACACACACACTTATTTTGTTCTTTCCTACCTTACATTTATTTATTATGAAGTGAGACTTTTTATTTTTTGAATCCATGAAGTGAGACTTAAAAAAACCATACTAATTCAATGTAATGTTATATTAATAATGGAAAAATGCTGAGAAGGACTATTTTAATACTTTATTGGGCAAATAGGACAGTGTTAAAAAATAATAGTTTGTAAGGACAAACTTATTGTGTATTCCAATAATACCCATTTATGTGTTTCTCATTCAATTCTCTAAAAAAATTAATAATAATAATAATAATAATAATAATAATAATAATAATAATAATAAAAAAAAAAAACTGATCTCCAAAACACCTTCAGCCACCTCCCATCTACATTCCCTGCTTCTCTAGTTTTATGCGCATTCAACATTGAAATTAATCCGAAATTGTTCAAAATTGTTTTCCATTTTTGGATCTACATAACGCATAGTCTGATGATTTCCAAGGCTTATTTGATTCTCTCCACTTGAATTTCTCTTCCACCATTCCTCTCCACTTGAATTTCTCTTCCACCATTCCTCTGCTGTCTATTTTTTCTTTAATGTTTTTTAAAATTTTTTTTTTCCATCTGATGTGCAAAACTCATGTATTTTGTTTTTATTCACTAGACAATTGTACGTTTTTTATTCATTAGTCCATTGATAGAGTGATTTAATTTTGTTATCTGCCCTTTCGAATCGACATTCCAAATTTTGTCACAATATATGTTAATGTTGATGTCACTGCATAGAAAATGTATCGTTACTTCATTGATAGTGTCACTGTATGCAGTTGTTGTTTTGTTTTCTATTTTTGCGTTTTAAGATTTTGAGTGATTCATGACTTTTTTTTTTGAATTAGTGTGATTCATTAGTTGACATTTCAATTTTTTTCTCTGCTATTTATAATCGACTTTTATTATTTTGTTACTCCGTATATTCATATTAATATCACTGCATATACAACGGTTACCTTATTCACAATTGTCACTGCATACACAAGTATCACTGCATCGACAATTCTCGTTGCATATTCAGTTGTCATTTTAACTTTATTTGTCACTGTATTCAAATATGATTTCATTTTCAAATGTCATTGAAGATACAATAACACTTGATAATTTCTTCATTAACTGTCACTAAAATTTTCGTGACATCTAATTTGGTTTTTTCATAAATTAACAATTGTCTTGTCATTGCATCTTTATATTGTGTTTGTCACTGCATATATATATATATATATATATATATATATATATATATATATGTGTGTGTGTGTGTGTGTGTGTGTGTGTGTGTTGAGATCTTAACAACTTCAATGTCATCAGTATTCATTGTATATCACATGCAGCTTTCAATGTCATCAGCATCCATTTTATGTCACTTGCACTGGGACGAAGTATTGAAAAGCATTCATCGTATGTCATTGCATTCGTGGTGAAGTATTGAAAAAAGTCTAATTTCAAAAATCATGTCGTAAAATATTGAATGAGATATCATAATAAAAAGGTCGGAAAATATGAATTATGGTGAAAAAATATAACAATTGGAAATGTAGATCAAAAGTTACACGGATTAAAAAAGTTGAGGAGGAGAGATAAAAATAGTATATATATATACACACACGCACATCTTTTTGCTTCTTATCAATCCAATATTTTGGTGTCCTTCTCCATACGAAAATTTCTGGGATTTCACAATACGGAAGCTTTTGGCCTTTTGATTTGATCGACAAAGGGTGAAGAATTTCGTTAGCATTGTTTGAGGGAAATCATGTCATTAAGGATATATATTTTTTGATTGAACCGCATTAATTAAGGATGTACTCTCTCCGTCCCATTTTAATAGTCACTTTTCACACGATTAAGAAAAATGCAATGTCATAAATGTAAACATATTGGATCATTTAATGAGATTCAAAGATTAATTACACTTTTCTTAATCGTGTGAAAAAAATCAAACAAGACTATTAAATGGGGCGAAAAGTATATAAATACCATGATATGAGGTTTGGTTGTAACTGCCAATCATAAAAAAAGAAGAAGACATGCAACAGTAGTATTAGGAGGATTATAATGGGAGTATTATTGGAATATTACTTTAATTTTGTCATTATTAATCTTTAGTGTCCTCCTAACCCGATTTAGTATTAAAGTTGTTTTTCTCTACAAAAATCTATAAACATTAATCGATTACCATCTCCGCGGGCATTTTAAAATAAAATGTATATACTTATATCCTCTTTTTCTAAGTTTATCCCCATTCTTCCTTTAATTAAAATAAAATGAAAAAGAAAGGTGAGGCCCCCGAGCCCAAGGCAAGGGGGGAAAGGAGAGTGGGCAAGCGGGCTTCTTTCGCTATAGTTTTTTTGAGATCGTTGTGACCTAGAGCAAAAAAAGTGAAAGAAAAATGATAGGATGTGCTCCGAAGGTGATAGCCAGAGGTCACAGAGTCGGGTAGTTCTCTTTTCTTCTTTGAAGGTTATAGCAGACGAGGAAGTGAAGCTGTCTAGTTATCTTTCTATCTGTTCTTTTTTCTCAAGCAAGATAGATAAGCAAGGTTTTTATCACGACTGGCAAGAAGCCTTAAGAGAAGAAGCAATTTCTAGTCTTATGCTTAAAATTCTATGCTTTTCTGCTATAAAAATTCTATGATTATCTTTGTTTGGTTTAAATAATGAAACTAAAGAATAATATGTATGAAAAACCTCCCTTTAATCTTTTTTCCATTTAAACTTTTTCCCCCTTAACTCTACTGCTTTTTGAATTTTATTCCTCCGTTGCTCTTCTATCATTTTATCATATCTTGATTTTAATTTGTTTCCGATTCTACAATTTCTTGAAAGAAAAAAATTAGGATGCAAAATGAAAGAAGTACTCCATCACAATTGAGATTGAGATAGTAATAAGTAACACAAAATAAACGACGGCACCCGAAGAGAGATAGTAGATATTAAATCAGATAATAATTGTTTTTTGAACCCTAATCATTTAATAAATTGATTCGGTTAATGACATATTAATTTATATGAAAAATATTTAATATTTTTATGAGGGGAATTAATATTTAATATGAAAATATATTTTCACACAGCAAATTATAACAGGTGATTTGAATATTAATATTATAATATTTTTCGGTAGTGAACATGCGTTGGTTTTCCCAACTTATTATTATAATATTATTATTATGGATAAGGATTTTGATGGATTGTTTTATTTAATATTAATATTATAATATTCTTTCGGTAGTTTTTTATGAACATTTTTGATTAAATATTAATTAATGATATTATTATATTAGGGAGAAACATTTTTTAAGGAGGAAACACTTGAAGGGGAACACATTGGCTATTTTATAATAGTTATTATTATTATAAACAGTAACATATAAGATTTAAAAACACAAAACATTTTTATATTCACAATTAGAATTACCTGAATGAAACTACCGGCCGGATATGGAAGGACTACAAATGTATATAGTTAAGCAAAGCAAATTAGCAATAGCAAAACAGAAATGAGGCCAACAATCGTACGTATGCAAGTGTAATTAAACAGTAAAATGATAAGAGGAATACATGTGAGGAAGAAGCCATTGCTAGTAGACAAACAAAACAAAGTACACAGCCAACTATGTTAAAAGAAGAACAGCTTGCAAGTAACCCTGCAAGGCAAAGAAGGCATCACACAATTCAGTACGAGAACCATATCATTTCTGAAAGTGTATTTTCCATATTCAATTGAAAGACACATCATTAATTAAGCAAGTAGAAAACACTTATGTTAACCGAACAACACAGAAACTAAACCCTATAACTACTTTTGAAACGTGTTTTACAGAATCACTAACATATTATTATCAGCCCAACATAGTTCACCCTAGTACCATTTTTTTTTTTCTATAAGAGAAAAACGAGACTAATAAATGTAAAGGCAAGCATGCAGTCCATTCCATGTCTGAAATCCCTTCCTAGAAAAACGAGACTAATAAATACATGAAAACACTCTAAGGCATTTATCAGCTCTGAACTACCACGTGCAGGTGAACAAAGAGAAAAATCAACCACATACCCAGAGCCACTAAAGGAAGCTGGAGAAGTAAATGTGTTGCAGAGTTTTTTTTGGGGCAAATAATACGTAGAAGCTGTGTAATTGAAACAAAGTGCAAAACTGTATTATATAAAGCAAAGAGACCCTTTACCTGGTCCTAAAAATCCCAGCTCGGGTATAGATGCTCTTTCCAGGCGCCGTTCGAGACGAAATCCATTGGTAAATGACGGAAACCTGCTATGTAATTGCAGATGTGACGCATGCATCCACTGTACACGAAGGAACGCTAATACCCAACGGAAAATGTATCAGCTGGCGGATCTTCACCGTTCCCGCCGCTTGCACCACTCTTCGAATGACGGACAAGACAGACATCAGCTCTATCTGATGCGATTTCTTTTTCTAGTTTCTTTTACTATGCAGATAATTGGAACGGTAGAAGGAAAATACAGGGAAAGCAAAAAGACAAACAAAGAAAAGCTAAATTAAAGAAGAAAGAAAGAAATATATTCTGTGAAAGAAATGAAAAAAGGAAAAAGGAAAAACAGTAAACAAATTCGACAGCTGGCAGCACAGGGGTTTTCCCAAGTTTTGCAAATGAACGACGTGGATGTCTGTGGAAGTTGTATGCTGAAGCTTTTAGAGCAACCCGAATGGTCCCTCAACAAAACCCTGAAATCAATTTGAGGGCACCTTACTCTATAATGACACCTGAATAGACACCCAATTCTGAAATTTTGCTACCTTCCCCCTCCCCCCTAATATCAAGGAGTAGTTAAAGACTTCTCCCTCCAACTTTATGTCATATCAAAAGGGAAAATATATTAATATAGGTAGATTTGTTAGTTGAGATGAGAGAGAAAAGTTGTTTATTGGGGGTTGTATAGGGAATTAGTTAGTCTCTTATAGTCAGCTCAAGTTTCTTGTAAGTGGCTCGTTGGCTTCACTACACACATAATTTAAATTAAAATCATTTGTGTGTGTAACGAAATACGAGTTTCACTCTCAAACATCCTCCTCATATAAGACTAACCCGTTGTATAGAGGTTGATTATTGGAGTGAAATTTTTTTGGGTGTTGAAAAGTATAATCAAAGCAACGATGTGTTTGGAGGGTGTAATTGAATCGGCGCTTAAGTTCACGGTCGCTCTTAAGAAGTAGGTAGGTCATATAGAGATATAGATAAATATATTCAGACAATGAAATAAGGGGAAATTGACAAATCAGGCTCACTCACCCCTCACTTGTAAAAAAAAGTTTATTTTTAAAAAAATGTGTTTTTAGGTAATACGACAACAATATTATTATAACGAGTGTTTAAACGCTAATATTTTTTAACGGCAATATTATTATGGTATTATCTAAAACGATTTTCTTGAAAAACGAACATTTTTTTACAAGTAAAAGGGGTTACCGAGCCTGATTTTTTCCAATTTCTCTGTAATAAAAGAAGAAATAATCGGAAATTTTATTATGGTCCTGGATCAAGTATGATTTGGTGATCCAAGATCAATAGGAAAACAAAAAAATACACAAGGCCCTACTGTGTAAAATATAAGTGTTATGTTTTTACATTTTTACTCATCTTATAAGAATTTTGTTTGATGGACCAAGTGTGACATAGCGGAAATTTTATGGTGGTCCTGGACCAAGTATGATTTGGTGATCCAGGACCAATAGAAATCCAAGAAAGACACACGGGGCCCACCGTGTAAAATATAAATGCCATATTTTTACAAATTTGTCCCTCTTTTAAAAAAATTTATTGGAAGAAATAAAACTACCATAAAACCAACAAATAAAACCAACATAAAACTACTGATGACATAATGATCCTGAACCACCATAAAACTACTGATGACATAATGATCCTGGACCACCTTAAAACCAACGAATAATAAGAAAGAAATAAAGAAAGGGGACACATCCCAAATTACACGCCACATTTCCCTTTTTGTTTCAGCAAAAGCATTATCGTCGTCGTCGTCGTTATTGTCAACATCCCCCCTTGCTTTCTCTCTCTCTCTCTTGCGGTCGGGTCAGGACACTTCACTCTCTCTTTTGTCTGAGAGCCATGACCAGCACTTCTGCTTCCTCTCGTAAAGTATGAATCAATGAATTCATGACTCAGTGATTTATCTTATTGTTTTTTGTTTTTTTGTTAATCATTGACGCGCGTATTATTGATTTTTGCTTGTAAAACGTTGATTACAGAATCAGACGTTGAGCAAAATCGCGAGTAATCGTCTGCAGAAAGAGCTGGTTGAGTGGCAGGTCAATCCGCCTTCTGGTTTCATACATAAACCCACCGATAATCTTCAAAGGTTAGATTTTTCTTTATTTGTTGAGTTTTATTGGAAATTGGTTTGTGGATTGTATTGTATTTTTATTCTGATTGTTAATTTTGATTCAAAAGGTGGGTAATTGAAGTACGTGGAGCACCTGGAACTTTGTATTCTAATGAGACATTTCAGCTTGAAGTTGTTTTTCCTGGACATTATCCCATGGAGGCTCCCAGGTAAAAGGTTTCTGCATAGAAATTCTTGGAATTACCGAGATTCAGCTCTGCAGTTTATAAAGATTATGTTTTGTTTTATTTTGGTGAGTGGTTTGACTGCCAGTGATATTAGTGCAGGTGATATTTTTGAGTCCAGCTCCTCTGCACCCACATATTTACAGCAATGGCCATATTTGTTTGGGTAAGTTAAGGTTGTCTTTGGTGCTCATTATTAATTTTGTGAAGGTAGTGTCTATATACAAGACATCATTAGTGCCACGAAACACATATTAGAAGTTTGTTTCAATTTGCTTATGTTTGGGGCAGTTAGTTGCATTTTCTGGTGTTGTTTTCATACATCTTGTTTAGTATGGTCTCTTTATCTGATTATTACTATGTTTTATTTTCGAGATTTTACTGATTGCAGTTTTTTTGAGAATATATACATTTTCTTGGCAATTGCAAATTTACAGCCTCTTTGATGTCATCCTGTATTGTCGTTTAGTTAAACATTCCTTGTAATTTCGAGGGAATCTTATACTTCTTCCCATTAATTACTAGTAGTCTTGTCCTTTCTGGGTATCGAATCTTGCCTTTACAAGCCGACAAATTTGCCTTTTTCATTGATCCGTTGTCTACGTGGTGCCTTTGTCATTGATCCGTTGTCTACGTGGTGCTTTTGTCATGGTCAGTTGTCTACGTGGTGCCTTTGTCATTGATCGGTTGTCTAAGTGGTGCCTTAGAACTGTTGGGGGAAATATATGTATGCTTAGTCTATTTCAAAGTTTATGTAGCTCAAATGGAAAATCTATATATATACGTGAATTGTTTGCTCAGCTGCTATGTAATAATACTTCCATTTGAGTCGCAAGACTCGTATAATTAAACTTCTTAATAAAGTAACATCTCATATATGGAGTGGTGTTATATCTTTGGCCAAAAGTTATATGAAGTATAACGTAAGCCCTAAAGCTTACAGACTGGGAAATTCATGAAGAAGCTGGCAGTGCCCAGTGTCAAATACTTTCCTCATCCTTGCGCTCTTGAAAAAGGAAACCCAAGTTAACGTGAGATATTTAAACATTGCTTATTTTGTCTCATAAAAAGTTGTATACTTAGGCCCATGTGATATATCAGCCCTAGTTTCTTTCATAGCAGGTGTGGGATTCGAGTGTTATGTTATATCCCTTTTGAAGGCATTCACATGAGTCGAACCTCATGGTTCAAGAATTGGCTTTCTTTAGATGAGTTGCTTTTAATAAACTTCATGCAAATTTCAAGCTGATATTCATTGTATTCCATTTTGCTTTTTTTGGTCGTCGGCTATGATATACTATTTCATAGTACTTAACTTTAACTTCTCCTTCATTATTACTTGACCAAAACTTGAAATCATAATCCGAGGCCCATTGTTTCTATACTAGTCGAAATTTTGTCATCTAGAATCAACGTGAGCTATGAGGTGCTTCATACTTGCACCTAAACCTTTTAGATGAGATGAAACTCTGAATCTTTCTTTTGGGTGCCAAAATATCTGGATCTTTAAGGCCATTTTGAGGCTAAGAATTGGCTTAGCTCCGGCGCATATGAAAAACTAGATTGGAAACAACGTTCAAGGAGCACAAGACAATGTTCCGTGTTTAGTATAGTTTCTGATGTTCTTATACATTAGTTTTGAATGTTGTTGTCTGGAAATTGTTCATTCGTATAAAACAACAATGCTTCTGACATAATATGTTTTTTTTTCTTTTCACCAGACATTCTATACGACTCGTGGTCTCCTGCCATGACTGTAAGTTCCGTTTGTATCAGCATTCTGTCAATGCTGTCAAGTTGCACTGTAAAGGTACGTCTTTGTCACTTTCTGAGGTTATTTTGGATTTTGATGTGTCTGCAACTTATGCTCATGCTCCACATTCATAACGTGTTACTTGTAATACGATATATGCAATCTTACAATATTTTCTTCATTTGCAGCAACCTCCAGAGGATAACGATCGTTATGTTAGGAATTGCAAGAACGGAAGAAGTCCAAAGGAAACGAGGTGGTGGTTTCATGATGACAAAGTGTAGTGTAATACACATAAGCTTCACAAAATCCATATAATACTGTTCAAAGCAGAGCTTGGTAATTGTCAATTATTCATGAATTCTTAACCAAAGCATATATACTATAAAAGGAAAAAGGAAAACCTTCATAATCAAGAAATTCTGTTAGCTAGTTTTACTTAGTTGACCATTGCTTCTTGACTAGTCAAACCAAAAGGCAAAAATGAGCTTCTGCCATTTGTGTAAAATGTACCAAAGTCTGTTTTTTTTTTTTTTTTTTTTTTTTTTACAGGTTCTGCATTTACTTTCTTGCTTTCAAATGATGAGTATTATATTTCCTTTACGTTTATGCTTTATGTTTTAGATTCATTCCATTTCAAGTTTCAACATTTATCATTACATATTTCCATTAGCGCTGTAATCATTAATTTGCAAACAATGGCGGATTCAGAGAACAAATTCATATGGGGCATAAATAGAGATTGAAAAGGAGGTCGAAAAGGAAGATTTTTTAACAATAAAACGATGTCGTTTTGATATACATTCTTGTTTTAAATTCAGTGAGAGCACCGACCCTGATGCAAGAAGGCTGTATCCTCCTCTTTAAAGTTGATATGAATTCATCTTTCTGCAATTCTTTCTGATCTCTCCATGTGATCCCGTCAATGGTGAAATGTTCCCCATTTTGATCATGGACTTAGCAAACTGTTGAAAGAAAAGCTCATTGTTTTCTGCATACTGTTTTACTAGCTCTAATGATGCTGTATTCTTGGTCACAAGAACCTGGTCTGAACTCAATAGCCCTTTTGATGCCAACAAGTTCTTGAAGTAGATGTTATCGAATTTAATCGGGTGACAAAATCTAGGACAAACAAGTTTTGATCACCACCAGATCTTGGACAAGTGGCGCGTAATTGAGCTGCATATGTCTGTTCTAAGGTGAAATCTGCTAATCCATTTCCTGTTTGATTGTACAGCCTTTGTCTGAAGCTTGTGCATCTTGCATTCCCTATTGTATGGCTTCCTGAAAAAACAAAAACGTTCACCATAAGTATCACTTGTGTGCGCGTTTGTAGTATCCCACATCGAAAAAAAAGGGAGAAAACGTTCTTCAATATAAGGTTAACACATTTCAGGCCAAGTATCTATAGGTAGCGCCACAAATCAAAGTTTTGGGGCGTTACGATGTCTCGAACGCATACAAATGTGAGGCCCTAGGACTTGGCTTAGTAATGCTTCAAAGAAAAGACAGGGCACAAAGAAGAATGTCGAGATTATTACCAGATAAAGCGACTAAATCAACAATGTCTAGCCCTTGAAGTTTGAACTTAGTAAGGATTGTCTGAAAAGTGTTGTTTGGAGCAGGAATGTTGTTGTTGGAACCACTTAAACTAGCACCTCTTGAGTCTCTTCTTCCTAGTGGAGTCTCCCAACTAGGTCCACCAACCTACATGAATAACAGTGACGGATTGATTTTTTTTTTTTTTCCGGCAGATGTTTAAAAGTAAACTAATTAATAATTTATCAGGGTTGCAGGAGCGAACCCCTGATTATCAATATGACCCGGGGAGTAATTCCACATGTAGAATAATCTGCACCATACATTTCAAACCCAGTCTGAAAACGTGTGGTGTAGATTGCTCCACATATGAAAGTTACTACACAAAAATACATAAGTATCATGAGGTAGAACATATTAGCTTACTAAGACAGTGGAATCTCTAGCAGCAAGAGCAAGAATGTCAGCACAAGAGACAGTAAGAGGACATTCCTTCTCCAATGCAGATTTAATTTCATCAATCACTTCGAAACCTCGTACTGAATTCCTGTTTGGATTCGACCTTTTCTCACTGCTGAAGCTCCCAGTGCTGTCTAAAAGTATGGATGCATCACATCCCTGTCAAAAAATGGTTAGAACGAGAAACATATCGTTAAATAAAGCGTTGGTAAAATTAAAATGAAAGAAAATACAGATCGAAGGAGGAGGCACTAACCTTGACAAAGCAATCATGGAAGTGGAGTCTGAGAAGTGAAGCAGCCATTCGAGGTTCTTTAGCAACTGCTTTCGCTACAATGGATGTTACGATTTGTAGTGCACCGGGGCATGATACATCGTAGAACTGAGGGTAAAGGTAACCGACTTGGGTCTTAACAGAAGAACAAAGCGGTGAAAAGATAGCATGAAAAAGAAGAAGAAGAAGCAGCAGCTTATTATAAGCTTATTATTACTCATTTTTGTCAACTTTTGTTTTGAATTGGCGATTTCTTGTGATTTTTATTTATTTATGTGGGATATGTTGGGTTGTAAATGGAGATGGAGTTATGTGCCAATTTATAGCGAAACATTACAAGGAAAAGAAGATAATATATGGAACTATGGAGTGGTTATATTCTTGATATATATGAAATTGTACTTGCTCATAATTATGGAACTAGTGAAACAAAACTTCATTTCAAAACGTGATTAGTTTAAACCTAAAAGTCTTGTCCATTTAGTAGACAGATTATAGAGATACCCTTTTAGGAGTAGGAGTGGTTAGATTTCACTTTTAATCCATTAATCATATATATGTTTACTATAATCAATGATGTAAAATTGCGTTGTTATAAAAATTCATTTAAAAGCTATAATATGGAATTGTAAAATTGTAAATTGGTGTCTTCGCATCACGTGGATACACCGTGTAATTATCCACGAAACAAGCAATATTCACGATATATCTTGCTTTTTAGGTTAATCTGATTAAAGCAAGCAAATGCTGCAAAGCATTGGGATCAATGGAGTAGGAGAACTGCCTTTCAAATTATACAGTATATGATATATTTACAAACAACATGTCAGCTTCTCCCATGTAATTAAGGCACATAGAAAACAATGAATGCATAGGCAATAAGCAGCAGACAAGAACTGTGTTCTGAGTTTTCATAATACCTGAATATTTCATACTTCTGTAACTTTATTACATCATCTAAAACAACTACCTTAAGCTTACATTTGAAATGAACCATCTCAAAAGAGTTACAACAGGATTTAAGGCAATTTCGGCGCGAGTGTGTTTTTCCGTGCTTGAGCTCCATAATGCTAGGTTTTGTGAACCATGTTGAATACAAGAACTGTTTTTGTGGACCTATATGGTTGATTATGATCCGTAGCTTCTGTCGCTCTCTCATCCATCTCAATATCGTTTTCATATGGTTTTTGCTGCTCAATCCTTTCAATCCAACTTCCTGTCACCATTGCAATCGTGGAAGAATCAGATTTAAAAAAAAAATGCAAGCTGAGAACATCCACACTTTTCAATCATTAGCCCACTAGACAGCATGTTACATAAAAATTGGTACACAGAGAGTTTATGTTTTCTTTGTTGCAGTTTCTTCTTGAACAATATATTGGAGCCTAGAACAATATACGGTACCTGAACACGTTCCCAAGTCTCTGCAATAGTTAAGGGACCATGTTCTTTGAGAATGTCGAATATAGCCCTGGTGATAGTTTGTGTTTGTTCTGGAGGGGTTTTCAGCTCTATTGGTTTCATTTTAGGTTTCGGCTTCTTTGCCGCCATATACCTGATTGCAGTGGCGAACATTGTAGATTCTAGCAGAAAGATCAATCTCTATTCGCAAAGCGTATAACAAGTAACAAGATCAGAGCCTGCAATTGAATAGCTATATCAGAAGTGCAATGTGAGAACAATGATACCAAATCAACTGCACACGGTTTAAGTCCTGAATACTGGATTTTTTTTAGAAATCAAACGCCTAAGCAACAGTCAGTTGCATACCACCTGCAACATTAGTTCTTTGCTACAGTTGATCTAAACCAGTCAAAAGGAAGCATCTCACAGCCATTGGACATGTAAATAAGATGTCATACCCCAGTGCGGCATTTCAACAAATAGATGCAAGGCACTGGAAATCCAATCACACACAGTGTTGTCAATATTTTCTTCCAATACAACAACATCAGGTTAAACATACAAAAAAAAAAAAAAAGACCATGTAAAATAACCGAATTAGCCGTGGCGACAGAGGGCTTCTGCCAGAAAATCTCCGAACGTAATTTTAGAATCGAAAATGACGGTTTAGAGGAGGAAAAGAAAAACACAAGTTGAAAGCGTGTTGGACAACACTCACTCACCTTAGGATTAGCTGGTCTCTTTCACCTGAGCATGACGGTTTGGATGCCAAGTAGCCAGAATATTGTCCAGGAACCAGGAATAATTTTGGGTAATTTTAACTTACTTTATCATCTCAAACTTTTTTCTTCGAAGAAAAAGGTTCTCTACAGAGGCCCAATAAATTGAGAAAATGTAAATGTGACGTCATTAAACCCAATGAATTTTTTCGGTTACCTTCTCCGCCGAAAAGAGACGAATAACGTCGGACGCAGCAGACTGGCCGTGCCTTTTACGGTCTGATGACTTCATTCTTGAGGAAGCTAATCCCGCAGCAGGGTAGTCAACCGTTTCGTATCATTGTCCCAAAATTCTACCCTATTCAAACCCCAGTTGCAAAGGATCAAGAACAACACAAAGAACCTTTCATTCCCTTCTCTCAACTCCAAAGGAGGAAGCTTTTAGAGTCCCAGCTCATCCCAATCCTTGATTCCAGCACTAGCCTCATCCAACTTAAGCAAGTCCATGCCCATATCATAAGGAAAGGCCTCGACCAATGCTGCTTCGTCGTCACCAAGTTGTTACGTATGCTCACTAATCTCAATGTCCCAGTGGACCCTTATCCTCGTGTAATCTTTGGCCAGGTTCGTTTACCCAACCCCTTTATCTATACGGCTTTGATCCGTGGGTATTTGACTCAGGGGTTAGTTGAAAATGCTGTTTTATTGTATGGTGTCATGAGGAGGGATAGGGTGAGTCCCGTTTCGTTTACTTTTACGGCTTTCTTTAAGAACTGTAGTAGTGAGATGGATGTGAATCTGGGAAGGGAGTTTCATGGGCAATGTGTGAGATTTGGAGGGTTTGGTCAGGATTTGTTTGTGGGGAACTGTTTGATTGATATGTATGTGAAATGTGGATGGATAGATGATGGGAGGGAAGTGTTCGATGAAATGCTTGAAAGGGATGCTATATCTTGGGCGACATTGATTGTGGCTTATGCTAAGAGGGGATGTATGGCAGCTGCGTTTGAGTTGTTTGAGAAGTTGCCCGTGAAGGACATGGTAGCATGGACTGCAATGGTGACTGGTTTTGCACAAAATGCTCAACCAAAGGAGGCAGTGGAGTGTTTTGACAAAATGCTACATGCTGGGGTGAATGTAGATGAAGTGACGTTATCTGGTGTTATTTCAGCTTGTGCACAATTGGGTGCAGCTAAGTATGCAAATTGGATCCGCAATATAGCTGAGAGATCAGGTTGTGGACCTACAAGTAACGTTCTTGTTGGATCAGCAATGATTGACATGTACTCAAAGTGTGGAAGTTTGGAGCATGCATATGATATTTTTAAGGGCATGGAATATAGGAACGTCTTCTCCTATAGTTCTATGATTGCTGGTTTTGCTATGCATGGTTGTGCAAAAGAGGCATTACAGTTGTTTGACGAGATGAGGGCCACAGATGTGAGGCCAAATAAGGTGACTTTTGTAGGAGTTCTTACTGCATGTAGTCATGCTGGGATGGTGGATCAAGGTAGGCAGATTTTCGATGTTATGGAGAAATGCTATGACGTTACACCTTCAGAGGACCACTACGGTTGTATGATTGATCTTCTTGGGAGGACTGGTCGATTGAATGAGGCCCTCGAGTTTATCAGGACTATGCCGATGGAGCCTAATGCCGCTACTTGGGGAGCACTTCTTGGCGCTTGTCGCATCCATGGGAAACCTGATATTGCTGAAATAGCTGCAAGGCATTTATTTGAGCTTGAACCTAAAAATATTGGGAACTATATCCTGCTTTGTAGTGTATATGCAGCAGCAGGAAGATGGAAGGAAGTTTCTAGGGTACGGAAACTAGTAAGACAAAAGGGCTTGATGAAAAATCCTTCATGTAGCACTTTTGAAGAGGAAAGGGGGGTCATTCATGAGTTTTATCCTGATGACATGACTCATCCTATGTCTAGAGAGATTAAGCAGGCATTAAAAGATCTGATCCATAGACTGGAACTCCAAGGTTATCAGCCACTTTTGAGTTCTGCACCTTATGATGTTAATGATGAGCAGAAGAAGCATATCCTTATGTTTCATAGTGAAAAGCTAGCTTTAGTCTATGCTTTGCTGACGACAAATGGCGATACTGTTATAAGAATCATGAAAAACCTCAGAATATGTGAGGACTGCCACTTGTTTATGTGCAGAGCTTCTCATTTTACAGGCAGAGCTATAATCGTGAGAGATAGCATGAGGTTCCACCATTTCCGTAATGGAAGTTGTTCTTGTGGCAATTTTGGTGATTGAAGCCAGTCATGTCCTGCTTCAGGTGTGCTGCTGAAATTGATGGAACATATGTGTTCATATGGCTTGGTTAGTAATATGGTTGACAAAGAAGGATGTCATCATAACTACCTCTAGGTTGTGTTCCTAACATCTATTGATGTAACGTCAGTATCAATGGTTGCTGAAACAGCTGGTCGTGATGGGAAGAAGCATGAGGCTCCACCACTGATTTGATGGAATATATTCTTCTGTTATCTTTGGCAAATGTCAGGCTGAAATTTTCTTGGTGACTTCCAGAAATGTGTTATGGTCGTGACTAGAAGAAGATAAAAGCTGTATGTCGAAAAATGATAGCTGCATTCCAGAATGTACACTCTTAGCCGATGATCACAATCGACCCTATTAATTGGTACAATATTCTCTTGAGTTATAAACGAGATACATGAAGTGTCTATGTTATGCACTCTATTTTGCACGTATCACTAAATGAGTTACATGAAGTGTCTAAGTTATACACTCTATTTTGTACGTATCACTCTCCATGTCATTGGATAAGATAAGTCCTTTTCTGTCAGGCATTTGAGGATGGATGATACGGCGGATAGGCATCACATTTGACTTGAGTGATTAACCTAATAAGCACAAATAGCACAACAGTCCAGCATTATAAAAATGGTTCAACACAAGCACAGAGGCGAAACACATCCTTTATTGCAAAAGGGTTCCTTCTTGTGATGAGTTAAGTGAGTTCCTTGGATTCTCTCTCATTGGTGTTATCTAAAGTTGGCTCAAACCTGTTTGACTTGGATTTGGCTAATTGCAGTTTCATTTGTTTATCATTAGGAACACAGCTATGCTGCTGCTATTCTGCTCTTACTTCACAAAGATCACAGAACACGTGAGCCCATTTGAGTACAACGGACACTACCTGCACCTTGATGGAAGGGCCTTATGAAACTAAGCTTCACTGTTCTCTGGGATTGACTTTAGCCTTTTCCTGCGAAATTTAAAGTTCTAACTTTGTCAGGACCTACGGACCAAGGTAGGTTGATGGTTTCACTGTTCTCTGGGATTGACTTCAGCCTTTTCTTGCGAAATTTAAAGTTGCAACTTTGTGGGACCTACGGACCAAGGGACAATTCTCAGGTAGGACGGTTCCTATAGGGTGTAGGCCTCCCAAAAGGTAATAAAGGCATGCAAAGGTTTCTTCAGGCTGGATGAAGATAGGCCGCTGGATGAAGATAGGCCACCCACTTGGCTGCAAGACAATATTAACTGAGACCATAGTTTTGAATACTATAGAGATGCAAAGGTTTCCTTACTACATGAGGATGGAGGGAATCTGCCACAGCATCGCCAAAGCTTTCATGTGGGTAACAACTAGACTGAATACGACATTGGACTCGTGTTTTCTTCTCTGAAAGCTTTGTACTTGACCGTTTCACTTATTTATTTTGTGATATAACATCAAGTAGATCATGCTTCTGAAGCTGTTGCATATTGGAACATGAGTTAACACGATGAGAAGAAAGGCTGCAGCTAGAGTCCAGAAAGGAGAAGCAAGGTAAAGCAGCTGAAGTGTAAGAGCTTTATTTGAAAAGTCCGTTCAAGCATTTATCAAACACTGAAACTAAAATTACCATTAGTGTTAGTTATAATACAGTTTTGTTTCCCTTAGTTACAGATTAGTTTAGCTTGTAACTGGTGCACACCTGTAGACTCTAACCAAGCTCTCACTTGTTGTATTCTTTTCATACCGTTTGAATGAACTTCTTGTTTTTTTTTTTTTTTTTTTTTTTTTTTTTTTTTTTTTCTAAAACAAAGGACTGGAAGTCTGTCCACTTTTCCTCTTGATGCCTTTGGTATGCTAAGTCCCAGAACTGTGTGTTTCTTATTTCTTTAGGGCGTTTGATGGAGTTTTATCAGAAGCTGATTAACGTGAAGCAATAAATGAAAACTCATAAATCCAAAGCTTTCATATACAGTAAAGAAAAAGAAAAGAAAGAGATAGCATGAGGCTCCACAATTTCCGTAATGGAATTTGTTCTTGCGGCAATTCCTGGTGATTGAAGCAAGTCATGCCCTGCTTTTCAGGTGTGTTCTCTGATTGATCAATGAGATAATTGTTCTTAGGGTGTACACTCTGTGCTGTACTTTCCATATGTGATTGGTCGGTCGGGTGCTGATAAGTAATTTTCCCTCATGAATTTGAGGGTGGATGATATGGAGGGTATAGGCATTGCAACCTAAATGATAAATGTAATTAGGCACAAATAGCGCAACAATCAAGCGGCGGGTATTGAGGTGAAGGCTAATGGAGGGTTTTAGAAACAGAAAGCACGAATGCGAAACACACCCCTTTTTACACCATTTTGTGATTAGTTCATTGGATTCTCTCTCATTGATGTAAATCTGAAGTTTGTTTGTGTTCAACCTGTTTGATTTGGCTTTGGCTAATTGGTGTTCCATTTTCTTGCTCATTAGGAATGCTGTTGCAATTGTGCTTCCCTATGAACCCATGCTTATTCAATTTGCACCAATAAATGGAACTTATTTCTTTAGCGTGTTTGATTGTGTTTTTTATCAGAAGCAGAATAACTTGAAGCCAATAAAATAAAAGTGAAAACTTAGACAAATCCCATTGATAACAAAGCTTTCATATTACATTATTACAGTAAAGAAAAACACAAAGTTGACAACGACTCCAAGAAATAGAAACCCATCAGAATCCAAGACACAGACACGGACGGTTGACACTCCCCAAAGATGACAATAACAGAAGCGCCATCATGGGTTAGTTTATTCATCAACATAATAAACACACACAGTTTGTATCTAAACAGGTGACAAACATGTGATGTGATGGACACCAGATACCCTCGCGGCAGCATTTAATGATGGCCGCCGCCGCCGCCGGAAGCTTCTCCTTGATTTTATCCATTATCCCCTTCTTCTCATGCTCTTGATCAGCATATACACCACCGCCTTGAGTAGTCGTCGTGGCTCCCCATGGCCACCGCCATATGCGCCGCCTTGGGTAGTGGTCGTAGCTCCACCATGGCCACCATGCCCAAATGCCCCTTGGGTAGTTGTACCTCCAGCTCCATATCCTTCCTGGGTGTGTTCCTTGTTTCCACCTGGCAATTTTTCCTTGATCTTTTCCTTTATCGACTTCTTCCTCCTTCCACCTTGCCCATCATCCTCAGACTGGTGTCAAAACCAAACACAATACAAGTCAGCTCACCATTTCCACACACATTTGTGTCATCAAACGTAATCAGAAAAAGATTTTGACCCAAAAAACTACCATTAAAAGATTATTTATAAATTTTGATAGAAATATAATCATACCGAGCTGCTAGAGCTAGAGCTGTTAGACCGGTGAAGTATACCACCACCGTGACCATGTTCTTTCTTGTCATGCCCAAAGGCCCGAGTTCCATGCTCCCCGGTGGGGTGAGTTACACCACCACCGGTGATACCACCGGTGTGAGCGCCGGTGATTCCACCGGTATGAGCGCCGGTGTGTTGAATGGGATTGCCATATTCATCAGTCTGACGGATTTGGGTACCATATCCTGCTCCTCCTGCTCCATATTGTTGTTCTCCAGGCACACCACCAACACCATGGCCGCCGGTGTGATGAATGGGGTTACCATATTCATCAGTTTGGCGGTGGGTTTGGTTTCCATATCCAGTTGCTCCGTATTGATCCATTTTTTTTCTTTCTGAAAGCAAACACAAAGGGAAAATGAAGATTGATTTGAGAAAGACTGTTTTAATTATGAGAATGCGAGAGATGTAATTGTTGTGGGGAAAACTTGATCTGGATCAAGCTGAATTTAAAGAGCAAGTGAAACGATAAGGAACGAAGAACCCGGGAGAAGCTAAAGAACGTGAATGGTCCAGCAATAGAGTTACGCGTGTCAATTGGAAGTAAAATGTGGCGACACGTAGAGAATATATTTCGTGGCTGCCTGGAAACTCTTACAAGTGTTGTTTTCTGTTTTTTTATAAATATTTTTATTGCTAACTGTCTTCTCGTTTTAGAAAGAAAAATATACCAATAATATCATGGTGATCCAAGATAAGACACGTGTTCTCCCATATTAAAAAAGAACAGTGATATAGTGATAAACATTTTGTCGTCGTCGGGGCCAGTCCTGGAAAAATGGAGTGCTTTGGTGAAATCGTCGAATTGGTGCTTTTAGTTTTGGATATTTTTTTATCATAAATTAGATATTTTATTATTGTTTGCTTACGACTTTTCGTACAGGTTAATGTTACCATAACGAAACGGAGTTAAATCTCAGAGCCCGGAGGTTGCACCTTATAAATAAACGCGCCACCAATTAAAAAAATATTACAGCCAGAAAAACAAATTATATATATATATATATATAGACAAATGACAAATTTCAAGTGGAAATGAGTATTTAGTCCAAGTGGAATTGAAAAATGGTGAAAAAAACAAACTATCATTCCACCTGACGATAACGCCTTCTTATGTTTTGGTTTTTTTTTTATTTTAGTGGATTTGTTTAGGAGTGGATTTGTTGGATATTAAAATGTTTTAGTTGATTATTTTTAAAGGATTTGTTTGACAGTGGAATTGAAGTCGTTAAATTTGACGAGGGTAATTTCGTCATTTTAAGTGTCTTTTGTCCCTTTTCACCATTTTTCATTCCACTTGTCCTTTTTGACAATTTCTCCTAAATTTTTGTCTCGCTTATTCTTATATATTGATCCGTATTGACTCGTATTGAACTATATAATATAGAAGACTAAGTTTAGTTTATAAAATATGACAAATTTCTGACCCGTATCATCAACTATTCAACTCCTGAAGCCGCCCCTGCCTGTAGGAGTATCTCACTTCATTGATAGTCTCAAAACAAAACTACAACGTAATAAAATTCACCATCTCTTTTCTAGCATATTTAGAAATAAAAACCAAATTCACGATTAACCGGTCAAGTAGTCAAATCTGTGTTTATATGTTTGTTTTTTTTCTTTTTATATGTACTTTTCTCCTGTGTCTTTTCCAACCAAAAAAAAAAAAAAAAACGGTTTATGTAGAAATATGTGTTGTATATCTATAATTTAGTCATTGTAATTTTTTTAGGACCTTTATCAATGCAAATAAAAAGAAATTGGGTGCATGATAACGCCAGACTCTGGCCTAATGTGAGTTAGATTATAATTTGATATTGAGATTGCAGACGAACCCAGCTTTAGGGCAAAAAAAAAAAAAAATCTGGGTCATTATCAATTTAAGTAAAAAAATTTGCCTTTCAATTTACACATTATATTAGGTTGGATCGAAATGGATCTCAGATGAATTTTTTTACCAAATAATATTTAATTTCTAGGCGCCGTGACGGTTGAAACTTTTCGTGACGCCTCCGCCTCCTTAATGGGCCGGCCCTGGTCATCACAAATTTTATTCCGGTTTTAATACAAAAGTATGAAAGGATCAATAGAATATTACATAAATTAATGACATCATATTTTTACATCGTAGTTACATGTTTACCCTATTTTAAAAAAATACTTGGTGAAACATGTATGCCAGCATCTCTTTACCACCATAAAACGGCTAATCCATCGTAACGTCGCAATATTTCAAGCATAATACTCATTCCGTTCATATTTGTTAGATATGAATGTTAATTTTTTTTTAATCTATAGAAATATATTTTCAATGCATCGTGTATCGTCATTCTCTTCATTTTTAATACAATATATTTATCCTCTTATCCGGTATTGCAAGCCCGCACGAGCCACATTGAATTATATTACTCCCTTCGTCCCGTTTTATTTGTCTCATTTGATTTTTTAAACGGATTAAAAAATATAGTTAATGCTTTGAATCTTATTAAATAATCTAATATTTTACACATACACCTTCTAAGTAGTTGTTGGAGATTTTAATTATACACACATTTTATTGTAAATAATATAAACAATGAAGGACATTTGAATAAATTTTACAATTAATGTAGAAATGAACACTTATTTTAGAACAATCTAAAAAAAAACATGCACACATAATTTGTGACAGGGGAGTATTATTTCATTCGTAAGTAAATAGCTACCAATCGTCTAAACGTACAATTTCTTGCCACCGTTTACCAAGTTGCGAACGTTTACCAAAGCTATGCCTTCATCTACATTTCTCAAACGAGACAAGCTTCAATTGATCTCTTGCCCACAATCAGTGGGGTGTTAGAAGATTGTTAGGATTAGTAGTTGAGATTTTACAGGATGGACACTTATCTCTTCTTGAATGTGTAATCGATATATATATTAGTAATCTTAACAATTACATTATTTTACATTGAAAATACTCCACAGTATATGACACTCTCCTGAATTCCAAATGACAAAGTTACACATAGACACATATTGACGGCGACATGCATCAAACGGCCACTTAAAGACTTATTCAATGTACACACAATTTGCAGATACAATTACAAACATAATATATATGCGTGAGCTCATTAATGTCCTGCAACAACATTTAGTGATGGCCGGGCAACTTCTCCTTGATCTTTTCCATTATGCCTTTCTTCTCAGGTTCAACACCATGGGCCCCATGAACCTCATGGGTAGCCGTAGCTCCATGACCATGTGCATATGCGTCCTGGCCGGTAGTCGACTTATTTCCACAAGGCAATGTGTCCTTTATCTTATCCACCATGCCTTTCTTCTCAGGCCCAGCTCCATGGCCCTCATAAACCCCAGGAGTAGTAGTAGCTCCATGACTATGGCCATGTGCATCTTGGCCAGTAGTTGACTTATTTCCACCCGGTAATGTGTCTTTTATCTTATCCATTATGCCTTTCTTCTCGGGCTCAGCTCCATGGCCCCCATAAACCCCAGGAGTAGTAGTAGCTCCATGACCATGGGCATGTGCATTTTGGCCAGTAGTTGACTTATTTCCACCAGGCAATTTGTCCTTTATCTTATCCGTGATTGACTGCTTGCTCCTCCCATCTTGCACGCCGTCCTCCGACTACGTCCAAAGCAAAACCAACACAACCCAGATCAGATAACATTTTTCATGCATTTATATGATTAAATAAGAAAGGGAGGGAAAAAAAAGAAGACAACTGAAATATAAACGTACCGTGTTTTTTGATTTCTCTCCGGAGAAAAACGACATAATGAAAATGATTTTTTGAAGAATTAGAAATGCTTTGATTATCTAAGGATTTGATTGTGTAAAAATATTTGATCCATATCAGATGCTTATATAGAGTGGTTAAGGAACGAAGATTAGAATGAACTTCGAGCCAGCGAATGAACCGCCGATAGGTTGAGTGTAAATTCTATGGTGGCTCCCACCGATTTGAGCAAGTGATTACCAAGTCTTAGGATGTCGGCAAACTCCAATTAAAAATGGAAAACGATATGCATGTCGGCCACCATATAATATCATGTTATTCTTGGGTAAGAAATTGATATTGTGGAATAATATATTCTGAAGAATATGGATCACATAGTCCATCTGTATTAAAGCCGTGTGATATAGATTTATTCAGATATAAAATAACAAATAAAGAGTTACAACATAAGATTTTTTCCATAATATCCCTATTATATTATTTTTTTTGGTCAAATATCCCTATTATATTGTACCGTGTAATGATTATGAATTATGACGATACGGGTTTTCACTCCTCCACGGAATAACTGACGGCCCAAAATTTGCGTGTGCTGAAAAGTCTCACGCTAATTATCCACATCGGATCGAATACGAGGCGATACCAACGAAGACCGCAACCACGGGCGGATTACGCAAGTGTCTCTACCTCGATCACCCATGTCGGTATGCATCGAGTCGAGACCAAGACTTCCTGTCCAAACACCTGCGCCCACCATCCAAAGATTCTTGCGGCAAGCGGCGCGCCCAATTAATTTATGGCGTCATAGACCAAACCGCCCTAAGTTTAGGGTAGAAAAGGACATGTGCCTATAAATACATCCTCTCGTGAACTACGTAGCGCTGATTCCCGGACATTACACAGATACGTAAGCAATCTAAGATACATTCTTGACTCAATATAAAACACTAAAAGACCATCTTTATTCGATTCTGACCTGCTCGATCCCTTTACACCATCCTGATTACACGTGCTTCTCGATTTACCGGTGGTGCTTTATTTAGCATCATCATTTGGCGCTAGAAGGATGGCCTTCTACCGGTGAGTGGTAAAGATATCGCAATGGCTCCACCAGCAAGAAAGAAACCGACGAACAGTAAGAACCCGCAGGTCGAAGAGCACACGGATATGGATCCATCAGGGGTTCCATCTCAGATTCAAGAAGTCCCCACTGGATCTAGACCCGCAGTTGCCGATCCACCCAGGCCTCAGCTTCCCCCGCAGCTACAAGACATGGCAGATCACTTAGCGTCTTTAGATGAAGACGCTCTGAAAAGAGTTGTGGCGTCAGCATTCATAGGTAAAGGAATTTGTAATATCCCTGAGGAACGCCTGTTAGACCCACTGGGTCGGAAGGAGATCGAGAATGCCAGGGGGAAAAGGCCTGTCGATCCTCAGGAAGAGTGTGAGGAAGACGCAATAGAAATCAGCGTGACTAACGCCAACAAACGTCCTGAACAAGAAAAGCGACAACGGCAGGTCGAGGACAGTATCCGGAACGAGTTCAATCGCATCGTGGGGAAAGAACAGGTCACAGAATGGCTCGAGTCGCCATTTAGCCCCGAGATAGAAATATATACGATGCCCGAGTCTTTTAAGCCACCGAAGATGGAACCTTATGACGGTACCACAGACCCAGAGGACCATCTATATCGGTATATATCGTTGATGAGATTGAGAAATGCCAACGATGCCATGAAGTGTCGTGCCTTTGACATGTTGCTCACAGGTCGAGCTCGAGAGTGGTTTCACAAGCTACGACCCGAGTCGATCTCAAGTTTTTTACAGTTAGGACAGAAATTTCGAGATGCTTTCATTGGGAACAAGAAGTTCCACCTCAGTGCTACCCACCTCATGAACATCAAGCAAGAGAAAGGGGAATCGACCATTGATTTCATGAGGCGCTTCAATCTCGAGGCCATGAAAGTGCATAACGCCAGTGACGCGCTGCAGGTCAATGCTTTTGTTGGAGGTCTACGTAATATGAAGCTGTATGACAAGTTGTCCAAGAAGATGCCCAGTGATATGGACGAATGTGTGAACATAGTCCATAAATTTTGCCAAGGTGAGGAGGCAGTGCGTCTGCACACCATTTCACTTGGCCTCAACTCGAGGAACGATTCCCGCCGCACTGCGGTCACCTGAGGTCGGAACGAAGAAGGCAAGTCCAATGTTTTCGATCGATTGACAGCTCCAATCACAGATCGACTCGGAAAGAAAGGAAATTTGAAGGATCGAGATTTTAAACCTCTCAACCGATCTCGGGGGGAGGTGCTGGCCATGATGATCAAGAAGAATATTGCTCGGACACCTAAGCCGATGTCCAAAGACCCTGAGAAGAGAAAGAATACCCACAAGTATTGTGACTATCACAGGGATGTGGGGCATGACACAGAGGAATGTTTTGACTTGAAAAGAGATATCGATGCCTGTATTCAAGAGGGTCGATTAGATGAGGTGATTGACAGATCAGAGAAGGACGAGCCCAAGGGTCGTCGTGAGTATAAAAGAAAGAGTTATAACGGGAAGAGAGACCGATCGCCGCGTCGAGACAATCAGAGGCGACGGGATAGATCATCCGAGCCGACCTACAGGGATAACCGTCGGGATGATCGTCGAGAAGATTTTCATCGAGACCCTCACGGGGATAATCGCGTCGGGTATGACGTCAACACAATTGTTGCAGAACATGAGTCAGATCGACCTCGGTCCAGTCGACAGCTTTTAGACAGATCGAGGGAGTCGAAGAAACTGAGGTTCACAACGGAGGTGAGTTATGGACCCAAAGATGATATTCCGAGCTCCCACAGTCATAGTGAAGGATTGGTAATCGAGGCGGTGATAAGCCGGGGTCGGATAAAAAGAGTTTGTGTCGACAGTGGAAGCGCCGTTAATATCCTTTACTACTCAGCCTTCAAAGCCATGAGGTTGAAGGATGAAGACATTGTGCCGTTATCTACCCCTCTATTTGGATTCACATGACAAGCCATCCACCCTGTCGGGTCGATCAATTTATTGACTACAGTTGGAGACGGAGAAAAAGGCCGGACAATGGAAATGACCTATGTCGTAGTTAAGGCCCCATCGGGGTACAACGCGATATTAGGTCGACCAGCTTTATACGATCTCAGAGCCATCATTTCGACATTCCACAACAGCATGAAATTCCCCACCTGGTATGGTACCCATAAAGTGAAAGGAGACGTCGAGGTAGCCAGGAATTGCATCTTGGTCACAATTAAGGGGAAAGGAGTTGGACAAGTGCTGGTTGAGGAATTAATACCTGAAGAAGAGGAGGATCGAAGCTGGGTCTCTGTCGATCCGACAGAGGAGATCCGTGTTTGGAAGGAGGAAGAGGGCCAAGGGGTCCAGATCGGGAAGTGGATGCCACACCCCGACATGAAAGCCTTGGTCGACCTTCTAGTTGAATATCGAGACGTTTTCGCGTGGAAGGAAGACGACATGCCTGGCCTATCAGCGGACATAGCAGTGCATCGACTAAATGTCGACCCAAAAAAGAAGCCGATACGGCAAAAGAAGAGAAACCTCGCTCCTGAGAGGAAGGAAGCAGTAAGGAAAGAAGTTGACAAGTTGCTGATTGTTGGAATCGTCAAAGAAGTGTTCTATCCAGATTGGTTAGTCAATCCTGTGTTGGTTAAAAAACCAGATGAAAGCTGGCAAATGTGCGTAGATTTTACAGATCTCAACAAAGCGTGCCCCAAGGATTCATATCCGCTCCCAAAGATTGATCAGTTGGTCGACTCGACATTGGATTTCGAAGTGTTTGGTTTTCTCGATGCGTATAGGGGATATTACCAGATCTTCATGGACCCCCAGGACTCGGAAAAAAACCGCTTTTATTACGGAATTTGGTACGTTTTGTTTTGTACCAATGCCGTTTGGCCTAAAGAATGCAGGGACCACCTATCAGAAAGCAGTCAATAAAATCTTCAAGGGACTGATAGTTCGAAATATGGAATTTTATGTTGATGATTTATTGATCAAGAGCAAGTCCATGGGACAATTTCTTATCGATGTCAGAGAGGTTTTCGAGGTGCTGCGGGCTGCAAACATGAAGCTCCACCCGAAGAAATGCACTTTTGGAGTTCGATCTGGGAAATTTCTAGGTTATATGATATCGAGAGATGGGATTCGAGCTAACCCAGATAAGATCGAGGCTCTCAAGAACATGCCCACGCCTCGTAACGTAAAGGAAGTACAACGGTTGACGGGTCGGATGGCGGCCCTCAATCGTTTTTTGTCGATATCAGCACAAAGGGCCCTACCTTTCTTCAAGATATTGAAAAAGGCGAGTCCGTTCCAATGGGATGAGAAATGTCAGAAATCATTCGATGATTTGAAGGAGTATTTGTCCGATTTACCAACGCTGTCTTCACCTCGGGAAGGAGAGAAACTCCTGGTTTATCTAGCAATCTGTGAAGAGGCAGTGAGTGCAGTTCTGGTTCGAGAGGGAGACCAGGGGCAGATTCCATTTTATTTTGTAAGTAAGGCATTGCATGGAGCCGAGGTCAGGTACACACCTGCTGAAAAATTAGCATTGAGCCTGGTTCATGCATCAAGGAAATTGAAGCCGTATTTTCAAGCACACCCTATTGCCGTGGTCACTGACCAGCCTCTGAAGCAAATTTTGGCAAAGCCCGAGACATCGGGTCGATTAGCAAAATGGGTTGTTGAGCTAGCTGAGTACGACATCGAGTTTATACCTCGTACAGCCATTAAGGGTCAGGCTCTGGCAAACTTCATAGCCGAAGGATTATCGATTCAGTTGGAGCAGGATAAACAGTCATCAGAGGAACAGTGGACCATCCATGTCGATGGTGCCTTGAGTAAAGAAAGAGCTGGAGCTGGGTTATTGCTGGTTAGTCCTAAAGGAGAAGAGTTCCCTTATGCGATTTGATTCGAGTTCAAGGCCACAAATAATGAAGCAGAGTATGAGGCAATGATTACAGGTTTGAAACTAGCATCGAAGTTGAGGGTCGAGAATCTCCTGGTGTATAGTGATTCTCAGCTCGTAGTGAATCACGTACGAGGCGAGTATGAGGCCAAAGAAGAATCTATGAAGAGTTATCTGAAAGTTGTTCAGGGGTTGATGTCGAAATTCAAGACGGTTCGCGTCGAACAGGTGCCTCGAAGTGAGAACAAGAGGGCCGACGCGTTGTCTAAACTCGCGTCGAATTTCAAATCGAAAAGAAAGGTTCTGGTAGAAATGTTGGCGGAGCGGAGCTATAATGAGGTCGATGTGCAACCAGTGGTTCATGGATCGACGTGGATGGACCCGATAGCTCTGTACTTGAAAGATGGAATTCTCCCGTCTGACAAGTCTCAAGCCAGAAAGATTCGACTACAAGCCTCCAGGTATGCTCTATTCGACTATGTTCTTTATCGAAAATCGTTTGTAACACCTTGGATGCGATGCGCATCGGAAGACGAGGGGGCTTATCTTCTTGAAGAGATACATCAAGGAGTTTGTGGTAATCATTGCGGAGCTCGGATGTTGGCGAGAAAATGTAAACTAGCAGGCTATTTTTGGCCGTCCATGCAAATGGATGCCAATCGATTGGTGATGAGATGCAGGGCTTGTCAGGTGCATGATATGGTGACACACCAACAGGCACATGAGATGAACGCCATCGAATCGGTATGGCCGTTCGATGAGTGGGGGGTCGATATAGTCGGGCCTTTACCTCGAGCTCCGGGTAATTTCAAGTATGTTGTGGTCGCGGTTGATTATTTCACAAAGTGGGTTGAAGCCAAAGCTCTTACTGACATCAGAGCTCAGACCATCAAGAAATTTCTATGGGAAAATATTTTGTGCAGGTTTGGAATTCCAAAGTATCTGATATCGGATAACGGGACTCAATTTCTGGATGACCGAGTGCAGAACTGGCTCAAAGAATTCAAGATCGAGCATAGAACAACGTCAGTGGCCCGACCTCAGTCCAATGGACAGGTCGAACAAACAAATAGGCAGATTAAATTTGGCTTGAAGAAGCGGTTGGAAGATGAAGGTCGGGATTGGGCGCCTCGATTACCCGGATCCTATGGTCATATCGAATAAAGACCCAATTCGCCACACAGAGACTCCCTTTGCCATGGCTTATGGATGCGGCGCGATAATACTCTGCAGAGATCGGACTAGCCTCGCCGAGTTTTGGCATATAACGTCGAGACAAATGCCACTGATCTGCTTCAAGAGAAGGATAATATCGAAGAAAATAGAGAGGTTGCGGCATATCGAATTCCCAATTATAAAAGAAAGATCTCACAGTATTATAATGCGAGGGTGAAATACAAATACTTCCAATTAGGGGATCTCGTGTTGAGGAAGAATGAAGCCAGCAGGCAGGACCCAATAGGCAAGCTCGAGCCGAATTGGGAAGGTCCATATAAAATCCTGAAGGTGCATCCTAAAGGATCGTATCAGTTGGGCAGGTCGGATGGAAGCACAGTGCCTCGAACTTGGCACGCCACCAACCTGAGAAAATACTATGTTTAAATTGCATTCACTTTATGACATTTGCAACTTTGCTTTCTTAAATTATTTGTAACAAGTCGATATGGCATTTGATTTCAATGCTCTTTATCAAAGCAGTTTTCCTTTTTAATTTATGCTGTACTTACAAGCTCATCTAAAAAAGAAAAGGGAGCAGAAGAAAAAGCGCAAAATTCGACCACGACACCAAGCCCTCGACACGGCAAAGCCGGAATAAATAGTGAATAAAGCCAAGTCACTGACAATGCTTATATCACTTCCGAGCTAGGAGCCATCGACACGATGGAGTGAAATAGTGAATAAAGCCAAGTCACTGATAATGCTTATATCACTTCCGAGCTAGGAGCCATCGACACGATGGAGTTAAAACAAAAAATAGTGAAAAAAGCCAAGTCATTGACAGAGCTTATATCACTCCCAACCTGCCAATAAGCCACGATGCGAGGCGGACGGAAGATCCCACGATGGATACCTAACTCGACCAGATCATAAGCACCACGATGTGCGACAGTCGAGTGAGGACTTCTTAATTCGATATCCCATAAGCCTGACAAGGCGGGACCGTCGAATCGAGCTCCGACCAAATAGCCAAGTCAAGCCGATAAGGCCGTACAATGCTAGGTCGACTCAGATCCAAGTGTACCAAGAGTCACGTACTCATGCTACACTTCGAGGGGCCACAGGGGAATTAAGTCCAAAGGACTACACCCTAGACAAATGATCAATAAAAGACAAAAGACATTCAATGGAAAAGCATAGATTTAAATCCAAGAATCAAAATGCATTGAAAAGTCACAAGTCTACAAGATCAAATCGGTGAAATACGCGTCTAGACGAATAAAAATATCAGAGTTATACAACCAGATCGAATGAAAGAGTTCAATAAAAGATCAATAAAAATTGTGGCAAGACAGAGAGATCGCTGTCGCGGTGGTGATTTGAGGTGGAGGCGTTGGGTCGACTTGCTCTTCCGACTCGACGTTCTTCTGCTCCATCTCCTCCGTGAGCAGGGTCACATACTTGTTGTATAAGGAAACACCACCCTTGAACTCGTGGAAATCTCGCCGTAACGAGGAATGGCCTCGAGGATCGCATAAGTAGGCCATCTCGACGGTGGATACATCAAAGTTCGGTCGATCGCTTTGACTTGGTCAAGAGCCATGGTGAATCCTCCTTTCATGCCCTGACTCATCAACAGTGACAGGTCATTTTCAAGCTCCATTGAGGCCAGGAAATCTAGTTTAGCGGTTTCCATGCGAGTCGTTAAACTGTCGAGGAGAGATTGAAGATCGGTACGAGCTTTGATTGCCCCCGCCAATTCGGCCTTTGTCCCATCAAGCTCCGACTTCACCCGTGCCAGCTCCGACCTTATTTTTGCCAGCTCGGCATCCCTGACAGATACATCTTTGTGCGCCTTCAATAATTCATCTCGAGAGGTAGCCAACTCAGACTCGAGCTTGGCGCGCCGATCATCCAACTTGTCGATCTTAGCCTTCTGTTTCTCGATGTCGGATGTCAGCTTGGCTATGGTCTCCTTTTGCTCCTCCATGACAGCGGATGGAGACTCGATCTTTCTTATGGCCACTTTGGTTGTTAACCGAGCCTACAAAGACAACGAGGTTAATTCAAGACCCAAAATTGACAAAAATCACCAAGTTAAAATAGTCGATTAAAAGAGTGAAGACTTACAACTCGGATGATTTTCAGATGATATTCACTTAGCTCCTCAGGATTCATGACATCCATCTCGGCAAGGCTCATGGCAGGGAGAGCCTCGACGCCACTTGAGCCCTGAGGAAGGAGATTGCGGGCTTCTTTTCAGGCCCCATGCCTTACCGCGATGCGTCTTTGCCGCTTTCTCGGGGCGAGGTCCGCCTCGATCGTTTCACATCCGAGCCTCGCCGGGTTGATCCCTCAAAATGTCCGACGTTGATGCAGGAGTTGGAGCTCGAGCCGGAGTCCTCTGACCTCCGGAGACTATGCTACCAGATACTGGATTCTTCGACCTGATGCCGGCCAGTTCTTGGATTTTCTTCGGGTCTGTAGTCTTGGGGTCGGGCATTTTGCCCAGAGCGTCCAATTTTGAGAAATATTCCACTGCGTACAGAGAAAATTCGACATCAGAACACAATCTAAAAGAAATAGATGCAGAGAAAATACAAAATACAGAAGTGTAGCAGCTCGACAGAGTGGATAAGTATCCTACACAACACTCGAACATCTTCATCGAGTTCCAGATAAGCACCCGAACCAGCCGTCTCGATGTCAGCAAAGGGATATAGAGAATGCAGGTTTCGAGTTGCGACGTCGGGGTGAACGCTCTCGATAGCCCCACACCCATCAGGGGCATCAGAGCCGAGCCTGTCATGCCATTTCTGGGGCCTGTTAAACCAAGTATAGACATCGATGTCCACCAACCCATGTCGGATAAAGAAAATTTGAGGCTTCCACTCGCCACGAGACGGTCACCTTCCTCACGAATTCCGGCGTCGAGGGGCGCTTACGAAAAGTATACCATCCCGCATCTTGCAGGCTTTGGATTGCATAGTATTGATGGAATAATCGAACCGTGAACTCAACTTTGGCGATTCGACACGCCAGCACGAATCCCATAACGCTTCTGACTCCATTTGGAGCAAGTTGTGGGACGCTAATCTTGTAATGTCGGAGAACCTCTATGAGACACGGGTCGAAGGGAAACCTTAACCCCTCCTTCAATTGCGCCTCGTATATGGCGCAGAATCCAGGGGGAGGGTCACAGGCAAATTGGAATTGACCATGTGATACCTTGATGTTTGTAGAAGAATATGGGATGCCGTATCGTAAGCAGATTGCTTTAGCTTTCTCCTGAGTCAGATTGGATATGCATCCATACGGTCCTTGGCCTTTCATCCTGGTTTGGCGTCTGGCAACGGGTCAAGAAGATGATTCTTCTTCTCCTCCCTCTTCTTCTTCTCCGGCAGCTCTCTCACCGGAGGCAGTTGGACGCTCAGAAACCGTTTGCTCCGACGATTCTTCTTCAACCACGACAACTTCTTCCCTATTTTGTGAATCGCTATCGCTACTAGACATGGAATCGAAAAAAGATGCAGAAAATAAACCAACAAAGAAGAGTTTAAGTAAGAATAGGGCTTACTTGCGGTTAGGAAATAAGGCAGAGAGAAATAAGAGACTTCTGAGGCTTGGGCTCCTTTTTATGCTTGTCAATCTTCTAAATGATTTGAAAGGGCGAATTTGGGGGCAGTTATAGGGTATGTAACGCGAGAATCAAGGCGATGAATCCTGCGTGGCCCCAATGAAAACGCCGCTTTACACACCCATTAATGCTTTGTATTGTGTGGCGTCATCCTGACGACAGCCTACATCGGCTAGTAGCAAACAGCTGTATTCCCGCCTAAAGGAGACCACGTGTCGAAAAGATCATTCAAATTTTCAGATCCGACATCAGCACTCGAGATGAGCTTCCCTCCGATCTGGGGGGCTTAAGACGATACGGGTTTTCACTCATCCACGTGGAATAATCTGATTGGTCCAGCTGGCATGTGGAAAAGTCTATGCTAATTATCCACATCGGATCGAATACGAGGCATACCAATGAAGACCGCAACAACGGGCAGATTACGCAAGTGTCCTACCTCGATCACCCATGTCGGTATGCATCGAGTCGAGACCAAGACTTCCTGTCCAAACACCCAGGCCCACCATCCAGCAGGTTACTTGGGCAAGGGGGCAAGGCCCAATTAAGGGTATTTATGTCAATGGACCAAACCGCCCTAAGTTTAGTAGGCGTACAGGACACGTGTGCCTATAAATACATCCTTCCAGGAACTACGTAAGGCTTGATTCCTGGACATTACACAGGATACGTAGGCAATCTAAGATACATTCTTGGACTCAGCCATAAAACACTAAAAAGACCATCTTTTATTCAGTTACAGCCGTTCGATCCCTTTACAACTCATCATTAGATTACACGTGCCCCTGATTTACCGGTGGTGCTTTATTTAGCATCATCAAATTACCAAATCATACTCTTTTTTTTAAATTTATTTTTATTTATAATTTTTTTACCAAATCATATACTTATATATATACAATTAATGAAAGTTTTAGAATATAATTTTTTTTTAAAATATTGCTTCATTTCTCTATTATTAAGAGTCGACTATTGTAGTATTTATAAATTTTATTGATTTTGAAGCTCCATGACCCTCTAAACTTTGGTCATTGAATTCTGTTCCAATTAATGGATTACAAGTGTGTATTTGAATAGTCTTGTTACACAATATAGTGATATTGTTATTTTTCAATACAAATTAACCTAATTAATTCATTCTCCCACGTTTCTTTAAAATCATCGTTCATATCTCAATTACTCATCCATAATATTCAATCAAGGGTAAAAGACATAGTGATGCCTTTAACTATTGTGATCGTAAACTTTTGGCCCATAATTTTTTTCTAACAAATTGTAATGAACTGGGAAATTCGAAGAGAAGAGAACAGGGGATTGGGGAGAAGAAAGGGAGAGAACGCAGAGAAAGAAAGGAGAAAATAGACTGAGAACAGAACAAGAGTTTTCTGATACAATTTTCCACACCCATTACATCATTGTTCATGCTATTTATACTACTCACTAGCTCAAATCTCTCGAACCGAATCCTAATCCCGGCTCACTATGCCGAAATGAAGGCTCGGTTCGCCAAACAATTGAGATTGAACATGACGGCGCGTGACACTTCGTGACTCGAAAGTCCCGGTCATGACATCTCTCCCTTAAAAACATCCTTGTCCTCAAGGATGCAAAAGGAAAAATCTCGGTCAAACACCAAACACCAAAATCTTCATTTCTCGCTTGTAGCCGCATTCACAAAGATACCATCATCTTCTTACCATCAATTGTTAGGAAATCACTAGTTTAACGCAATGAATTTAAAATTTTGATTTCCTTTTCTAGATCGTTCTTCGTTTAATGCAATAAACACGTTAAGTAGTTTGACGGTTATACCTCGATGATCTATAAGATCGTCCGCTTTGACCGCCAACGGAGAGTAGTTCAATCGCGCAAGCCGCCCACGCGTCCGGCCTCTATCGCTAATCCACACGAACCCCTCGCCGAAATCCTCCTTGGATTGCTATCGGAAAAACTCCGGCTGCTAGACCGGACCTTTTCTTCCCTCACAAACTCACTATGGAAGGCTCTCTATTTTACACAAGAATTATGAACTCTTGCAATTGTGATGTACAAAAGAGCTTGACACCCACCTCCTATATATAGTAGAAGGTGGCGCCCCAAAGGTGTGTAGGAGAAGAAAACCTTTTCCCAATAAAATAAGGAAAATCAACTAGATTGATTTATCTCTTTAATTATAATTTATTTTGCCAATATTCTATATTGATTATAATTATCTTATTACCATAAATCTATTTTTCAAAATCAATTAATATCTTATATTAATAGGGGGGTTCTATTTGGAACCCCCCTATTTACTACTTGCACCCACTTGCTACTTGTACCACAAAATTTTGCTATTGGCACCACAAGATTATTTTGATTATTTTTATACTTCTCACACTACACAATTAATAAAAAAATTACTACATACACCACATATTTTTGAAATTATAAACAAGTCCTCCTAAAAATTACTACCTACCCTCATTTTTCCGGGACCCCCTCATTTTTTCCGGCGAATCCCCCCATTTACAAAAATTTCCCAAACAAATTCCCCCTTTAATTATTCCAACTTCCACCCACCACCGTCCCACCACTTTCCTCCTTCCTCACCCACCCTAAGCCTTTTGTTGTTCGAAAAGGGTTTCCTTTAACCTTTTTCGAACAATTTGCTGATTCAATGCGTTCTAACCAATTTTCTTCACAGAAATTTATTACATCCATCTGCTTTTTCATCAAGAATTTATTGCGCTGAATTTTCTGCTGTTAAATCGTCCATTTTGACCCCAAAATGGGGCATAAATCGAAAAAGAAAATGGTACGGGTTCAAATACGAAATCGAAGAATAAGGATGAAATTGTTCCTATTGTTGCTCTCCTCGCCGCTAAATGTTGGTGAATCCACCTCTCTGCTGCCGTGAAGGTCACCGGAGAAGCAACGATAGGGAAAAATGGTGATTCAGGGCCTAGCGCCGAATTGACAAAGTCGGTGCTTTAACAAATGATTGCAAATTCTGAGGGAATTTGAAGGATTTGAGACTAATAAATCCAAGCTAGTAAAAGAAGCAAATTGGTAATGAAGCTTCAAGAACTCAAAATGGCTACGAATGCCGGAAGTGATAACCGAACGCCGATTTGGCGATCCTCAGATTGATTTCTTCAAACCCCAATGTTTTGAAGGTCGCTAAAATTTTATCTGGAACGAACAATGATAATCGACCTCCAATGAAGCTTCTTTGGTTGGAAAGGTCACCAATTTAGAGAGAGGCTCTCAAAGCGCATGTTTGGGGGTGGTTTGATTTCCGTGGATTTGCTGTTTAAAAAAATGGTGGATTTGCGATTTGGTGGAGCTGTGATTTGGCCGGATTTCATGGAGATCGGATGGCCGGATTTAATGGAGATCGAATGGGGAGATAGATTTAATGATTTAATGGAGATCGGATGGCCGGATTTAATGGAGATGGTGGTCGCCGGTTCAAAGTGGGAGATAGATTTTAGGGATTGAAAATGGAAGAAGAGGGGAAAAATTGAAATGTTGTAAATTTAGGGACTTAAATGTACTAAGTTCAATTTTTAATATGTTGAGGTGCCACAAAAGTAATTGTGTGGTGTGTATAAGTAAAAAAAAAATAATCAAGAAATGGGTGCAAGTAGTAAATAGGGGGGGTCCAAATAGAACCCCCCCTATTAATATTATGACAATCTTTATTAATTAAAGTGCACAATCCAAGTGTATCTCATACACTTAAAAGTGGCGCCCCATTAGTCAACAAATTGACTTCCGAATATTCTTTAATTAATATAATTTATATATAATTAATATCTTGTATTTTATTTATTCATAATAAATAAATACCACCATATTAATTTACCACTATAACCTTTATAGTCTGAGATAAACTTTCCTTATTTGGTTATCAACTATAACCGCATTTTAATCCGACTCGATGTTCATATGTGTGTGACCCGATAGGCTTCGAATATGTTGGCGTAGACACAAAGTGCAATTTACTAAAATGCCCTTCATACCTAACGATCACGGGATAGCGTCTACAGCAACACACCGTGACCCCCAATCATCGGAAGAGTCAAAAGCAATGACTACTACCTTTCATGTGAAGCGCTTACCGTGTAACTTACAATCCTATCGTAAGAACAATATCCATACGATCGTATCTCAGAGTGTCAATACATTGACGATCGTATCTTATAATCTGGATATCACGCTCTCTCGGAATAACACATTTACTCCCACTTTGCAAAGATTCTCGAGAGCTAGACATTCCTTATAAGAAGGCCATTTCGATATTCGATCTCAATCATAGGATACGCGATTCCCGGACGACCAATCATGTATACTCCGCGATGCTTCAATATCATACCCAATCACTACCGCATGATCGCCCGTGGTTAGGAGAAATCTCAATAGTGTCAAAGCATGACAATCCACACCGTGATGCCATGAAGACTCGGTCAAAAGGATAATTACACAACCGCCACATAGTGTGACACTTAATGTAAGTGGGTCACCTAACGTCGCATTCCCTAATACACGCCCACGCATACCCAAGTGTCCCCACACTTCGATAGACACGATCTATCTCTATCTTCTAAAAGATAGAAGACATCCAATACGTGCTAGTCTGATTATACTATCAATGTCCCGTTTGATAATACATAAGACTAGAGACATTTAAGTACCAACCTTTTATAGTGATTAGAGATCTCATCAACCATAATCACTATCATGGTTTCTCTATCACAGATTGATACTAGGGACGTTACTATATATATACACAACAAATAATGTGAAGATAAACAATATATAATAACATAAGTGCTTTTATTAATCATAATAAAGTTATTACATGAACTAAATAGACTGTAAACGACCCGACCCGGTCGGATCCGGTCCAACCCGATTGGGTTTAGGGCACCTTTCCAACATCAATACCATTCAGACATCCCATTTGTATCCTATTATCATTAATACAATGCCCATTGGTATTATCCTCTTCCCCAACACCAATGTAGTATCCATATATCACCAATATAGTATCCATGAGTATTATATTCTTTCCCACCTCCTCAAAAACATCCTTGTCCCCAAGGATGTACGAAAGTGGCACATAGACCCGGATCCCAAATAAAATTTTCCAAGTTAGCAGCAATTGCACCAGTACTTGTTAGGGACTGCCACCCCAACACATCAATATTCAGAACCTCCATGATTGTGAATGTTACTTTAATGTTCCCTGATCTCCCAAAGTCGTCCACTAAGGTGTTATAGTTTTGCCTATCATGTGAAGCTCCTCTACCAGCCATGTCCTTAAAGAAGATAATGAAAAACTCCAGCCTACCAAGTTTCCCCATTAAAATGTCACAAAAGATAGTATTGGAACCAAGACAAGCTGCTTCCGTTACGGCATATTTGCAAAGCAATGCTTCTGCCTGGCTACATCGTCCTAGAAGCATCATAAAACAGGCAACAATATCAGCAAAGGAAATGCTGTAAAAGATTCCAGTAATAGCATAAAAAATTGCCAGCGTGTCGCCCAATACGTAATCAACAAGCAGGAGAAATCCAGGATTGGTTATAGCAAGAACTGTAGTATACAAAATGGTCATTTGGTTTGGGCCCCTTAATTCATTCCTTGTATGATGAACATTTTGAGGGTTAATAGATGTAGTGCCAATCCTGATCAAAAAGTTTCCAAAAAGTCTCCAACATAATGCTTGATCAACCCATTTCAGCATAAGTTTGTAAACAATCAAATTTGGTTCAATGACCCTTCTAGACTCCTCAACGCCCATCATGGTTGAAATTTCACTTTTACTAGCTGCAACAGGCCATAGCTCACAACATCCAATATACAAGTCACCTCAATACTCCCAAAGCAACATTATACAAAAGATACCAGCCATGCGATGTGCCGTAAGGTTGCTCCATAGTAGGCCAAATCATCTTTTCAATAACAATTAAGCCAAGTAACTACCACCCGGATCAAATATGAACACTAGCACATTACCAACCCATAATTCAACATTTAAATTGATGGGCATTTTATCGCAATTTTGCTTCACACCATTTGATTTGATGAAACCACAGCCCTTACGGTGGCAAGAACTAATGCCCGGATCGAACATGAACACCCCTATCTCACCAAACATCATTTTCGATGAGCTATTGGCTGAACCAACTTTCATTTCATCAGCTTTAGAGCCCAAATCTCTTGGAAAATCAATAGCGGGTGGCTCCCATTTTTCATGTCCCTCAACGCCAATTATCTGTTTTGCTCATTTCATCGAACAGGTTGCGGGCAACTTTCAGACATCCCATTTCCATCAAAGGAAGCTGCCCCACCCCATCACCCAACCGGTTTTCAAATTTTATTAGGAACCCAAGATCCTATAGAAGACGATTGATGAGTTGTAGTGGATCGGTTCGCGCATTTCAAATAACAACTCTCGGGTTTCATGTTGCTCAACATTTTCAATAATAACGAATTCATAATACTCTTTTGTCAATCGCAAATCGCTTGAATTTGGTTTAACCATTTAAATCGAATACATTGCAAGTCGAACCTTCCAATACATCCACTTGAGATTTACCACCTTGCAAGGATTTGACTCTGCTGGGAGGTCCGACCGAATTTATCATCCACAAGACCTCAAGCATCGTGCACAACATTACCGTCTTCAATGGAAACATCCTCAACACCTTGGGATGCAAAGAATATTAATGGAATTTGGATGAGACATTTCTCCAAACACCTTGTCTACATCATTCTTCCTAGAAAGCTCTTTCCATGAAATCATCGCTTTCTTCAATTTCTGACCTCTACGAAAATGCGCCATATAAGGTATGTGGCTTCCATTTGTATCCCCACACTCCCTACGAGATCCATTCTTAGGTCACAAAGAAAATCGTCGATATACCATTCTTCGTCACCAATATAGTCGATCGCCTCCAATTTCTTCTTCCAATTACAGAATCGATCATAATAAACTTCGACACTCATATCTTTCCCTTGAATAGGTGAGAATCGAGCACACAGCTCCATTTCAAGACATCTCAACATAGTAGATCGACAAAGCCATGAAACCGGGTTCCGTTGTTGTGTAAAGCTTGAACAGAATTTGGGGAAAAAAATCAATCGAAAGTAAGATCACAGCAAAGAAGATCACGCCTCTACGATACCGGATGTAATGAATCGGGAAATTCAAGAGAAGAGAATAGGGATTGGGGAGAAGAAAGGGGAGAACGCAAAGAAAGAAAGGAGAAAATAGACTGAGAACAGAACAAGAGTTTTCTGATACAATTTTCCACACCCATTACATCATTGTTCATGCTATTTATACTACTCACTAGCTCAAATCTCTGAACCAAATCCTAATCCCGGCCCACTATGCTGAGCTGAAGGCTCGGTTCTCCAAACAATTGAGATTGAACATGACGACGTTGACACTTCGTGACTCGAAAGTCCCGGGTCATGACACAAATTGACCCCTAAACTACTGAACACGTTATGTTTAACCCTTCTGACCACTTTGTCATCGGAGTAAGGATAAAGTTATCATGTAATATGTGTAATATAATCGGTTGTTTTGTAAATTTTAATTGTATCATTCATAGTCTTTTATAGTCGTATATATTGTTTACTATGTATTTAATTCAAAATTAAAGAGCACATTGCATTGAATGTGTTTGACGAAGATTGTTAGACTTTTTATCTGTGCAATACAGAGTTCGTATAATGTATTAGCGGTTTATAATTTTCTTTATAATGTTTTGCGATGTGTTTGCACTTTGTAGTTTTTGTCGATAATATTGTGAAGATGAGTTTAATGATTTTAGACTGATAAATATATTTTAGGATGTTGCTATGATTTTTGGTGTTAATGAAATGCAAAGATGCTATAAATTACAACATAAATATAAAGCATTTAAATATATAGGATCAAATATAAATATTATAAAGAATACTGATTTTATGGTGGTCCAACCTCACAATGTCATCCTATAATCCACCAATCACAAATTTTAAATAGGTTTTTTGGTAGAATGAAATTAATTTATTTATCGCGCCCAAGAAATCGATTATTAATTAGGAAAAAACTTGCGTAAACTTATCAATATACCTTTTTTTTCAAATTCTTATAACATTCTGATAAATAAAACCGGCGACTCCCACATTAATGCCCTGATTTTATGCTGATGCGGTTACGATCCAATAATTTCAATCACCCTTTTTTTCCCTGCATTATAGCATTTAATCCCCTGATTTTATGCCTATGCGGTTACAGCAAAATCTATCCCATTTTTTGCCTTTTATCTCTAATTTTTATTGTTATTAGATCAAAGAGAAAGAAATCAGAACTGCCATAATTGGTTAATTAAGTCAAACGATGTAAATGTTGATCAATGGATTGAAGGAACGACGGGTTGAACAAACAATTGCGTATTTCGTGATCAGCTACCACACGATTTTGTGAATTGTGGCGACCATTTTCTGTGTTTGATGCGTTGTTGTCATGTATTTATTCGTAATTTCTTCAATTTTATTTAAACATGATCATGTTTAAACGATTTGTTGTGTTTAAACGACCATTTTCTGTGTTTAAACGATTTGTTTTTTGCGGAATCATAATGAAAGTTTATCTGTACCTTTTTCGCCTTCATCTCGATAATATTGATATGCAATTCGAAGTGTCCATTGTATTGCTTTTTGAAGCAATCATTGTACAGAAAAAAAAAAGTACAGTTCTTCCCTTCCGTCCGATTGTGATGTTTTCCTTCATTTGTACGTGCTAAAACCAGTCGGTAGTGTAGCAATTTTCCTCGATTTTTTATGTTATCCAGTGTTCTGTGTCAATGAATTTGCTGGGTTTATCCGTTACGCTTCATTTCATGTGAATATGCTAGGTTTACCTCCACTCAAAATGTTGATTCTCATGTGCACATTTAATCTACCCCCGAAATGTTGATTCTCATGTGCACATTCCACAAATCTAACAGATGTGGGGCTGCAGAAGATCAAAGCAATGATAGTTGTGCAGTTGGAGTAAATGGGGGAGACACGTGGACGGTTGTTTAAGGTTACTTTAACACAGCATTGGCGTTCATTGTTGGCCGTGGGAAATAAACATCAAAACTATATTTTTTTCTTTTGCCTTTTGTTGTGGGGGAATATTTATTTTAAGTTTTCGTATGTGTGACAATGTCTTGTTGGAACTTATAACCGACTGTAGCTGTACACAAAGAATAATGAGTATTGTTGTGTCCGTGAAGGACATGTACTGGTGATTTATCATATTCGAATGAAGGTTATTTATTTGTTTTATATTTTGGATTTTCTTTGTACAGTAAAACGTACATGTGTTGACTTGACGGACAAAATCACTCAAAATAAATTGAATGTAAATCATATTCTCGGTCAAGTGTGGTGGTGTTGGTAAAAAAAAAGGGCAGGTGAATGTGAATCCAGTGCTGAAAGTATAGATGTTAACAAATGTGCTATTGTTATTGCATGCCTAAGTGTTACCGGTATATAGTATCCGCATATAAAGTGCAATTATCGTTTAATATGTGATTATTCATCCATGAAATTTACATGCAGGACCGGCCCACCCATAAGGCCCCACTGGAAGGGTGGGCCTCGGATTACCTAAAAAATAAAATTAACAGATTGCAATGCAAAACCGAACTCGATCGTGAACCTTCAAATCGAGCCGCATTCGTACGCAGCATGCACAAGCCCAAGGGTAAATCTGATTGGATTTGCACCCCTCACGCTGCAGTGAGAACGGTGTATAATGTTGGTTTTTATTCCAACTACACTAAAACAATATCATATAAATATTGCTTCTTTTCCTTCTTCCAACCAATGTGGGAGAAAAGTTTCTTCCTATTTTTCCTTTTCATAACACACACTTAAGCCCAATAGGCCCAATATGACATATCATCAATTTTCCAACAAACCGACTTTAAGCGTTAATTTCTCATTCACTCGTTATCCGAATTGAATGATTCCAAATCCTGAATTCATCTACGACTCACGTAGTTTTCGAAATTAATAAAACATTACATATATTCTATACAAGAATATATCCGAAATACGCTTACAAAGTCACTGAATAAAATGATTATAAAATCATTTTTAATTCATTTTTAATTCAATTCCACATTTTCTCCAACAAGTATCAAGTATGTTTTGTACTTTTGTTTATGCATATGATGATATGAATTTGAATTATTACTTCTAGGTATGTTTCGAGGCTATTAATGAACTCGAATTTTGTATTTACGGATGTTATAAATACAATGTTGATATATTTTGTAAGTATGTGTTCAAGAGAAAAAAAAAATTTAACTGCAAAGGCCCACCATACCGATTCGCCTTAAGCCTCGGGTTTGGTTGGGCCGGCCCTGTTTACATGTTGTACGTCGGACCCATACACGAGGAAGGATATGTAACTTGCTTCATGAATGTCACTGCATCTGCATGAAGGAATGTTACTGCATCTTCATGAATGTTACTTCATCTGCATGAATGAATGTTACTTTTTCAGCATCTGTTACATGGGTTTTTTTTTTGTTCCGGTTAAGACTTGCATGTGAACGTCCGTTTAATATTAGAACTATTACTAAACATTAATTTGTTACATCATTTGTTGTTAGACATGAAATGAACAGACAAACGAAACATGTATTAATAAAGAAGGAAAGCTAAATATTTATTCATTGCATAGTTCAAAGAAGTAAGCAAACCACACAAGAATACTATTCGTACTTAAGAAAGTGGAATATTATTAAAGATGCAATGCTCCGCCTTGCCGGGAAAAAAAAAGATGCAATAACGTGGGGCTAAACATAAACGGTTGGGGTATATGGCTTTGTTATTGTTCGTTCCGAGATTTAGCTTGTCGTCATCCAAAGTTTTAAACAAATGCTTGAAAGGTGTTTCCTGTATCAAGTCTCGGTGTCTACTTGTAAGAGAGCCCTTTATTTCCCCATATACTTGTTGTATGGTCTTCAGTGTGCACCTGTACTGATTAGCTCCCCTGCAACAAGGAGTGTTACATGCTAGCAACAACAATTTCACATCTACACCCCATTAAAGTAACAAATGGACATCAATTGTACTCAAGGAGAGTAACTACTCGACAATGACGGCGTATTCAACACCAAGTAAAAATTCGACACCGTGTACCGTAACAAAGAACCAACAACTCATTAAAAAACAATAATACTATTTTTGTTATTCAGAACAACACTAAGGGTAACATTAATGGTCTAATAAACTCTATGGAACCTGTTTGGACAGACTCCATCTTTCAAGCAACAACCTAACATTAGGTACGTATTGTACTAAAAAGACAGCCTCGACCCGAAACAAATAAACAACATGTAATATAAACATTAGCCTTCGATAAGTAACTATTATGGGTATCAAGTTGACATAACAACACTAGCCTTTTGTCAGATACTAGCACTGTGTTGGTAAATAATGCCCTCACCTCTTTGGCTGGAAGCAAGATTCTAAAACATCTTTAAAGTAACATGTCCCAATTCCTCATATAGTAACAAGTCCACTAATCTGAAAATTTCCCAGAAATCAATTCATTATCAAACTACGGATACCAGATCAATTTACACCCCTAGAAAGAAACACTAGCAAATGGACAACAAGTAACAATCCGGATTTTATGTCACTGACCACCAACACCAAATTACATAACATATCATGACAATTCGATATCGAGTAACACCAACCGTATGTCACCTTACGAACATCCTTCCGTACCATGGCCGGTCAGTGTAGTTACTTTACGTATAGGTACCAGATAGTACATTCTTCCTTAATTCTCAGAGCATTGTTACTTTATGGGTGACTCACGTAAAATGTAAAAAAACAACCCCTGCCATATGTTACGCCATCAACAACCAAAAACAATTTACAAAACATTACTACGTTTTCGTATGAAATCTTGGGGACATAAGTAACAACGGCACATCAAGTAACGGGTTAGGTAAGCTGCTATACGCCAAACACAAACTATTCCACATAAAATGTATCAAAACCATCTCCAAGAAAGCCATAATCTAAACATAATCAAACATTTCCAATAACTCACAACACGCTTCACAAAATCACTGAAGTTACAATTCCACACCAAGAGAACACAATGATAAAGTAACTATCGCACTATACTCACACAATGGCCATAACATAACAGTTCGGGGAAAAGCTACGTCATCAACCTGTAGATACCAATGACGGGTAAAGCACATATGCGACATAATGTAACAATTACGAAAACTACCATACGGTTTCTTAAGCTACATCAAGTAAACAATGAAACCATTAGGCAAGCTACTATACGACATATATGGCATACAATAACACTTATGCATGCAGTAACAAATATTCAAGAAGTAACAATCACCATCAACTGTTAACAGGTTGGTATTCAGAAGTAACAATCATCAACTGTTAAAGTAACAATTCAGAAGTAACAATCATCAACTGTGCAGTAACAATTATTCAAGAAGTAACAATCACCATCAACTATTTGCAATATACATACAGTGGCTAGAATTGTTAACAGGGTTGGTATTCATTTTTTATATGAAACATTGAGATCAAATAACTTAGCATTTATTACAGTAAATAACAACAAGAAGCCAAATTTACTTGTGAATCTATGGCCAAATTTACTTGTGAATCTTACTCATC
>CM047807.1:127544244-127874244 GCA_026214975.1 Gentiana macrophylla | reverse complement strand
TAATACTGACCCACACCTGGACATACATAAATAGTCCACTAGCCCACCCGAATATAAATTCATGGCTCCGCCATTGGTTGTATACAAAAATTTGATGAAGCTATTTGAAAAGTGTATATTCACTTTTTATCCTCTCTCGAAAAACATTTATAAAACACCCTCAAGTATGTCACGGGCTAAGTCCACCCGAAAAAAAATTACATCATAGAACCTTAAAAAATTCAGCTCAACTTATTCAATGTTTTTAATTTTATGCATGTACTTGGTTATTTGCAAAAGCAGACACAAACACTATTCATGGGCACCCATCCGTTGAATTTTTTTTGGATCCGCCACTTGTTTTTTTTTTCCCCGAGAAGACGAAAGATTATATTAGAAAAAGCCAGACTAACGCCGGTAAATACAAACAAAAGCCGGCCAACACCGGACAAAGCCGGAAACTATCCGGCCGAACTAAACAAACAAACTAAAACAAAGAAACAACCGGAAATACTGTTAAAGAAGAAGTCTCCAATGAGAAACTTTGACAGAGAAGAAAGTCTCATGAGGTCCAAACAACAACAAACCCACAGACACATAAACACAGAACATTCACATAAACGTCTAGCAACAGAATTGAAACCAAGGGAGTAACAGAATAGTTTTGGAAATTATATTTTTGTATATTGACAATTGTAGAATATTACACACAATATATACTAAACTACAGTAACAGCTAAGCCACTAATTTAGCCTAATTATATGCCTGAATATATGCTGAAATAATTACAATGAATATGACATAAATACACTTAAATACACAATATATACTCTAATACCACCCCTCAAGTTGGACGAGGGAGGAGACCCAACTTGCTACGCTGATGAGTAAAAGCCAAGCGAGGAGAGACTTGGTGAGGCAATCGAAGAAGTTGATCTTGAAAGACCGACATGAGCTACACGCAAGAGCCACGCTGCACTGATCACGAATAAAATGATAGTCTATAGCAACGTGCTTCATCCTGGAGTGAAAACAGATTATGACGAGAATCGTGGGTGCCCAAGTTATCACAGTAGATAACCGGAGCTGTGGCAATGGGAAACCCAAGGTCACGAAGAAGGAACGTAACCCAAAGTAGCTCAGCAGCAGTAGAAGCCACAGACCGGTACTCAGCTTCAGTAGAGGATCTAGCAATGGTGGACTGCTTCTTGGAGCTCCAAGAAATGGCATTTCTGCCAAGGTATACAACATAGGCCCCAGTAGAAGCATAATCATCCTTGCAGCCTCCCCAGTCTGCGTCAGAAAAGGCATGAAGAACCGGTGGGGAATCACGGTAGAGCTGAAGGCCTAGATCCACTGTCCCAGCTAAATAGCGAAGCATGCGTTTGGCATGATTCCAATGTACATCTGTGGGAGTATGCATAAATTGAGACAATTTGTTAACAGCAAAGGCCAGATCAGGACGAGTGAAGAGCAAATACTGCAAACTGCCAATAACCATACGATACTCAGTAGCGTCATCGAGAGGGGTGCCAGACGTGGCGCGTAAGGTCTCCGAGATCGGCAGTAAATGTGTAATAAATGAGATTAGCCTGATCCATATGCAGACGAGTAAGAAGCTCAGTAGCATATCGCTTCTGAGATAACACACAACCGTGATCATTGTGTAAAATCTCAATACCCAGAAAATATGATAGAGAACCAAGATCCTTGAGCGCAAATCGACGACCCAAAAGAGAAATAAACTGCTCAAGTGCCTGAGTATCATTACCCGTAATGATGATGTCATCCACATATACCAACAGGTAAATAACAATAGGACCAGTATTGTAGATGAATAGCGACGAGTCAGCATCAGCATTCCTAAAATCACTGGTGATGAGAAACCCTTTAAGTTCCTCATACCAAGCCCGGGGGCCTGTTTCAACCCATAGATAGCCTTACGCAACTTACACACATGATTAGGAAGCTCAGTACTGACAAAACCAGAGGGTTGGGCTAAATACACATCCTCAGATAAGTGCCCCTGTAAAAATGCATTGTTAATATCGAGCTGGCGTAATGACCACCCCTGGGAAAGAGCTAGGGTAAGAACAACGCGTACTGTGGTGGGTTTGACCACAGGACTGAAAGTCTCAGAAAAGTCAATGCCAGGACGCTGAGTAAACCCCTTAGCCACAAGACGGGCTTTGTGGCGATCAATAGAACCATCTGGATGACGTTTGAGACGAAAAATCCACTTAGACTTGATGACATTCTGGTGAGGGTGGCAGGGAACAAGAGACCATGTCTCATTGCGAATGAGAGCATCATATTCCTCTTGCATGGCAGCCCTCCACTTGGGATTTTTGAGGGCTTGAGTAATGTTGGTAGGTTCGGAGTCAGAAGAGGCGGAGAGGCGAGTGTGAAGGTTGAGTTTCTGGATGGGTTTATGGATATTATTACGGGCCCGAGTACGCATAGGATGAGTGGAGTGAGAGGATGAAGAGGGTGGTGGGGGAGGTGGTGGAGGTGGTGGAGGTGATGGAGGTGGTGGAGGTGATGGAGGTGATGGATGATGTGAAGGAGGCGAGGGAAGCCAATCAGAGATAGAAGCTAAGGTGGTGGTGGAGGGGGTGGGGGCTGATGTGTAACATTTATATGATAAAAATTACGATGTTTTATATACGTTATCGACTATTTTTATATAAAATATAAGTAATTATAACAGATAATCTTATAAAATATTAATAGCTATGAATAAATCTAAATACTATAAAAATCTAGTAAAATGATAAAAGTTATAAATTTTGTACCGGGTTAAAAACCGAGTGTCGTGTCGATTCACGTGGGTATTTCGGTATTTTACAGACCTTAGGTAAACCAAGACCCCGAGTGATGACATTTTGTGGAAGTAAAATCATATCTTTTGAAGGAATAAAGGAAGTGCCACGAGATTTAAAGTTCAAGTGGATCAATGGTTCGTGACGCCAGATCAAGTTATATTTTCGACGAACAAATGGCCCAGCAAAAGGCATTTTCTGAAAAAGAAGTCTTCATGGAAGTTATAGATCTCCTCAAGAGCTTTCCAACGCATCTTGAATTATGTCATTTGGAGATCCGAACTCAAGTTATGATTTTATCAAGTTTCGGATTAAGATTGGAAAAAATCTATCCGGATCGATCCGATTTACCTCGGATCGATCCGAGGAAACATCATGATTAGACCAGCATGTGGCCCTGCAGAGAATATCCTGGATAATATTTTTATTCCCGGATCGATCCGCCCTTTCTCGGATCGATCCGGTTTGGGAAAACCGCCTATAAATAGAGCAAGATTGCAGGCACATAAGCGGGTACCAAATATATTTTCTTCACCTCTTTTAGTAGTAATAGTATGTATATATATAGGCCTTATGCCATAAATAAAGTAGTATCGTTATAATGCTCGAGAAATTATCGAAGATCAATGTTGTTGAAGTTGTTGTAGCATCCGGAAAAATACAAATTTTCCGATTCAATCGTTGTAATCGGGTAAAATTCCTAAAGTATTTATGTTTGTTTTGTCTGCTTATCTTTTCGTATAATGTTAGTAGGCTAAATCTAATAACTAGCCAAAGTTATGTAATCGCTTTATTTCGATCTTTTCGGTAAAGGAATGTTGTCTAAGTAAAATTGAATAAAATTGAGTTAATTGAATCTTTCCTATTGATAAAGTTTGACTTGAAAGAATTCATAATCTAATTATGAATTGACACCTCGTAATTAAGTTATGAACTCGTTAATAGAAAAACCGGAGGGTAAAATTGGCCGAGTGAAAACGCGACAACGGAACCCGCTTTCTACCCGGGGCGATTTGTCCTAAAAGATGAATCTTATTAAAATTTGTACTCAAGATCGTAATAATGTTAAATTCATCGCTTTAATTGAAACTTAAACCGAAAGTTGAATCGCCCGCCTTGACAACCGGAGCCTTTAAATAAAATTGACCGCTTGACGAACGGAATGACTCCTTTTATTCAAAGGTAGAATCGTACTCGGACCTGCTCGTAAAAACCGTAATAGCTTGTGGACTTTGGACCGATGACAATGGACATACGACAATTTCACACACTAATGTGAGGACGAATTGTTAACCTTAGAGTACACCGCTTCATTTACTCAATTGAACCTAAAGATCGAGCACATTCCATTCACTTTAAAAGATCGTATAAATCAATTATATAAACTTTGGCTAGTTCTCTAATAATATATTTGGCATCTATATATTTATATCTATATATATACTTTGCAACTTATGCACATCTATATATATTTATATATCTATATATATTATATTAGAATAAATTTTAATTTACGATTTATTTTATGTTAAGTAAAATAGTAGTTATCTCATATATAAAAACCGAGATTTAGATTGAGTTAATAATGACTCTTTGGTGTTTAACCACACTTAGAAGAATTACAAAGTTCCTCGAGGATACGATACTCGACTCACCATACTAGCACTACAGCTTTGACCCGATATAATCGCCGGTTAAGGACTGGTATTAGCACTAGAAAAGGCCACGTCAGCTTTCTGGCGCCGTTGCCGGGGAACGACGCTAATTTCTTTTTTGTGTCTATGGTTACTACTTATATTAGCTCAAAATTCTCGAGAATAAGTCAACACTTTTCTTATCTCATTTCTAATTTTATTTTCGTCGGTACTTACCTTAAAGGTAAGTTACCAATTTTTTTCTACTACTATCAATTTCGTGTTATTTTCTATTTTCGTTAGTTGATGACCAGAAGTGGTAAGGCCCCACTCACTCCTTATAAGCCTGACATAAACACTTACGAAAGGCAGTTAAGAGTAGAGAGAAAACGTGGTCATACTAGTCAGGGAAATCCTGACGAATCATCTTCAAACAGAAATACGAGAATGGTCAAATCGGTGATGAGACACCGAACAAGTATTCGAACATGCTCTGGGCATGGACAAAACCCTCGTTAACCTTAATAATCAAAATAATAATAATAATAGAAATAATCGAATCGGAACCGAATAATCGTAAATAACCCAAGAAACCCAAGGCCTATCTCGTGACCAAACCATAAGAAGAAATCGACTAATAATCCCATACTTTTACCTAATGAAGGAGCGAATAATTTCGAGATTAAATCTCATCTTTTGGTTTAATTGACGCAAGATCCCAATTCCTGTGAGAAGATGATGAAGATCCGCATCATCATCTCTATCTTTTTTGAAGAATCGTGCAATACACCAAAAAGTCAAGGTGCTCACAAGGAATTAACAAGGATGACTATGTTTCCTTTTTTCTCTAAAAGGACGAGCCCGAGATTGGTTTATGTCTCTTCCACATCATTCACTTACAAGTTGGGAGGAGATTCAAACTGAATTTCAAACAATACTTCACTCCTGGACGGAATTTGGAATTAAAAGTCGAGGTTGCTAATTTTAGACAAGGATCTCAAGAAACGCTTTGGGAATGCGTGGGAAAGATTTAAAAATTGTTAAGAGCGTGTCCCACCATGGTTATTCCTTAGACATGCAAATTCAACTTTTCTCGTAAGAAATTAAGAAAAGATTCACGTCTTGATGTAGACCATGCATGTGGTGGTTCTTTAATGATGAGTGAGGCTCAATTAGTTTACGATGCCATCGAAAAGATTTCCAAAATAACGTAATGTGGGAAACCGGTTCTAGCACCGTAAAAGTAGCTTTTGGCAGAGAATGTACGCCTAATACGGAAGTTCTAGCACATTTAGAAAATTTGAGTAGGAAATTTGATGGATTACAACAGAATAAGCACCAAAGTTCGTAAAATAGTGCACCAACCGAATACTCAAATCAGATAAAATACCACTAGGGATTGAAGAACCGACAGATACTCAAGAGAGGAGGTGAGTTTTCTTCAAAGAAGATAGAAATTTAAACAATGCTTACTCAAACTCGCTCAATGCTATTAGAAGAGATCACCCTACTTATAGATGGTCCGAAAATCCTAGCAAGCAAGGACAACCGCCCAGATCCAGCTTATATAGAACTTGAATAATAATCAAGTTTATCAAGAAAACACATCTAATCAGAATTTACAATCATTACCTAGATCCTATCCTCAACATACCACTCAAAGTATACCAGTAACTCAAAGTTCTACTCAACCTGCAGAGGGAGTTGAAAAATGGGAAAAACTAATGGAAAATATGATGGGTGTAGTATCTACTCAAGCTAAAAATATAGAAACGATGGTGACTTCTATTGGTACAAATACTAAGGACATGAGTTCAATGAAAACATCTATGAGTGGACATGATACCAGTGATGAGAACGATAGAAGCCTCATTAAGGAATATGGAAGATCATTTGAGTAGGGAAGGTGAACGTAATAACAGCAGACCCCCAGGAGGATTACCAAGTAACACTGAAAGGAACCCAAGAGAGGTAAATGTTGTAGTTACGAGAAGTAGGAAGCTCAGTGGAAGTAATGGAGTTGAAAACTCTGGGAATAATGAAGTAGAAGATGACTTAGATGGTAAGAATGATAAAACTAAAGATGAACTTGAATTTACAGATGAGGAAGAAGAAATTATAGACAATTTCTTGAAAAGAAATAAAAGTTCGGAACCTGAAAGTGAAAGGGAAAATTGGGTAAAAATCCCTAAGATTCTGAAAGATCCCATGGATAAAGATTTAAGGACTTTATTTAAGGAACATGTTAGAATGGAAAATAATGAAAACAAGGATGAAAACAGAAGAAATGAAGGGATCTGAAGTAGAGATTGATTCAGGGAACAATTTAAAAGAAAGAATTCAAGAACCTGAAACATGGCGACTGAGTAATACTCAAAGGTTTAAGGAAAAAGGAAAAGAGAAACTGACAAAGGAGCCAAGGGTCATAGATCTAGAATCTTTACCTTACCCTCCTAAAGATCAAATCAAAAGGCAAAACCGATAAGAAGTATGCTCGCTTCCTTGACACTTTTCGTCATATTCAAGTTAATATCCCCATTATCAAGCTCGATTAATATACTCGCCTATGGAAAATTTCTCAAAGAAATTCACAAACAAGAAAAATTAGAGGAATATGAGAACATATGCCTAAATGAAGAATGTTCCATGACTGCAACATAAGTTACCACCTAAACTAAAAGATCCTGGTAGTTTTACCATTCCGTGTGAAATTGGAGGATTTCTGCTTAAGAAGGTCTTATGTGATCTAGAGCGAGTATAAATCTCATGTCTTATGAGGATTATAGAAAGTTAGGCATAGGAAAGCTTACTAAGATCGAAATGACTCGCAAATGGCGTATAGATCGATTAAGTACCCTAAAGGAATTATAAAGGACATATTGGTTAAAGTAGACAAATTCTATTTTCCAAGAGACTTTGTAGTTATGGAAATGGAAGACGGTTATTCAAAGACTCTCTTATTCTAGGTCGCCCATTTCTAGCTACAGGAAGAACTTTAATCGATGTTCGTAAAGGAGAATTAATCTTAAGAGTCAATGAAGACGGTTACTTTCAATATTTTCAAAGCTATGAATCATGCATCATCGTAATCATGTTCTTTTATAGAAGATATTCATTCTGCTCTATGATAATCGCTACCAACTTTTGAAGACAGATTAAAGAATGCTTAACTCGCTTCTATCTATAAAGAAGATGAGGAAGACATTGAAATGAAAGAGATAATTCTTTCTTTAGATACGAAAAAGTTTTACCTTTAAACCACCATGGCATAAGTACTTGGAATTAAACTAGAAGGACCGGCCTAAATCGTCAATAAAGATCCGCCAAAGAACTCGGACTTGAAACCATTACCTTTAAATCAAATATGCTTTTCTTGAACCTGATAATCTATTACCGATTATTATTTCATCAACTTTAACGGAGCAACAAGAAGATCAATTACTTAGAATGTTGAAAAAGCATAAGAAAGCTTTTGGATGGACAAATCTTTCGATATTCGAGGTATTAGCCCTAGATTTATGCTCATAAGATAATTCTCGAAGGAAGATGCTAAGCCTTGTATTCAACCGCAACGCCGCCTCAACCCAAATTTGCGCTTAATTGTTAAGAAAGAGGTCATTAAGCTATTAGAGATGGGAATAATTTTTCCCATATCGATAGTGAATGGGTAAGTCCAACTCAAGTGGTACCAAAGAAAGGAGGTTTCACAAAAAGAAGAAAATGATAGGAATGAATGGATTCCAACAAGAGAAATTACAGTTATCGAATGTGCATTGATTTTAGGAAACTAAATGATCATACTAAGAAAGATCATCATCCACTTCCATTCATAGTTCAAATGTTGGAACGGTTAAGTGGTCATAAATATTATTGTTTCTTAGATGGTTATTCAGTTATTTACGATTTTCATTGCAAAGGAGATAGAGAAGACTACTTTCACTTGTCCTTATGGAACTTTTGCGTATAAAAGAATGCCGCTTGGTTTATGTAATGCTCCAAATACGCTTTCAAAGATGCATGATGGCTATATTTTCCGATATGGTTGAGAAATTCTGAAATTTTTATGGACGACTTTAGTGTTTACGGAGATTCTTTTGGTAAATGTTTATCGCACTTAGAAAGAGTGTTGCAACGCCATGAGGATACCAATTTAATTTTAAACTGGGAAAAATGTCATTTAATGGTATCGTAAGGAATTGTTCTAGGCCATCGAATCTCTGAAATAGAATTGAAGTTGATAAAGCTAAGGTTGAAGTAATTGAAAATTACCACCACCGCTAATCTAAGGACTCTAAGAGGATTTCTTGGACATGCAGATTTTATAGGAGATTTATTGCAGATTTTTCAAAGATAGCAAAGCCTCTAAGTCATTTGCTTGAAAAGGAAGTACCTTTTAACTTCGATAGTAAATGTGAGGAAGCTTTTCGCACCTTAAAAACAAGATTAACTCATCGCACTGCAAAGCTAATAGCACCGATTGGAATTTACCGCTTGAGATTATGTGTGATGCCGTTGATTTAGTTGTAGGAGCGCTTTTAGGACAAAGATATAACAAAATTCTCAAAGCTATTTACTATGCATCTCATACGTTAAATGCAAATCAACCGAAACTATACAACTACGTAAAAGAACTGCTATGTAATTTTTGCCTTAGATAAGTTTAGATCGTATATTGTTGGTTCTAAGGTAATAATTTATACTGCACTATTCAACTTTGAAGTATTTAATGAGTAAGAAAGATGCTAAACCACGCCTTCTTCTTAGATGGATTCTCTTACTTGTGGAGTTTGATATTGAAATTAAAGATAAAAAGGGAAGTGAGAATGTAGTAGCGTATCATCTAAGTAGAATGGAAAATGATGGAGAAAAGGGAATAGAAATTAAAGATTCATTTCCTGATGAACAACTTTTTAGAATAGATACTCCTTCAACCATGCAATTATTAAAGAATAGAAGTCCTTCTAAGGAAATGTCACCCTGGTTTGGAGATATCATTAATTACTTAACCTCGTGATTATATTCCGCCTCATTGACTCCGGCAAACAGAAGAAGAAATTCTTTTATGACTTAAAATTTTATTACCGGGAGGAACTGCACCTTTTCCGTAAATGTTCGGATGGGATAATCGTAAAGTGTGTGCCTGATAATGAAATTTTAAGTATTTTATCATTTTGTCATGATCGTGAGGCGAGGTCATCATGGAGGTTGGAAAACGCTTTTAAAGTTTTACAATGTGGTTTTTATTGGCCTACGCTATATAGAGATGCTTATAAGTATGTCAAATCTCGTGAATCTTGTCAAAAATGGGGAAATGTATCTAAAAACATGAAATGCCTATGCAACCTATTCTAGAATGTGAGTTATTTGATGTTTGGGGTATAGATTTCATGGGACCATTTCCTATATCTTTTGGAAAAAGATTTATTCTAGTAATGGTAGATTATGTTTCAAATGGGTAGAAGTTTCAAGCTCTTCCCACTAATGATACCAAAGTTGTCATACGATTCCTTAAAAAGAATATATTTACACGTTATGGCATTCCGAGGGCTATCATTAGTGATGAGAGGTTCACACTTTTGTAATAGACCATTTACCAGATAATTGAAAAATATGGTGTAACGATAAGTTAGAACGCCTCATCATCCGCAAAACCAAAGGGGTCGCAGAGGTGTCTAATAGAGAGATCAAAAGAATTGTAGAAAAGACAAAGTGATTCAAATCGAAAAAAGCAAGGCGCTTAAACTAGACGATGCATTATGGGCATATAGAATGCCTTTTAAAACACCAATTGGTTGTTCTCCTATAAGTTAGTTTTTGGTAAGTCTTGTCATCTCCTCGGTTGAGTTAGAACACCGAGCCTTCTCGGGCTATTAAATTTTTGAATTTCGATCCTAAGGTCATGCCGGTGATCATAGATTGCTTCAATTGATGTAACTAGAAGAATTCCGCCTCGATTCTTATGAAAACGCTTCGAATCTACAAGGAACGCACGAAATCTTTTCACGATAAGAGAATCTATAGTCGTGAGTTCCATGTAGGTGATCGAGTGCTCTTGTACAATTCACGCTTAAAGTTATTTCCAGAAAGCTTAAATCAAGATGGACAGTCCATTTAAAGTAACGAGAGTTTACAAATCTGAGTCGTTGAACTAATCGATGGAAATACAACTTTTATAGCCAATGGCCATAGAGTAAAGTTATTTGTGGAAGGAGAAGGAACCGCACCGAAAGAAGAAATAATGCTACTAACTCGATCCTCCGACAAAGTAAAAAGCAGAGAAATCAAGAAATCAAAAGCGAGAGAGTTAAACTCAACCGCATACCAAAGTGCTATTTATCTTTACTCTACTTTTATGTGTTTTATTTTTAAAGTAGTTTCGCTTTTTACCGGATAGACGTAAAAGAACTGGATGTCTTTTCTAGATAGAATAGGAATTTTTATGTTGCTTTTGAAATTAGGCTTGGATAAAGATGTCGCGCTTAAAATAGAAGCTTCGCTTTTGAGAAAAACAAGCAATTGTTGAGAGAGATCGATCGAAAGAAATTTGTAATGGAAAATCGAGAAGTTCGATAAAGAGAAGGGCAAAGTTTTTAAGAAGGTGTGTGTCTGTGGAAAAAGTGAGCATGAAGGGAAATGTAGGAAAGCGCAACCAAATCCTGTGGATGAGTGTTTGAATGTTGTTAAGAAGGAACGATTAGGTGGTTATCCGAAAATCCCGATGGAGATCAAAGAGAAAATTCAACGCCTCATTTCTTAAGGTTAGGTTGATAGAACGTTACGTCGAACTCCTGGAAGATTTAGAAGTATTGGAATTAGGACCTCGTGAATTTTGTAATATTTATAAAATTTTTATATAACTTTTGAAAATTTTATAAATAGGATCTTTATGAAATTACTTAAAAGTTTTATAAAGTTTTTATAAAAGTTTTTTTATTTTTGTAGAAGTTTTATTAAGTTTAAAAAAAAAAAAAAAAAAGTGGTCGGATCGATCCGACTCCAACCCCGGATCGATCCGAAGCTAAAAACCTAAAAAAGAACGGATCTTCCTTCTTCTTCCTCTTCCATTTTTCTCGAGAAAACAAATTCGCCTCCCCCCTTTCCCCTCGAATTTTTTCTCTTCAAATCATCACACAACATTACTATTAAACTACCCCAATCCTTACACTCTTCTCATTTTCCTCTCTTCTCTTCAAATTTTCAATTTTATTGAAGTAATTTTCAAGGGAAAGCTTCAACTTTCATTCCGGCGACTTTTCATCTTTTCCGGCCAACTTTTCAACCTTTTAAGCATTATAAGGTAATATTGTAGTCATTTATTTTGTTAATTTCGTTTTTTATGCAATTTTTTATTTTCAACTGTTTTGTCACTCACATTTGTACTGTTGTTTTGTGTTGTTTTGTTGTTTTGTGTTGTTTGTTATTTTGTCATTATCGTAGAATGGCCGAATCATCGAAAGCTAGTAAAAACGCAAAACCGCATATCCCTACCCAAATTCCAGCTTATAAAACTAGGCCTTTAACAGTAAGAAGAATTGGCGCTTAGTTTTGAAAGAACTGCGTCTGCTGCTGCAAATAAGAAAGCATTGAAAAATAAATTTGGACAAGTGTTTAGTTGCAATAGAGAGGGGCTTAGACTTCAAAGATTTGGGAAGGAGGTAAAAGATATTTTTGAAAGGAGGCATTGGATGGAATTAGCCGCTTTAAGGTCGGGAGAAATTAACACCACCTTAGTAGCTGAATTTTATTCTCTGGTAGCAACTCATAATGCTACGGATGAAGGTGAGTTAACCTCACAACCTCGAGAACTAGATGCGGCCGCTTTACTCTCACATTATTAATGCTATTTATGGTATTCCTGGATATACCGGAGAATGAGGATTATTATACGCTTTGGAATTTGGATGAGCCAAAGAGACTTTGATCATATTGTTGCGGTAGCCTGTAATGAGTTAGATCCCATCGCTGCCTGGCATGAAAACAGTTTTCCTATGGAAATGTATCCGGGATATGAAAGCCATTAAACGCTTTATTAGTCACACTCTTTACCCGAGTCGGCATTTTACATCTTTTGGTAAAGAGGATTTGTGTATTGCTTGGGCTATAGTTAATGATGTACCCGTGGATATAGGCGAGTAATGGGTAGAAGGGCCAAGGAATTTGCCTGATCGCTGTAGACCAGCAAATACATGCCTTTTCCGTGTTTTATTTCTTCCTTGTGTCGCCGATAGAGTCCTTGAGCTCCCAAATGATAATTTGATGATGGTGGATGACACACTTATAGTCCTAGTTTACCACTTAGGCCGGCAGAAGAATAAACTTTTGGACCCTAACCGTCAACGACCTCACCTACTCCATCCACTCGCCCCTCCTCCATCCAAATCAAACTCAAACTCACTTTCCGAATACCATCACTTACGACATGTTTCAATCCATGGCCTATGATGTTCATCGTGCTAATGCCAATATGGTCGCTTTTATGAAAGGAATAAATTATGGTCTGAAGATTTACGTCAAGGCATACGAGGTTTATATCAAATGAATATACTGCAAAACCCTACCTATGCCGAGATGGATATTCCGCAATGCCAAACCCAGCCTTATACCTTGCCCGAATTCATTCCACCGATGCCACCTCACTCAGATTTCCAACAAATGCCACATTCTTTTGGATTTCAAACTAGTGGTGTAGGAGATTTTTCGACAGGTACTACGGCAGCTGCGACATCAGAATGGACTGGATCTGGATCATTTGGTCATACCACGACGAGATGGGGAAGCACTTTTTCTGATATCACGAGAGAGATGAGCTCGATGGGACTAGATAGTTCGGTGCGGATGTCAACTTATTTTCAAGACCCATCCCAAGAAGCGACCCGTTCTCAAGCTATGCCAAGTTCAAGCCACGTCGAGCTGAGTGATGAAGAGGAGTGATTTTTAAACATTCTATGATTTTGACATTGAAACATTTTATTTTTCGTTTTCGTAAAATTTTAGGTTATTTTGATTTTGGTTGGATTTTATTTTTAATACGATCTTCGTGTTTTCGTTACATATTATGGTATTACGCATCGTGTAGTAAAATTTATCGTTATAATAAAATGAAAATGAGCCAAAAATAGGAAGAAAACTTGTCCCCTAGAAAAATCTAAACATTTTACAAGCAAAATCAACTCTGTCCGTGAACAGTAGTGTTCCGGATCGATCCGGCCTTTTACCGGATCGATCCGACCGAAAAAAACCGACTTGACAAAGATTACTAGTTCGAGAGGCCGGATCGATCCGCCCTTTCTCGGATCGATCCGGCAAGTACAAAAACGCCGCGAAAAAGAGATCTTTTCTACTTTTGCTTGATAGATTTATTTCTATAAAAGGAAAGAGCATCGACCTTGAACTTTGCTCATTCTTTCTTTCCTTCTATCTAGCTTAGTTTAAATCTCTTTGTCAAAAATGTCTAACCGCTCCTCTCCTCGGTTAATAGTTACGCACCACATACGCTTTGATGGTGTGGTTCCCGGCGGCATGCCTCTTGTTTTCATAATAACGCCCCGAGACATCTAAATTTCGTCCGCTCTCCTATTCTCGATGGAGAAAGGCTTAAACACTCAAAAAATTGATCGGTGGGGGACGTAATCTAATCCGAGGTTGCGGGTGGAAAAAGTTGATAAGGACTCCCGGAGGTCGAATAAACATTTCGATTGTTAGAGATTTCTTTGCGCTCTCTCACCGAGATAACGACAGAGAGCCTCATCTCAACTTATTACGCTTAGGGGATCGTTATTTCATTTTCACCACATCATAAATCAAATCTATCAAATCCCACCATGTACTTTTGATCGAAACCCACACTTCGAGTTTCTTTGGGAACTTGGGGATGCGTATAATGTTGTAAATCGTCGCAGGCCTTTTCGCCTCGTGTTTTCCGTTGTTTGATCATAACTATGATTCCTCAACTCCTGGCTTTACCCCTCATTTAAGCGGCGTGAAACGCTTCATTAATTCTCGGATCTATCCAACTGAGATTTTTATGGGGTTACGGATGATGAGATGTCATTGTTGTATGCATTAACCGTGGAGCATACATTGATTGGGAGTTTTGATTTTTAAGACCGCAATTAATTTTGCAAGAAAAGACGTAATAGGGAAGACCGCTACCATTTGCCTGGTTATCTCTCACCTTTTATCCAATCAATCACGTGCCTGAGTTTGCTATCGACGAGATTTTTCCATCTCGTGATTCTCGCCAGATTACTTCCGTGGATACTCCCGGATGTTCATCTACGGTTTGATAATCGCCAGAAGTTATGTTGTTAAGTTGGTAGTTGTTTAAATTAGTTGTTTTTTTGTTGTCTGCATTACTTTTATTTATAGTTTGTAATAGTGTTTAATATATATGTCATTTTCTTTAATCAAAATAATATATGGTTGCTAAAAATAATAAATAATAATCAAAATCATATAAAATTTTAATTTTATTTGCAAACTACTTTTATTTACTCACTAAACATCGGAGACGATGTCATTTTGTAAGTGGGGAGTGGAAGTAAGTTAGTAAATAAAAATTAAAATTTTCTTATATAAATTTATACTTAATTGCTCAAAACTTAGTTTAATTTTTCTTGGAACAAAATAATTAGATAGTATATAATTAGTATGAATAAAAACAATATAAATTGGTAAGAATAGATTTTAATTAAGTAAAATAAATTAGATATATTATAAGTATATTATATATGTCAATTTTAGATCTTTATAAGATTTTAAGTATATGTAACTATACATAAATATTATCAAGTAAGTTTCATATGAAATTTTAGCAAATATACTTATATTTATAATGAATTTTTTTAGAATAATTTTCTTTGTAAAACTAAATATGAATATGGAATCGGATTAGAATGATGAGATTTTTTTGACACCATAAAAAATTACCTCAACCTTGATTAGAGTGATCAAGACCTCACTCGATATAGCCATTTTTTTGATCATAACCGACCCTTGGCTTATTTTGGTCTACATTTCCTAAAAATCCCACGAGTTTGTACGTACTTATGAAAGGAGATGATAGCACGTGCTAAGGATGGTGTATGTGTATGCTTGAGGTGAAAAAAAAAAAAAAAAGATATATATAAGAACGAAGCACCATATTTACAGAGAATTAATCGAATACTGTGTATCTTCCTTATCTTTGATCGATGAGATATCGGTAGTAGCTTCCAATGATTTGAGTGCAAGAGGGTGTTATCTAAAACGCCCTATATCACTACGAGGTATAAAGCTCCCGATAAAAATTCGAATCATAAGATCTCAAGAATGATTACGAGTTTAAGAAAACCGACTCGTAATTTTAGATCGAAAGAGTATTACTCCGATCAATCTTGATGAAGCAATGCTTGTAAATTTGATTTTCTACACACATTCACGCTTTTAGTTCTTAATATTGAAAAAAAAAAAAGAGAAAAAATCAAAATATAGTTGGAAAAGGAGATATTATTAATCGAATCGTTTTGATCAAACGTGAAGGTGTAAGTACGCACGACTTTTTCTTCTTTCTTTTTTTTTTTTTTTTTTTTTTTTTTTTTTTTTTCGATTAACCAATGTCCTATCCTAAAAGTATTAGCCATCTTGTCAATTACTTGACTTAGTCTTTGATTCCAAATATTTCATATAAGTTGATAGGAAAAATAATTCTAGAATTTTAATTATATTTATTGAGTAGATTTTGTGAAATTTCATTTGAATAATAGTTGATAAATAATTTATCAAAGTTATCTACACTTTTATCTTATTAATTTCTAAGAAAGATATAATTAATATGTTTATAATATTGAAATGATATTTTACTAATTTAAAATTTTATCTACCACTTATATTATTTTTATCGTAATTTTTATATATTATCGCTTATTTTGCTTTAGGACGATCAAAGAGCTAAGTGGGAGTAGTTGATGTGTAACATTTATATGATAAAAATTACGATGTTTTATATACGTTATCGACTATTTTTATATAAAATATAAGTAATTATAACAGATAATCTTATAAAATATTAATAGCTATGAATAAATCTAAATACTATAAAAATCTAGTAAAAATGATAAAAAGTTATAAATTTTGTACCGGTTAAAAACCGGAGTGTCGTGTCGATTCACGTGGGTATTTCGTATTTTACGCACCTTAGGTAAACCAAGACCCCGAGTGATGACATTTTGTGGAAGTAAAATCATATCTTTTGAAGGAATAAAGGAAGTGCCACGAGATTTAAAGTTCAAGTGGATCAATGGTTCGTGACGCCAGACGTTATATTTTCGACGAACAAATGGCCCAGCAAAAGGCATTTTCTGAAAAAGAAGTCTTCATGGAAGTTATAGATCTCCTCAAGAGCTTTCCAACGATCTTGAATTATGTCATTTGGAGATCCGTAACTCAAGTTATGATTTTATCAAGTTTCGGATTAAGATTGGAAAAAATCTATCCGGATCGATCCGATTTACCTCGGATCGATCCGAGAAACATCATGATTAGACCAAAGATGTGGCCCTGCAGAGAATATCCTGGATAATATTTTTATTCCCGGATCGATCCGCCCTTCTCGGATCGATCCGGTTTGGGAAAAACCGCCATAAATAGAAGCAAAGATTGCAGGCACATAAGGGGGGTACCAAATATATTTTCTTCACCTCTTTTTAGTAGTAATAGTATGTATATATATAGGCCTTATGCCATAAATAAAGTAGTATCGTTATAATGCTCGAGAAATTATCGTAAGATCAATGTTGTTGAAGTTGTTGTAGCATCCGGAAGAATACAAATTTTCGATTCAATCGTTGTAATCGGGTAAAATTCCTAAAGTATTTATGTTTGTTTTGTCTGCTTTATCTTTTCGTATAATGTTAGTAGGCTAAATCTAATAACTAGCCAAAGTTATGTAATCGCTTTATTTCGATCTTTTCGGTAAAGGAATGTTGTCTAAGTAAAATTGAATAAAATTGAGTTAATTGAATCTTTTCCTATTGATAAAGTTTGACTTGAAAGAATTCATAATCTAATTATGAATTGACACCTCGTAATTAAGTTATGAACTCGTTAATAGAAAAACCGGAGGGTAAAATTGGCCGAGTGAAAACGTGACAACGGAACCCAGTTTCCTACCCGGGGCGATTTGTCCTAAAAGATGAATCTTATTAAAATTTGTACTCAAGATCGTAATAATGTTAAATTCATCGCTTTAATTGAAACTTAAACCGAAAGTTGAATCGCCCGCCTTGACAACCGAGAGCTTTTAAATAAAATTGACCGCTTGACGAACGGAATGACTCCTTTTATTCAAAGGTAGAATCGCACTCGGGACCTGCTCGTAAAAACCGTAATGATTGTGGACTTTGGACCGATGACAATGGACATATGACAATTTCACACACTAATGTGAGGACGAATTGTTAACCTTAGAGTACACCGCTTCATTTACTCAATTGAACCTAAAGATCGAGCACATTCCATTCACTTGAAAAGATCGTATAAATCAATTATATAAACTTTGGCTAGTTCTCTAATAATATATTTGGCATCTATATATTTATATCTATATATATACTTTGCAACTTATGCACATCTATATATATTTATATATCTATATATATTATATTAGAATAAATTTTAATTTACGCATTTATTTTATGTTAAGTAAAATAGTAGTTATCTGTGCTATAAAACCGAGATTTAGATTGAGTTAATAATGACTTTTTGGTGTTTAACCACACTTAGAAGAATTACAAAGTTCCCTGAGGATACGATACTCTGACTCACCATACTAGCACTACAGTTTGACCCGATACACTGTCGGTTAAGGACTGGTATTAGCACTAGAAAAAGCCACGTCAGGGGCCGAGAGTGTTGGAGAAGCAAAAGGAAAAACAGACTCGACAAAGTTGACATGACGGGAGACATAAAGCCTGGATTCCTCAATGTTGTAGCAGTAGTAGGCATGTTGGTTTTGGGCATAACCAAGAAAGACACAAGGTTTAGAACGAGACCCAAGTTTATGGGCGGTGTAGGGACGTAACTGTGGATAACATAGGCAACCAAAGACACGGAGTTTGTGATAGTTAGGTGGTTTTTGAAAGAGAGATAGTAGGAGAGCGCATTTGAAGAGTGGGAGTGGGCATACGGTTGATGAGATAGGCGACCGTAGAAAAGCAAAGGGCGATGAAGAGGAGGGAATAGATGCATGATTAAGTAAGGCGAGGCCGGTTTCTACAATATGCATATTACGACGTTCTGAGATGCCATTATGTTCCGGAGTATACGGGGGGGTTGTGAAGAACGAAATGCCATTAACTGAAAAATATTCACGAAGGGATATAAATTCTCCACCATTATCTGAATAGAGGACTTTAATTGGTTGTTCAAAATATTTTTCAACAATAGCGCGGAATTGAATAAACGTGGAGTGAACCTCAGATTTACGTGTTGACGAATAAATCCAAATATAACGCGTATAGTGATCAACAAAAACGACAAAGTATTTAAAACCATCAATTGACAGAATCGGTGATGTCCACACATCACTAAAAATTATCTCAAGGGGACGAGTAGAACGCAAAAGTAGATTCACCAAAGGGTGTTTGTGACTCTTATTTGTTAAACACGCCAACAATGCGTAAAAAGAAGAGTTCGAGAGGATCAGAAATTGTAAGACTTAATAATAGAAGATAAAATAGGATGAGCCGGATGACCCAACCGATGATGCCAATCTTGAGAGGAGGCTTTATTTGTAGCAAATGCAACGGGAAGAGGATCGGGCCACTCGTCATGCACCATTTCTAACCGGACCACGAAGGATAGGTCGTTTCTTCCGAATGTCCTTCACAACAAATTCGTAAGGTAAGAATTCAATAGATGATTGTGAGCTTTGCAAAGTTGAGAAATGGAGAGTAAATTACGAGACATGCTGGGGACACAGAGGACATTACGTAAAGTAAGGGATTGATCAGGGGTAATGGGAAGTAAAGAACTGCCAGTATGAGTAATCGATAAACCCTTACCATCACCAACCAGAATGTCATCGGTGCCAGTGTACGGAGCATGCAGAGATAAATTCTGAAGATCAAAAGTCACATGGTGTGAAGCTCCACTATCAAGTAGCCAATTTGATGAATTGGACTCAAACTGAGCCGAGTCATTAGGAGGAGCAGCAACATGAGCCTGAGGTCTAGTCTGTCTCTGAACCTGAAATTGATCACACCAAGGAGCAGCATGACCATATTGATAACACAATTGACACTTACCCTGATACCCACGTGAAGTATTATTCGAATTATTGAAATTCGAGCTGTGAGTGTGCTGCTGACTCGAATTATTATTGTAATGCTGATTATTATGGGAGCCTCTGTTGTGATATGGGGGCCGGCCTCCTTGCTGGGAGTTGGGCCTGGCATTATGGGCCTGTTGATAGGGCCGGCCTCCTTGCCGAGTTGAAGTAATAGACCCCGGCCGCGTGTTGAATTACCCTCGTTATTCAAGAATGACCAAACTAACGCTTCGGGTGGTCTATAGGCCGCAAGAGCCGTGAAGCAAACCGACTAGGAGGAGCCGCCGCGGAAGAGGGGGTTTGATGCAAAGCGCTTTCTCGTGAAGCTCCTCAAAGGAGATCACATCATCTCTAGCTTGAATGGCACGGGTTATTTCCGAAATTCGAGATCCGACATTTTCAAGAATAATATCGATAAGATCATCATGGCCGAGAGGTGAGCCAAGAAGTGCCAATTGGTCCGCTTTTGTTTCATAAAATACATGTATTGGGTTACCGATTGATTACCTCGGAAGTGGGCCTTCATCCCAGCTTTGATGAGGCGAATTCGAGCCCGAGAGGGCTTAGCATAGGTATCATTCAAGGCTGCCCACACCGCCGCTGCAGTCTTCTTGCCGTAGAGAAGTGGCGCCACCTCCGGCGTGAGTGATGAGAGTAGCAGGTTCAGCAACAAATGGTCCTGGCGTCGCCATAGTTGAAAGTCGGGATTGGGTTTGGTGGTGGTGCCTTCAGTGATTGTCTCCGGTGGTGGTTGCGTGATGCCATCAACGTGTTTAAACAGTTGTAGCCAATTAGAGCGATTCTAATCGCATATGCCATAGATAAAAATTGGTAGCATCCAATTTTATTGGTGCTTGAACAGCGGAATTAAAGGTAATGGGGTTTTGATCCGCCATTGATATCGGTGGTAAGGTAGCCGGCGATGTGAAGGTAGCTGCAGTGGCTGAAAAAAAGAAATTTAGGTTGTCTGGATCACTGCTCTGATACCATAACAGAATAGTTTTGGAAATTATATTTTTGTATATTGACAATTGTAGAATATTACACACAATATATACTAAACTACAGTAACAGCTAAGCCACTAATTTAGCCTAATTATATGCCTGAATATATGCTGAAATAATTACAATGAATATGACATAAATACACTTAAATACACAATATATACTCTAATAGGGAGGAGCTATGACCACAAGCAGCCACCGCCGATGAACCGCCGCCGCAGGCTGCCACCTCCAAGCGAAGAGAGAAGCCCGAAAGAAAGACTAACACCTCCGTTGAAAGAGTGACTACCATAAACGCCGGCTAAGAGCCCGATGCCTTAAAGGGAATAAGAGAGCCACACGTCGCCGGAACGCCGCCGCAACATCACCATCATCATGACTCAACCACTTGATAAATCGCCGCCACTAGACGCGAACACCACCAGACGATAGGAGAACAGATCTGAGACGGGATGAGCTAGATCTGCAAATCCGCCGCGACACAATGAAATCCGCCAACCGCCATCGGGTTATTGGAATGTTTTCAACTAACTCACTCAAACATCAATTGATACCTCTCGCCCTTACTCCTCGTCGGTCGGAGTGCGATCCTCTCATTGTGTAGAGTATCACAACAATGCTGTGATAAGGGGGATTGGGGGTATGAAGGTAAATTCTAAGTAGAAGTTTGAAAGAAAAAGAAAAAACATGAAACATACTGATTTATATACATACAAAGCAAAGCACAACATTATGAGACAAAGAGAGATCCCAATTCCTCGGTCGATCACCGCTCCAATTCTAACCTCTATTCTTACTCTTCGGTCTCTGTTCACTGCTTCGACTATGACCCTCTACCCTTGTAGCGGTGCTTTTAGCTTTCAAAGGTTTTTTTTTTTTTTTTTTTTTTCAACTTGTCTATTTTCTTTCTTATGCTTCATACCCTTTTAATTTGGAATATAAACGTTTTTAAGGTGTGTGCTTAATTAGGTCAGTGCTTTTTCTGGGGATTTTTAGCAGCTTACTACCGCTGCTTGGGTTGGAATCATGGAATACCACCCAAAAAAAAACGATTTTGATTCGCGATTTTCTCCCGCTTTTTTCACCTTGCGACGATCTTAAGCATGACACCCTTCCCTATCGGTTCTTCCCACGATTGGGTTTAGTTTGGTTCAAAAACACCTAAAACGCGAAAATGAGTGGTAGATCGACAACACAACAGCCAGCATGCACACAACAGCCCCAAAGCGAGTGGTAGATCGACAAATGCCCCGCTTTTTCTGTTGTTAATCAAGGAATTCGTTTCCGAGGGAAAAAAACAACCCCAATTTTCACATATAAATTAGTATTTTACATTTACAAAGGAGACACAAGTTGACAACACACCATAATACAAGGCCCTCGCCGGAAAAGCAAAGTTAACTTACAACACACCATAATACACATGACACTCGCCGGAAAAGCAAATGGCACAGAGTTACACATAAAAAGATGGCGGCCGCACTCCGAACGTTTTTTCAAAATACGACATAGATACGGATACCAACAACATACACAAACTTGTGATCATTCCGGGCAATTAATTAGTGATGTCCAGGCAGTTTGTCTCTGATCTTCTCCATAAAACCTTTCTTCTCAGGCTGCTGCTCGTCAGTTCCTCCATGGGCCCCATAAACATGATGAGTAGTAGTAGCAGCTCCATAACCGCTACCATAACCCTTCCCAGGGGTGGTAGTGGTAGCTCCATGTCCATGAGCATATGCATCCTGACCAGTAGTCGGCTTGTTTCCACCTGGAAATTTTTTCTTGATTTTTTCTTTTATTGACTTCTTCCTCCTCCCAACTTGCCCGTCGTCCTCCGACTAAGTACCCAAATCAAAATCAACACAATACAAGTCAGCTGATCACATGTTAATTTCCACATACAAATGTATATGATTATTAATTGCTGAATTGCCATCCGCCTAATATGAGAAGATAGATAATTAATGCAATGCCCTCCGGACCCCTTAGCAGATAGCTAAGTAATGCAACGCCCTATAGACTTTGGCCCCAGAATAGCGTTAAATAAGTTTCATAAATAACCCCTTGGCCAAGTTTAGATCTCCGCCTTCTTGGCCTAAAAATGCTTAATCCGAAATGACAAATTCTTATGTCTCACACTTATATGGGGGGTTATGAGGCTTTATGTCTCACACTTATATAGGGATGAACAGGACATTACTTTAATGATGTGGGACTTTACAGTGCTAACCTGAATTAATGAGACTTTTTATGTCTCACACTTATATGAGGTGAGGATAACATTACTTTAATGATGTGGGCCTTTAGGGCATTAATAGCAGATACACCAAATTTTATCCCTACAATAATATAAAATAATACATATCCCTATTTTACAACATCTCAATTCAAAACACTCCACAACAACATCCATATCCTTATCCCTATATATAGCATTTCAAATACTATTAAATAATATATATTCTACTTCACAACTCTATTCATACACATTAAATATTTATTATTTTACTCCAGCATCATCCCTATCCTTATTCCTATATTTTTTTATAATTAAATATGTTCGGGGACGTGAATAGTTCATCCTCAGATGTGGGGTGCACTGTTCATATCCCTAAAAATAAATAGGGATGAAGTCTCACTTTGTGAGCCTATTTGAGTGAAACTCTATTTTTTTATCTTCATTTTGGGATATATGAACCGATATAGGTTTTCTGCTTTAACGACTTACATTCTCCTCCTTTATAAGGATGAAGCAAGACATTACTTTAATGATTTGAGACTTTACATTCTCCCTCTTATAAGGGAGTGGCAAGGCATTGTCCCTCCTTATAAGGGTGAGTATGACATTACTTTAATGATGTGAGACTTTACATTTTTTCCCCCTTATGAGAGTGAGAATGACATTACTTTAATGATGTGGAACTTTACATTCTCCCCTTATAAGGAGAGCGCGAGGTGAGTAGGGCATTACTTTATTGATATGAGATTTTACATTCTCTCCCTTATAAGGAGTGACGTCCTCGCCGTGACAAGCAAAGACTTGTCTGCGTTTGTTCTTACTGTGGATTACAGAGCGCTTCTACCGCCTCTCATAGTGTGGCCTGTAGGTCCGTATGGAAGTCAAATTTGACATCGTAACGCCCCAAGATCCCGAATCGGGTGGGGTAAAATAAGTCATAAATGATCCAGTCAACTGCTTAGACCGCCGTCCTCGTTTGGTCTAAAAGGACTAACTCGAGTCGACAAGACATTTATGTCTCACACTTATATGGGATGAAAATTACATTAATTTACCGATGTGAGACTTTAAAATTAACATTTTATGTGTTGAAACAATTAACATTTTATATGTTCAACACGCTCATCAAGTGTGGTGACAAAATATGATAACCGAATCATTTTTTTCCTTTCATTTATCAATATATTGAGTATTTATACATCAAAGAGGAAAATCCTACGTCCCATAAAATTTCAACTATGTCATCGACGTACTAGATATGGATTAATAATTAAATAATATTACAATTTCCATAATACCCCTTCAAGTTAGAACGTGAATATCCCAAACGCCTAACTTGCTAAGAAAAAATCCTACGTCCCATAAAATTTCAACTATGCTCTCAACTTACTAAATATAGATTAATAATTAAATTAATATTACAATTTCCACAATAGTGGGCCTATTCTATTTTCTTAGAGTCCCGACATTTGTTCTGCTGTGATATCATGTTGAATTACCATCTTTTCTAAAAGTTTATATTAATAATAATATAGATAATTAATATACAATATTATACGTTTCAACTTGACAACATAAAACTTACAGAGCTAGAGCTAGAGCTGTTAGACCGGTGAAGTATGCCACCACCACCTTGGCCGCCATGCCCTTTGGTACCGTATTCTCCTCCTCCGGCGGTCTGAGTTTTATGGCCATGGCCACCGATGTTACCTCTGGCATACTGAATGGGGTAACCATATTTATCTTTGTTGTTGAATTTGTCACCATGTTCGGCTCCTCCTCCTTAATGTGACATTCTTTTTAACCTTTTTTTTATTGAAAGGAAACATAAATTTTATTATGGTCCTGGACTAAGTATGACTTGGTGATTCAAGACCAATAGGAAAGCAACAAAAACACACAAGAGCCCACCGTGTAAAATATAAATGCCATTAATTTACATTTTTACCCTTCTTATAAGGATTTTTATTGATGGATAAGTATGACATGATGATCCTGGACCACCATAAAACCACCGGAAAGGAAAATACACCAATGGAAGTGATTTATGAGAAAAAGACCTGCTCTTGTGGAAAATCTTGATGTGGATAAACCGGTTATATAGAATAAGGAAAAGTATTTAGGCACCGGAAACATGCACCGGCCATCCCTCGAAAATTGTTTCATGTGATCTAGAATTTTTGTGCTATTTTTATTTTGCTTTAAAAGTTAAATTGTGTGGTTATAAAGTATTGTGTGGATGAGTGTGTGTCTATATCATTATCCATAGAATAAATGAGGCCAAACCAAAGGTTAACTCCCATGCCAGAAATTGAACCACCGATAGTCTGACACGTGTAAAAGAATCTGAATGCAGAAACATGGTGATTGTTTTCTTGGCCATATAATTTGGACAAACTCCACTTTAAAAAAAAAAAGAAATGGGATGTCGGTCAGAATAAAGTAAGATGATACTAGTCTAGGGGAAATACTAGATAGTGTGGTGGAGGGAATTTTAACGTGAAGTGACGGATAAAACGATCAGACCACATGATTAAATTAATATAGAATAAAACTGTATGGTTCGTATTAAACTACACAATGTCTTTACACGTATGTAGACACCATATAAGTATTTCCCACTAGTATAGTACACGGATAAGGTTCGCAAACTGAATCGAATCAATGTTATTTAGTCCAGCTCGATTAGGTTAAAACTTGTTTTCTGTTCGATTTCTGTAGTGTACATGCGTGTCTTTCGTTAATACGTTCAGATACGAATTACTCACGACTTTAACAATTACATGCGAAGCACAGTCTGATCCAATAAGCGAGATAAAAGCAAACATTATGCAAGTTATATTACATTAATGAGGTACACACGTCGACAAATTACAACACACACTCGCCGGAAAAAGCAAATGGAGATCAGAGTTACAAACATATAGAAAGATATATCGACCGCCACACCAAAAAGGCTTATTCAAAAGTATACACATACACACGTGTGAGATCATTAATGTTCTTCTTCGATCAGCACTTATTGATGGCTGCCGGGCAGCTTCTCCTTAATTTTCTCCACTACACCCTTCTTCTCAGGCTCAGTCCTATAAGCATCATGTTTAGTAGCAGTAGTTCCATGGCTACCATAGCCCTCCCCAGGGGTAGTTTTAGTAGTAGCAGCTCCATAGCCAGGAGCATATGCATCCTGGCCAGCAGTCGGCTTATTTCCACCTGGCAATTTTTCCTTAATCTTTTCTTTTATCGACTTCTTCCTCCTTCCGCCTTGTCCGTCATCCTCCGACTGCATGACCAAAACCAACACAATACAAATCAGCATACACTTTCCACATTTATTTTATTGTTGTATGCTATATATATATATATATATATATATATATATGAAAGAGAAAAAAAATGGACAACATTGATGCTTTCTTATTATATATATATATATATATATATATATATATATATATATTACATGACACACACTAAATATACAATTACCCTATTTTAAAAGTATGTCTCACAGTCTCAGATAGTTTAGTTTTGATGTAGTGTCTTTAAATGCCCTTATGTTATAGACGTAGTAAACAGCAATCTACAGTTACATCCGCTTTATATGGTGTCTTGCCACAACTGATCTTCACCATCGATCGCATGCAGGATCTAGATGAAGATCTGTGCGGGATCTAGATGATCATCTAGATCTCGCACGTATCAACGATGAAGATCACCGCTACAAGACACTGTTACAGTAATAAACGGATGTGGCCGTAACACCACTCCGTAGTAAAATACATGTAAACACATGCAGTAGATTTTTATATGGTTCATATTATAAAGTATAATCACATTGTGCTTGATTTAATTGATATTGGAATTATAAACGTACCGAGCTAGAGCTAGAGCTGTTAGACCGGTGAAGTATGCCACCACCACCTTGGCCGCCATGCCCTTTGTTACCATACTCTCCGCCGCTGCTAGACAAGGGAAGTGTTCCTCCTTGGGCATCACCCCCGGTCTGAGTTCCATAGGCGGCACCGGTGCCGGTGTTTCCTCCGGTGTTACCATTACCATATTCATCAGTTTTCTTGTGGATTTGTTCACCATTTCCAGCTCCTTTGAAAATCGACATTCTTTCTAGTTAGGTTAATTAGCTAACTCTTTGAATTCAAAAATACAGACAACTAAGAGAAATGAAAGACTTTGGTTGATCGAGATTATCAAATAAGATGTGATTTGTGTGTAAGTACTTGATCTGGATATAGTGCTTATATATAATAGAGGAGTGATGAGGCAAAGGGCAGGTGAAGGAACGAAGACTATAGTGAACTCTGAGCATGGAAAATTGGAAATGAACCTTCGATAGACATACACGTGGTAACTGGTAACAAATCCAAGTGCCTGCGCAAACACGGCGAGGCCAAGTGTTTCTTAGATCTTTGGATGTCGACAAACTCACCTTAAAATAATGAATAAGATATGGAACGTCGGCCAACAATAAAGTAAGATAGTAATCTTTATAGAATGGAAAGAAATTGAAAGAAACATGATAAATTGGTCATACTAATGGGATTAAATTCTAATGATCATAGAGCTTCATCACCATCTAAAATTTGTGTTAATGATATTCTCATTTCATTAAATTTTGTTCGGATTAATGAATTATAAGTGTTTAAGGCTGTTATGTATGTCGATCCTGTGAAATTCAAGGTCTAACGGATGAAACCTCTGGTTAAAAATCAAACGCTTATCATTCTACTAACACCAATTGGTGTCAGTAAATGCGCTACTTTATTTCCTTATCATTTTAAGAGTGTGGGTAATCTGTCCAACACCCCCCCCTCAAGTAGACGTGGCCGGTTCCGGGTCTCTGGCACGACCCTCCAGTTCCGGGGCCAAAATGGAACCGGAACCGCCGGTTCCAATTTCTAGCCGGTTCCGCCGGGTCTCGGGAACCGGCGGGTTTGGCGGTTCCCCGAGCCGGTTCCGGGTCTCGGCGATTTCCGGGTCCAGACGGTTCAGATCACGGTTCCAAAAAAATCAATATATTTTTAAAAAAATTGTATAACTATTTTTCAAAAACAAATTGTATAACTTATGTTAAAATTTAAAAAAACACACAGCTTGTATAATATTTAATTTCATATCTATATACAATATTTAATTTCATAACTTATATTCTAAATTGTTAGATATTTTTTCATAAAGTAAATATTTTATAATCGTTTGCATTCGAGTTGCCGTAAGAATTAATGTTATCGCAACGAAACAGATACATGCGTACATTCATGAAGGGTTTTATGCATTTTCAGTTTGGATTCATGTATTTTGAAAGTAAATTAAATAATAATGCGTAGTTTTCTAATTGTTTATTTTTTATGATTAATTTGTAAGTAAATTAAACTTATATTTCATATAGTGATTACTATTATTTATACTTATAATATTATGTATATAAGTTGATTTTATATCTTAATGAATCAAGGCAAAATGTATATAAAGTTGTTACATGTCACATACTACCCGGCTACCCGTCTCGAGGTCTCTGTGCATCATGCATATAATTTTCATATTCCTCGGAATGCCTTGTTCGTAAATGTCGCATATAAGAACCAATACCGATTTCACGCTCATAATGATATGTTTTTCGTAAATGTTACAAACAACCTTAAATTTTGAATGATTCACTTCCCTGGTAGTTTCATTAGTAACATTTTCTTTTTGAAATTTTTTTTTTCGAAAAGCAAACACAATGATAGACATTGCAAAATAATATATTTCGAATGCGATAAAGTAAACGAATTTATTCAGAACAACTTCAAATCACTATCCGAAATATATTATAATGGTAGATAATATTATAATATGAGAGTTAGAATAGAATTATGGGTAAAAAGTGATGAAATAAATATGTATTTATAATGTTATGAGTGTGTGATATTTTAAAATAAAAAACAAATTATTCAAAAAATTTGAAAAATATACGTTGGACTTGGAGACTTGGTCCACTTGGAAGGAAAATAAAAAAAAAACAAAAAACCGCCGGTTCGGGTCCTCCGGCTTGCGATTCGGCGGCTTGACCGCCGGTTTCGTCCGGTTCCGGGCCGGTCCGTGTCTGATGGAACACCAGAACCGGGTTGGACCCATGAACCCGTCGGTTTGGAACCGTGTAATCGCCGGTCCGACCGGAAAAGACCGGAACCGCCACTTTCTACCCTCAAGTGTTGACAATCAGTCCAACACTTGCACAATTTTTTTTTCAAGAGTTTGGCAATCTACCCAACACCCCCCTCAAATGTTGACAATCGCTCCCAATACTTGCACAATTTTTTTTTAAAAATATTGTTCCACCAGGGTTCGATCCTTTGACCTCTGGCTCCGATACCATGTTAAGATAAATCGCTTACCGTTGTACTAAAACCAATTGGTGGAAGTAAAAGGGCTACTATATTTCTTTATACATTCAAGAATGTAGGAAATCTCTCCCAACAGGGGGTGTTGGGAGAGATTTCCAACTACCGTGCACGGGCTAGTTAACTAATAATGATCTAATTGTTTCTTGTCCAATTACTCTTTTCAACCTTAGTTCCTTCAAGAATAATTTACGAAAACATGCAAAGAGTTCATCAAGTTCTAAACATGTAAAATAAAAAAGAAACAGTAGAAATAATCAAAACAATTCGTATCGGGGAAACTAAATCGTTAAGGATTTTCTCCAATATAGACCGTTAATACAAAGTCTTTTCCCCGAGACCGGGCGTTTCTCGTGTATGAATCAATATAAATCACGATTAGGTGCAAATTAACATCGTTCAATTTGATCTACAAATAATTTAACCTAACATGCTTGTAACAAGGATAATCATCACAAATTCGTAAAACATAGAAGAAAGAATCGACATGATTACCTAGAAACACGAGATCAATCTTCTAGCTATTTCCTCCGCAAAATGAATCACCAATTGAACGAACATGCAAAGGATAAACTACTCTCAAATAATGAAGAAAACAAGAACTTTTATTTATAATACTTGAAGTAAATTGTCTGCTCTGAAAATCGTCCATAAACTGCTGAAATACATCATATTTATAATCAATTAATTGACCTAGGGCTTAGAAGGGTAAATCTGGATGTTTTTGGGTAAAGTTTGTGCGCTTAACCGACCTGGGCTCTCGGTTCAGCATCCGGGCTGATCCTGGACATGTCCAGACATGTCGTGGGCTTGTCCTGGGCATGTCCAGGACACATGGGTCTCTTTACCGAGCATACTCCTCGGTTCCGAGTGCTAGTTGTCCTATGGGCTTGTCTAAAACGTGTCCTAACTGATCCTGAGCATTCCTTGGGCACTTCCTGGGCTTGTCTTGGGCATGTCTGGGGCATTCTGGACTAGTTCTCGGGCTTGCCCTGGGCATGTCTGGGCTTGTCCTGGGTTCGTCCTGGACATGTCTGGGCTTGTCCTGGACATGTCCTGGGCTGATCTTAGACATGTCCGGGGCTTGTACAGGACTGATCTTGGACTTGTCCAACAGCTCGACTTGGTTCTCCTCTAGTTCGATCGTGAGTTTTCTACATGTTTCGGCTCATATCCTCCTTGGCTTGGATTATTTCTACAAAGAACCATAAAATGCGTAGTAATATAATTCGATATAGAAATAAGATAAAAATACGAAATAATCACGATACAAGCTCAGACGTAACTTCCAATCAAATTAAGCACTTTTACGTATAGTTTATCATGAATTAACCATGTTTAATTAAGTCCAATTTCGGGGGTAAATTGATAGATAAAATGTCATAAAATTGATTCGCATCATTTATTTAATTGCTTTTATAATTAATAAATGACAGATTTATTATCATCTTATTATTTGCTGCGTGCTCATAAGTAATACACTACTGAAAACCCCAAGTTGTATCATATGTAGCAATATAACTTAGTGTGTGTCACACACGAGGATTAAGTTTATGGTGATACACTTGAATTATTAGTCCGTGGTGAACTTAATCAAAGTATGAGGTCTATTTATTAAACCGCCATTAATACGCCCAGGACACTTTAAGGTATGACCGTCTTATCCGGACCGTCAATATTGGTTATCTAAGTGGGACATTTATACATGATGCAGTCATGTAGGAATGGACTGATTTAATCTGCATTTCTCATATAATTCCGTGATTGAGAAATCTTATTGAATCACAAGATGATCATATATGGATTAACCTTAATCCTGAAGTGATTGCAGACGTCTGCTTGTTTCAAGATAGGGTTTGATGTGTTCGTTAAAGATTTCTAAGAGGCGCGGTCCGAATCACTTTCACATTGGTACTATTCTGGAATGAGTGAGGAGTGTGTGTCTCACAGATATGGGATCCATTCCTTCCTGCGGGAAGCAAAAATACAATCTCCTTATTTGTTAATCCTAGAAACTGATCGATAGGCCGAGTTCATATTGGTTATGAACTAATTGATGGTAAATAATGATAAGATGTAATGAAGAAGGTTTACGGAAATAATACTGTTTTATTATGGATAGTCTATGGAGGGTTAGTCAATATGTAATGATTATATCAATGGACAATTATTGACTCGACTTTTGAGAATTAGTTATATCTATAATCGATAGAGTTCAGTTTCGAATTTATAGTGGTGTAGTTCCGAAATTAATAAGTTGAATAGAAATATTCTGTTCGATGAATATTTTATTCGATTTATTGTAGCTACTGGTTATAGGGCCATGGTCCCCGAGTTGGCTCCTAACACGCGAGTGTTTTCTCGTTTTGTGGAACCTCGAGAATAAATTAAATAGTTGGTCTATTTAATGAATATGCGAATATTATTTATTCGGTAAATAATATGTATAATAGAAAAGACATTTTCTATTATCCCAATTGGCATTAAAATGGCGCCACTTTATTTGATATTGGGAAAAAAATTTCTCCTAATTAATAATGTGGAAAATATAATTATTTATGTGTTAAATAATTATAATTAAGAAATTGGTTTTCTTATTGGAAAAATAGGAAATTTGTTTTCCTATTGAATAAATGTTTTATTTTTCGTTTAAGGAAAAGATAAATATGTGTGTATAAGATAAACTCTCAAACTATTTGGTTATTAGCCTATATAAAGAAAGTTCCACCCTACATAATACACGCACAAAATTGCGCCACTTTCATCTAAAAGAAGAGAAAAATTAGTTTCTTGTTCTAGTCATTGGGAGAAAAACTAGGGTTTTTCTTGAGTATATTCGAAGAGGCTCTACTACGAGGATCGATGTCCGCCAGGCGTCGCTTGGAGATACAATCCGGAAGATCACGGCTTCTCTTCTGTTGGGTAAATCTTCAACTTTCTTGTAGTTAGATTAATTTATTATGCGAATCATATCGTGGTAAAATCTAAAAACAAATTATAATTCGTTGCTTTCGCTGTGCATGATCGAGCGTCTCGATCGTTGTTGTGAATCAGATATGATTCCGGTCTTGTATATCTAGCATGTGGTATCGGAGCCAGGTTAAAACGATTTTGTGATTTTGATTGCATAATTAATTAATTAGGAGTGAATTGAATAAAAATTGCATCTTTTATATGTTTATTATATAGGTGCGTTGTTGATTGTTCTTGGTTGACGAGATGGATTGGGGTTGGTATTTTTTACCCGTTAGATCAGTTGTAAACCCGTTTTTCCAGGTATAGAAAATTATGTAAATTGTTATAATTTTAATTTTCTATAAAAATAGTCTTTTTTTCTCCGGATCTGTTGGTATTAATTTTATTTTGAAGACTCTGTATCAACTATGATGATGGCGGCTCAGCAGCTGGAGGTACAGTTCAAGATCCAAAAGTCTACGGTTCGATTCCCTTTAGCCGCGTTTTTATTCAAATTTTCCCAGAAAAGTTGCAGTTTTGGTGGCGGCTCCGCGGTGGGAGGTACAGTTCAATATCCAGACGTCTAGGGTTCGATTCCCCCTAGACGCGTTTTTATTCAATTTTTCCAAAAAATTTGCAGTTTTGGTGAATAACGAAAAATAGTTGCAGCTGGGAATCAAACCCGCGCTGCCACGGAAGGGAGGAGAACGTGCTGACCAACTCAGCTAATGAAGCAGATTAAGAAGAATCGGATCGGCTTATATTTATGGATGCGGATTCTGTTTTCTGTAATAGAAAATTAGTAAACCTATTAGATTGAGTTTAGTTTTATTTATTTATTTTATGATAGATTAGAGACGGGGGTACAAACGGTCCATCTCAGTGGTTTAGTTTATGCATTTTGTTAAGGGCTAATTTATAGTGATTTTTATATATATTTTCTATGTCAATTTCCCCTACATTCGTATGATTTTCATAGATTTTGAGCTATATATGTAAATATTGAGTAAATGGTGTTTTTATTGGTTAAATATGAAAACGTATTGATTTATGTGCTTAAATGATTATTTTATGTTATTTTGGAAATTATTACGTTTTGGTATGTTTTTATATTCGTAGATACTCATTGATGATGGAAAAGGTGATCCTAAAGAGCTAAAATTCGAGTTGAGGAAGGATCAATCAGATTTATGGAAGATTTGAAGAGATAAGGAAAGAAATCAATCAAGATAAAGATGGAAAAATCAATAAATTCGATGTCAATGCTAAGTGGACGAAAGGTCCATTATAAGCGAGACGAGCGTCCGATTCAAACGCACGCTTGAGAAGCGGAACCAGCGTTCGAGAGGTGTATTTTACATTCGAGAGAGTTTGGGCGTGAAGTGAACGAACGTCTGGCACAAGTTCAAGGCTGAATGAACGAACGTCTGAGATACTGGACGAGCGTCCAGAGGAAGAAAATCAGGATTTCGGGTAGCGCTGAACTTCCAACGCAGTTCTTGATATGATAACAACCGATTTTACTCTGGACCTCAAGATAAGAGTTGTAGGGCTTGAAGAGAGGATTCTACAGGATTTTGAATCACTCCATTCCGACTTACGAGGCCCGAGATATGAGCGTTACAAGTTTGGATGCTGTTGCTGAAAATAGTGAACGGGCGTCCGACCTTGTGAACGGGCGTCCGGCACCGTTACTGTAGCAACCGCCTCGGATTTTCTATAAATAGCAGCGCGATTTCAACCCTAATGGAGACATAATTTGATTCCTATTGTTACCCACACATAAGAGAGGGACCCTAGGCCGCCCCAGCCCCTTTTGGGAGGCTGGGGTGGCAAGTTAGATTAGGTTTTATTTCGTTCGCTTTTCTTTTCTTGTTCGAGCATGATGAAAGGCAGCCATGGACAGCTTTGTGAAGCTTCTTTTCAGCAGCACTTTTATTTCTTTTCATGGATGATTTTGTAAGTTTTAGTTCAATTGTTTCTTTTCCTATGATTATTTGTATCGTGCAATTTATATCGGAAGATTATTGCTTGTTGATGCTACCGTATGACGGAAGTCGGTGTAGTTTAGATCACCGTAGGAAAGATTGGATCTTTAATCTATACATAACGGAAGTTCGTAGGTTAAATTTCTAGGTTTACGAGAGAACCACAATTTGATTAATTCGCTTGCAAGATTTTTCTAGATTTGAATTGAGGATATCACCGTTACCGGAAAGATGAGATTTTTCATGTATTTGTTTCATTACGTTATTCTTGTTCTCTTTCATGTTTCGAGATGCTATATGTTAATCGAATTTAGATAACGGAAGTTAATAGATTCGTTAGATTGCCATGATAGAGATTAACAATTATTATTCCAACAAACGGAAGTTGAGGGATAATGTTGTTAGATTAGGATTTCATCCATATCTTTGATTTGTATCGATATTAGTTAAGACCGGAAGGTAAACTAATGAATGGCGTGATAAATCGGAAGAGGAAACGCTTCTTTAGATAAGATAATAATCCAAGATAACTTGTGAATGAATATGTGTTGATCTTATTTCTTTCGGTGAGATGATGGTTGTTGGGAAGAGGTTGATCATGGTTTGTTCATGGTTGTTCAGTAGATAGATTTACCGCTTTCGTAGATGTAGTTTTATTTATGTTTTTATCGCTTTTATCCTTCCTGGCTTTGGATTAACAATCCTCTGTCCAGTTTACTTTTCCGTTTTAGTTTAGGTTTAGGTTTTAGTTAATAAAGGAGGAATTAATGACGTTAGATTCTACATCCCTTTTCCCTGAGGATCGATACCCGTACTTATCCAACTTTACTAGCAACTACCCGGTATTCGGCCGGTTAGGAGGTAGTTTTGCATGGTAGTATAGGTTTATAAATTTTCTTTTGTTTTAATGATGCAAAATCTCCCCAACACATTTATTTTCTTAGTTTAATATTTATGTGATATACCATGTCATACCATGACATGCATCATATTAATGAATTCCACTCATAGCTTATACATACATGTAGATAATTAATTTTGGCATTAATTAGGCATGTATGAACACGTAATTAATTTAGATTAATTTAGGTAATTAATTAAATTAATTGAGCAAATGAAATTTTATCTAGATATAAAATTCACATAATAAAAATAAAATTTTCTGGCTAAATTTGTTTTGGATCTAAAGTCCTTCGGGATTTTGATTATGTAGTGGCTACATAAAAAGAATTTTGATAATTGAAAATTTGGAAAATCGTGAAAAGTTGGACACTAACTAGATGGTATTTGGAACCGATAAGTTGGTGATTGCTTTCTATGATTTATTGTTTTCGGATTATTGGAAAAATACTGATATCCTAAATTTTTATCATGACAAGATTAGGACGGTATTTGGAAGAATTTTCTATTGGAAAATTGGAAAATCATGAATATAGTGTCACTAGTTAGACGGTATTTGAAACCGATAAACTAGTGGGAGCTTTAAATTTTGTGATTTATTGTTTTTCGAATTATTGAGAAATTCACAAGTCCTAATGTATTAGGATTATAAAATTCTTGGTGAATATTAATTGTGTAGTGTCTACACAAGATATTATAAATCCACAAAATTGGAAAATCATGAATATAGTGACACTAGTTAGACGGTATTTGGAACCGATGAACTAATGGGAGGATTAATATGAATGTTCATGATTTATTGTTTTTCGGGTTGTAAAGAAATTCTGAAAATCCTAATGAAACTACCTATTTTTCAAAATAACGAGTGGGAGCAGGGAAGGTGACAACCGACCCCACGGCCTCTACTATTGACACAAGCACCGTGAGAGAAGGGTGACGCCTCGAGCCGCTTTGATTACGGCCCCCTACGGATGGCCTTCACCCTTATCAAAATTCAAGGCTTGGTCTCCGAAAGGATATGATTTTGGGTACTCGTCGGGTCACTGACCGACCCTGTGGCGGCATACTTGGGGTCTACTTTTATGATCTGAAATAGTAGGTCACACTCACAAGGATATTTTTGGAAATATCTTGGCTGAAAAAGGAAGGTAATCAATAATTAAATGAAGATGTCTGGTTCTTAATTGTTTAATTGTTGAGAGAGATTGTCTCAATTTAATCGTCATTGTGCTGATACCGACACTGCAGCGGCAATATGATGTGAGGTTAAATCTTTGGAATGGTAGGATAAACTGCATGCATGACATCACATTTATAATTCCTAAAATTGTTATACGTTGTGGTGATGATTTGATTTATATTTCTGTCATAATTTATTTTATAACTACATATCATCTCAAGGTGACTCGACTGCTTAAGTAATTAAAATTGACTGATGATGACTTCGTGAAAGTGGAAAAGTAACAAGAACGTTGAACTCAATAATCGAGAGTGCAAATTAATTTTTCGGAAGATGATGTTTCTCTTGAGGCTGCAAACTTAAGTGACATTGATAAGTATGTCACTGCTGTCACTTGATCAGCCTTTTCTAAGTGTCCAATCTTACCAGCAGTGTACCGGGTCAATTGTAGCCTAGAATTGGTGAGTCAATGTCGTATCCCACAGGGAATCTGGTCGAGTACCAAAGTCGGTCTCGTTCTTAGTTTAGGTCAACACAATCTTTGAAAAGGGTGATTTGTTAGATCACCGGTTCTACAAAGTAAATATACACAAAATAAAAGAGTTTAAAACTATATAAAAGAGATAGCCGAGCTATGATCTAAAATAATACTCACAAACCCTAGCTAAGTCCCGCGGTATTCTTGATTTACCTAAACGTTCTCGATGTCATATAGGGTGTCATTTCCTGGCTCTGAGAATAGACATTATTTCAATAATCTACCCTCATATTTCAGGTTCAACAGTCCGCTCAACGGATTTAACTGACCTCACACGGTCTACGATTCATGAAACGCTCGACAAGTCGATACAAAACCTCACACACGAAACCGAATCTGAACAACTCAGTCGGTTTTACAGGGTGATCCTAGAACCCTGGTTCCCGTATCCTCTCACAAAATGCATATGTAAAGACGATACGTGAAATACGATTATCGAGTAGCTAATTCAATAAAGGTCATTAAGAATAAGTTCTAGAACTACGGTAACTTCGAGAATCAACAATCAAACCAAGAACACCACATGAACAGGCTAAGGTTCGATTTCATAGACTATCACATAACTTGACTATCGGAAAACTAGCTACTCATTATAACAAGAAAAACAACAAGAAATCAACAAGAAAAAGTTAACATAAACAAGATTAAAAGCAAGAACAAGAAAGGAAAACGTAATACCGATTATATTAAGCTGTAGACAATCGAATCTCCGATCGAAATCCCGTCAATAACGCATCAAGCTATCACCGAGATCCTCCGGATTACAACAATCTACAACTAAACTAAGCTAATCTACCTACAAATCTAATCTAAGCTAAGAAGATGAAGAAAAAGTGCAAAAAAGATGAAAATTCGATATATATATATATATATATATATATATATATATATATATATATATATATATCATATGGGGGTGCATTTATAGTGTTTGGGAGATCGAAACGCTAGCGCGCTTCTAGAAGTGCAAAGCACGCCTAGGAAATATTTAAAAAAAATCTCAACCCGAACCGACATGGTAGGCGTGCACCTAAGGTTTGCCAGGCACACGCCTAGAGCACAGAAATCACGGATTGAAACTTTTGGCCAAAATCAACCCGTAGGCGTGCGCCTAGCATTTCTCAGGCGCGCGCCTGGCTGACACACCTTTAGTAAATTAGCCATAACTTTGTGTGTAGCCCTTCAAATCAAGTGATTCAAAATGAATTGGAAAGATGCTTCAATTTTCTACAACTTTCATGAAGATGTCCAGCCTAAAAAATAATTTTAAGGTGGATCAAAATGCAGATCAATAGAAGGTACGGTTGTAGTACCACCGCGTTTTGATCCGGTTGAACGTTTAAGCTTCGGGCACACGTTCCAATCCTCGTATCTCGCCTTCTGGACATCTCGAACACCTAAGTCCTGTAAAAAAATCAAAATAAATACCACACGTAATCCTTACAGGACACTAGGGTGACCGAGAGTATAGTAAATACACCGAAAAAGACCGAGAATCCCGGACTTTACGTCCTAGGTTTCGAAATGATAACCAAGGTGTGAAATACATCAAAATACAATCAAATGTCTCCAGAAACATATAAAACGAGGTATAAAAGGGGTCTAATCACATAGAAAATGATAGCCAATTTGACTCTCATCATCACTCGTGTTGAACGGGAGACAAATTAAAATTAGTTCAAAGATGACGAGAATGATTTGGCATCAATTTCACTAGACATCCCACAGTTCACGAGTAGTGTCTACTCTAATGAACTGTTAGTTTGCGGCCATTTCCTTTAAATAAATCCAAGAATGGGAAAGAATGTCTAAAAATGTAAGTCGTCAAAACTAAATAAGTTAAAAGCTAAACCGAAATATTAATGAAAGAAAGTAAGGGATAAGGAAAGTGTTTCGAATCACTATCCTATGAATCCCAGGAGACTTTCTTAACCGGGTAAAATGATCCGGAAGCCAAGTTCTTTTGTAAGAATGAGGTAGCTAGGCATTCATGTTTAAAGAGTAGACAACGGGCAGTTATTTCAGCAGAGATAGTAGGAGTGATATAAGGAAAGAAATTTTGGGTTTTAATCCTTGAATATCGCAGAAATTTAATTTCTGTTTTCAGATTCGTTGGAACGAATGGATTCATTTTCAAATCGATAATATAGTTGCCTTAAAGAAAGTGAATATGACATTTGTATACAATTCCGAGACTCGGACTTTTGTCTGATAAAGTCAGAACCACTAAGTAATACTGAAAAAGGTATATGTAACACATCATAAACTATTAAGACAAATGGTTTCCGTATTTAGATAAACGATTCTTCAGCATCTATTAATTAGTGCATATATACTAAAGATAAGATCTGACGACTGGCTAAGGGTGATTTCTATTTCCCAATCTAAGAACACTAACTCAAAGGAAAAATGACTAAGTAACCTTTCAATTAAGAAAAGGTAATAGAGCTGAAGAAGTATTACAACTTGTTCATATTGACCTTCGGGGTCTTATGAAGGATACAAGATAGTGGAAGCTTTTGAGTAATAGACATTTTATCTAATGACTACTCGAAACGCCGACTAGTTTATCTAAATATTTGGAGGAATCTATGATATTACCAGAGAAACGAGTATTCCATGCTTAGATATAGGATATGGCATGGTTTTGGCACTGATGCTTGGCCTACCTCCGAGTGAAATGATTTCACTGAAGGGATAAACCATGTATTGCCGTATATAGTTATTTATATGTTACAATACACTGCTTAACTCAATTAAGATATTGATTGCAAAATAACGGTTCGCATTATCATGTAAAACCGATAAGTCTACCTTAAAATATGCTTATGAATTTGTGGATGACGAGTGAAGTACATTTACTCCTCTTCCTAAAATAGAGGCATTTAGCATTAGTGCTTGAAGGTAGGACTGGTGATTTCACATCTACACGTACAGATGGGGACTGTTCGTGAAATATCTTAATGCAATAAGTGAAGGTTGGTTATAAGATTCTGAAGATCGGATAATGAAGGTTGTAGCCTTTCTTGGAGAATATATATATATAACAACCTTGGACCTTGAAGTAAAGTTACTCAAGGAGTTACTATCTGATTTAATCAGACCACAACCAACATTGGATGTTGGGGGTTATGCTGATAAATACTACTGAACCAGATCAGAATGTCAATCCACCCAAATGCAGTGGGAGTATGCTTTATACATTGACTCGTTGTGATTATGCAGACTTTACAGTCTGCTGAGGGTGATTGATAACCACAGTCTTTTGGCAGGACTGTATAGGATTCTGATAAAAGGATATTGGTTTAAATCCATAAACCTGTAAATGGAGTTTTGGTACTCCAGTTATGTTCACTGATGAGAGTCAACTTTACGTGATTCCGGTGCATTTTCTACCCCCGTTTACCACACATTTAGCATGTTTTCGGGTGGTTTAGACTGTTTTCGGGGTAATATCGTGAGTTTATGGCATGTGGAGTAAATCCGTCACTTGGATGGCTTATTACCCCTTTTTTGTTGATATTAACCCTATTCCCGAGCACTTTTACCCTCCGGAATTGTTTGGATGTTTTGGTCGTCCATGATGTTGTAGGGTATTAGTGTATTGAGGACCCGGAAGGTGATGATTCATGATGAGAAGCATGATCGAGGTGATATGAGTGATCAAAAGGGAGAAAAGAAGAAGTTTTGGAACAAATGGGGTTCAAACGCACGTTTGAACCCCCCAAACAGGCGTTTCAATAGCACAATTTTGAACAGAGTTCACCTGCCCCAAATGCGCGTTTCAAACTGCCCTAAACGTGTGTTTCAAGTCCTCCAAACGCACGTTCCAAACTGCCCTAAACGCGCGTTTCAGTTGAAGAACAAGCAAGACCTACCCAGAAGTGAAGCGAAACGCGCATTTGCCCTAAGCGAAACGCGCGTTTGACAAAGTAAAACGCCGGTTTATAGCATCTGAACGCGCATTTGAAGACCAAAATCTGCAGATTTTCCCCCACCTATAAATACCCCTCTTAGACCATTTCTTGAAGAATAATTATTCTCTTAGCAAAACCTACCCATTTTTAGCTCGAATTTTGTAATAGCTTAGAATACATTCTCTTAGCTTAAATTAGTATAATCTTAGCTTAATCTTTCCATTTCCTAGCTCAGATTTCAACTCTAAACACTAAGTCACCATCTTTTAATTAGTTCTTCAAAGTGTACTTTTTGGATCTCAAATTCGAAATTCTCATTTCTATGGTATATTTCTTCTCTCTTTCACTTATTATGTCTTTAATTTACTGTTGCTTTTATGTTTTAACTAGTATAATGAGTAGCTAATCCCTTTTCATAGTCGAATCATGTGAAATTTAGTGAAATCACCCTTTGGGTGATGAAATTGGGAGTGGGTAGTGCTTTTTAATGCCTTATCTCGCTTGTTTAACGTCTTAGAACTTGTTATAACATCGCTAGATTGCATTGTACACCCAATTTAGTAATCACACACATCAACCTTACATATGTATTTTGCGGGAAGACTTGGGATAAGGGGTTCTAATATCACGGCGTAGACTTGGCTTATTTGTTAAGCCCGAGCTCAATGCGAGGTTACTCGTTTTAACGTTTAAGCGGCTCTAGTGCATAACATGTCTTGTTAGTGAATCTTCTTTAGGGAAGAGTAGTTAACATGGCATAAGGTGTTAGGAGAGAGTTGTTCAGACCTTAGCACCAGAATTAGGAGTACGCACCCGTGAAATTGAATGCGAGAGTTCGTTTGTTATAATGCACACTCCCGGTTTTGTCTACCCTTAGGGTTGAAACAAGCTACATTGATCATGGTTGGGCTATGTCCCTTAGTATAACGTTAAAAAACCGAGCAGTTAATCTTCTTTCTTCTTTTTCTATCTTTAGACTCGTTAGTAAGAATCACATTAGTGTCGTTGTAGTAAACAATCACTTTAAAAAGATTGATCTCCAAGACTAAGTAACATGTTCGCTTTGGTACTCACAAACACTTTTCCTTTGGGTTCGACCTCGTACTCCGGTAGCTATTCTAGCAATCGACCCGGTACACTGCCGGTTAGAGAGTTAGTTTGCCCACGGTTTCGAGTCTTTATAAATTGTTTTTGAAGGGTGAATTTTAGCTCAATCAAAATGGCGCCGTTTCCGGGGAAATGTGTGCTATTTGTGATATCTTGCAAGTGAACCGAAGGCTTGGGCCTAGGTTTTTATTTTATTGTTTTCTTGTTGTTTGCTTTTTATAGTGCATGACCCGGAGATCTCAAACACCACTCGAGCCATACATAGACGGGATTGAGGCTTACGCGAGGCATAGAAATAGTCAAAGAAGAAGAGCTTATCAAGTAGAGGAGTCGATTCCGGTCTTTGAAGAAAGTAGTTTGGGTGAGTTGGGAGAGGAATCCGGTATGGCACAAGACGGTGAACAAGGCTTTGAAGGAAATTTGGGGGACAATAATGGGGTCCCGAATCAAAACCCGCCTCTTGTCAACAACAATGCACAAGGAGGTGGGAATGGACAAGAAAATAACTTTGGGAATGTGAATGAGCAAATGCCACATAATGGTCAACATGGGGCCCAAGGGAATCAAATGGATCCCCTTGTTATGCAACAGTTCAATGCATGGATGTTGAACCAATTTCAACAGAACCAAAATCAAGCTCACAATCAAGGTGTAAACGCGATGCCTAATTGGTTTAATGGTCAGCAAGAGCAAAATCAAGGCGGTTTAACTTGTAGGGACTTCGTGATGGCTCCCACAGCAACCATGGGGCATAGCCCAATTCGAATGCCACCGGTGGCTGCCAATAATTTGGAATTGAATAGAAATATCATATAATTGTTGGGAGACAATGCTATATTCAAGGGAACCGCCATGGAAAACCCTCACTTGTTCATTGATCACTTTCTCCAAATAGTCAACTCAACAAAGATCAATGGGGTGAGTGATGAAGCGCTCAAATTTATGCTTTTCCCGTTCGCCTTGAAAGAGCAAGCTAAGCGGTGGTATGATTCGTTGCCTAATGATTCTTTACACACATGGGATGAAGTGATTAAAACCTTTCTACTCAAGTATTAACCCCCCCCCTCTTCGACCTAGAAACCGCCGGCGGCCTCTCTCCTCCTCCCTCACTTGAAAACTACCCAAATCAACTCCGAATTCAGTGATTCAAACGCCAAACAACACCTCTCGATCCCCACTCTTGCTTTCACTAACCCATTCCATCAACGAAATCCCAGTTTTCTCGATTCGATCTTGACCTTAGGAAAATTTTTGCCTAGGCCGTTTCGGGCTCAATTCAACGTTTCGGGACTCGTGCTTCACTCTAAATCATTCATCTCATCTTATTTAAGAATAGTACAGGTATAATTTGGTTTTACGTTTAAGTTTCGGTTAGGGTTAGTTTTGGCCTTTTTGGTTTAACACCCCTACCCCGTTTTAAATTGTTATTAATCATATATCTTGTTTGTGCTTTGTTTTATTTGTTTTGTTGATGATGATGAATGGTGTGGCCTTTGTGGGATGGTATGTTGATTGGGTTGGTTTATTGTGAAATACCGGTTGGATGTTAACCGGGTTGGTCTGGGCTGTTTTGATTCGGGTGTTTGGTGCTATTTTGGTGAGTGTAGAGAAAATGAGAGACAACAAGTAGAAGGAGACTGAGAATAAGGGCAAAAGGAAGCAACCGGTTGTGAAACACATGCCTAAGAAGCAGAAAACCCTTGTCTTTCCTAGAATACCTAAGGGCGGTATCCAAATTAATGATCAAGGCCGTGCTGAGAGTAGAAACCCTAGAGCTCTTAGGCCTATGGGACAGTTACGTGATGAGACATCTGATGAGGATTTTGAGCCGGATAGTGAGGGGAGGAACTCGAGCAGTGACAGTGATAGCGAGGAGACAACAGCCCATGACAGTGAGACTGTACCCCTAGCACAGATGCAAGCTAAATTCACTAAGAAAACACCTGTTTCACTCCCACCACAAAGACTCCCCAAGCAAGATCCTTCACAAAAGCCTCCACCTCAAGACCCTATCCCTTTTGAACAATGTTTTAATTCACCCGTGGCCTTGATCAACTTCAATGAGTATATTGCCACGAAGAACATGTCCTTTGAGCGGGGGTTAGATCTTAAGTCGGCTCCTAAATCCTTCGCAGCCAACTTGACGAAGCGAGGGTGGAATAATTTGATCTATGATCCGGAAGGGAACTTGAATCTCACACTTGTTCGGGAGTGGTATGCAAACTTCAGTGTTGCCAATTTGGAGTCGGGGTTTATAAGGGTACGAGGTGTCGATGTGCCATGGTCTGCTGAGGTGATAAATGACTTTTATCGGATACCGGCTTTCGAGGGCCAAGACTACATTAGTTGGTTTGCGGAAAAACAGCACTGGGGCAATCTCGAGGATCCTTTAGAGAATATGAGGAGGGAGATAAATCCGGAGTTACAATGGATATCTAAGGGGGGAAATGCACGGAGCCAGCTGGTGACTACTACCTGGCCTGACGAGTGGAAAGTTGAGGCTAAGTTCTCCCAAAACCGACTACTACCGAAACACAACATCACGCATTTTCACATCAAGGATTTGCAATTGTTGTATGCTATCCATTATGACCTTAAGGTGGATGTTGGGAAGATGATTTTCGAGGAATTCAGGGACAACCAAAAAGTCAAGCGCCGTCTACTCATGTGCCCCTACCTTATCTACGCATTGTGCAAGAAAGTCCCGGTTGAGGAATATCCCGATGATCAGATTTTGCGGAAGAAAAATCAGCCTATTGTCCCAAAACCATTCAATGCCCGCCCTGGTCAAAAGCCTCCTAGGCCTACCCCACGTCCTATTCACACAGTTCTTCATCCTACCACCTCTACTACATCCACTACACTGCCTATTCCTCCACCTATCATCTCCTCTACCACCACCACAATACCCCCACCTCCACCATTCACCACTGAACCCCCACTACACCCCCACCTCCACCTTTTCCATCGACGACCGGGGGACCATGGCTTAGTGAGCGCCAGGGGATACTGATTGCTCACAAACAACGGGATTGGAGGGACAGTTTACGGCTGACTATGAATGGGATTGTTGAGAATCAGAGGGTATTTGCTTGTGCTAGACAGATTGACCTTCCTCACTTGCAGAGGGTATCCCAGAGATAGAGGCAGATTTGCAGAGGGTATCCGAGGATTTGATTGTTGACGAGGCTAAGGAGGGGTTTGATAATATTCTGTTGGATGATCTCGATAAGGCAGTGAAGGTGAGACAGGGCAGAGAGGGCGACAGTCTTTGTGGGTCTACACAGCCGGAGAGTGCAGCTTCTGTGGCTGCACTAGCTTCTAGCACACCTACTACTGACGAACAGGGCACTGGGGCAAACTAGCCAGTTTTACATGCATTTTGTTTTATGCTTCTATTTATTCTGCTAGTCTGATTCACCTACTTCTGATACTCTGTCACTATTCTGTTGATACACTTCACTCGGCATGCACACGCACTTATTTTTTGAGCCCCTGAGGCCTGCTTGACCGTGCATGTTTTCACTTTCTTTGATTGACACTTTGGGATGACATGGTTACTTTTAGTTTTTATCTGATGACAGGATGTTCTGTTTTTCAATGATTTTTTTCTATCCTTCCATTGCATGTCCACGTGTCCCCCATCTTTATGCTTTGATCCCGTTATTGTGGCATGGCTTCGTTATTCTACGCCCGCTTACCCTATTGCTTTCTTTCTAGCACGTGGACTCAGTCCCGTGCATGCGCTTTCTTTGTTTCTGTTGATCTCGCTTTGGGTTTCGGGATGGATTTATACGAGGGTGTCATGAGTTTTGAGTTACGATTGCGCCTTTCTGCCGGGTTTTGGTAAAACAACTAAGTCTTTTACTCTTTCTATCTCTCACACACTGAGGACAGTGTTTCGTTTAAGTGTGGGGTGGGAGACTTAGCCGTTCTCTTGTTTTTGTTGTTAAATGTGCTTAATATGTGGTATGCTTAGCCTATGACCGGGCTCGAGTCGATTTTGGTCAATTTTTAAAATATTTCAAGGGTTTTTAGCACCGTGTTGTGTGTGTTATTTTTACATTCGAGTGGTGACCACCTTAGTAGGGACCACAAACGTGTACACTGCGGTTTGATATTATCTTGAGAATGGAGATTATTAATTTCACGTAAAGCTACACTTTGTGCACAATTTGATTACTACTACCTCTCATACCACTAGTCTCGAGGCGAAATAGAAAGGTTCACCTAAGTAGGATACGGGATGACGGTCCTGGCGCTTCTTTGACCCGACCAGAGCCAAATAAGCCTAATCCCGAACATTAGACCTTCTTAGCCCCTCTCAGCCTTGATAGAATGGTCTGGCCACCATTCGTTTTAGAGCCGTTTTGTCACTTAGTCAGAAACCTAGCCCTAGCCCTTATTTTTTGTCACATTTCCTTCATTCTATACCCTACGAGTGGATCTAGTCTTTTGTTAGGCCGCACTTGCTAACGCAAGTGTGGGGTGGGGAAATGGTGTTTTACGTTCGGGTTGGTGTTTTCTCGGTTTCGAGCTATAAGGAGAGGAGGAGCTCAATTGGGCCTAGTGTTTGGATTTGGCCCAAAAAGAAAAGAGAAGTATGTTTAAAAAAATAAAAATAAAAAATCAAATCAATCCAAGTTCAAAATAAATTGAAAAGTTCTCAATGAATAAAAGCTTGGAGTATATAGAAATAAAGGGTTTGAATCAAAGTGATGAGCTCAAAAGTGATTTTTATGATGTTGGGATAGTTATATAGGTGCTAATGTATTCGATCTCGCTTCATGACGCTTGAAACATAGTTGAGTTTGGCAATAAGTTCGGGTATGTTAGTATCATATGGTTCCCAAAGTGCTTAAATTAATCAAAGAGGAGTTTGGATGGTTTGTATGGTAGAGATGAAGTGGTACACTTGTTGATTAGGTTCACTCGTACTTCTTTTTCTCCAGTTCCCGAAATATCCTTTTCGATTAACCGGAATTACCCTAGCCTAACGTTATAACCTTTCAAATCCTACCCGATCGTGTCCAGACTTAGTGACCTTGATTAGTGGAGAGGCTAGTGGGTATGAAACGGTTGGTAGACTTTTGGTCGGGATTCAAGCCCCGACAATCATTTTGAGCACTTGGCTTTAGCTTGGCACCACACACACTCCATTTTCTTGATAATGTTATACCGGTGTGTATATGTTTGTGTTTCTTACTTTGTGGTTACCTCGAGGGTGTGAATATTAGCACCTACGTCACAACGTTGAATCCCTTGGTTTGTTTTAAAACGCCTAGTTTACTTGAGGGCGAGCAAAGGCTAAGTGTGGGGTGGTTGATGGGAGTCAATTTTACGTGATTCTGGTGCATTTTCTACCCCCGTTTACCACACGTTTAGCATGTTTTCGGGTGGTTTAGACCGTTTTCGGGGAAATATCGTGAGTTTATGGCACGGGGAGTAAATCCGTCACTTTGATGGCTTATTACCCTTTTTTTGTTGATATTAACCCTATTCCCGATCACTTTTACCCTCCGGAATTGTTTGGATGTTTTGGTCGTTCATGATGTTGTAGGGTATTAGTGTCTTGAGGACCTGGAAGGTGATGATTCATGATGAGAAGCATGATCGAGGCGATATGAGTGATCAAAAGGGAGAAAAGATGAAGTTTTGGAACAAATGGTGTTCAAACGCGCGTTTGAACCCCCCGAACAGGCGTTTCAATAGCACAATTTTGAACAGAGTTCACCTGCCCCAAACGCGCATTTCAAACTGACCTAAACGCGCGTTTCAAGTCCTCCAAACGCACGTTCCAAACTGCCCTAAACGCGCGTTTCTATTGAATAACAAGAAAGACCTACCCAGAAGTGAAGCGAAACGCGCGTTTGCCCTATGCGAAACGTGTTTGACAAAGTAAAACGCCAGTTTATAGCATCTGAACGCGCGTTTGAAGACCAAAATCTGCAAATTTTCCCCCACCTATAAATACCCCCCGTAGACCATTTCTTGAAGAATAATTATTCTCTTAGCAAAACCCTACCCAATTTTAGCTCGAATTTTGTAATAGCTTAGAATACATTCTCTTAGCTTAAATTAGTATAATCTTAGCTTAATCTTTCCATTTCCTAGCTCAGATTTCAACTCTAAACACTAAGTCACCATCTTTTAATTAGTTCTTCAAAGTGTACTTTTTGGATCTCAAATTCGAAATTCTCATTTCTATGGTATATTTCTTCTCTCTTTCACTTATTATGTCTTTAATTTACTGTTGCTTTTATGTTTTAACTAGTATAATGAGTAGCTAATCCCTTTTCATAGTCGAATCATGTGAAATTTAGTGAAATCACCCTTTGGGTGATGAAATTGGGAGTGGGTAGTGCTTTTTAATGCCTTATCTCGCTTGTTTAACGTCCTAGAACTTGTTATAACATCGCTAGATTGGATTGTACACCCAATTTAGTAATCACACACATCAACCTTACATATGTATTTTGTGGGAAGACGGGGATAAGGGGTTCTAAGATCACGGTGTAGACTCGGCAGAGTTGTTAAGCCCGAGCTCAATGCGAGGTTACTCGTTTTAACGTTTAAGCGGCTCTAGTGCATAACATGTCTTGTTAGTGAATCTTCTTTAGGGAAGGGTAGTTAACATGGCATAAGGTGTTAGGAGAGAGTTGTTCAGACCTTAGCACCGGAATTTAGAGTACACACCCGTGAAATTGAATGCGAGAGTTCGTTTGTTATAATGCACACTCCCGGTTTTGTCTACCCTTAGGCTTGAAACTAGCTACATTGATCATGGTTCGGCTATGTCCCTTAGTATAACGTTAAAAAACCGAGTAGTTAATCTTCTTTCTTCTTTTTCTATCTTTAGACTCGTTAGTAAGAATCACCTTAGTGTCGTTGTAGTAAACAAGCACTTTAAAAAGATTGATCACCTAGACTAAGTAACACGTTCGCTTTGGTACTCACAAACACTTTTCCTTTGGGTTCGACCTCGTACTCCTGTAGCTATTCTAGCAATCGACCCGGTACACTGCCGGTTAGAGAGTTAGTTTGCCCACGGTTTCGAGTCTTTATAAATTGTTTTTGAAGGGTGAATTTTAGCTCAATCATTCACAATCTTGTAGAACCACCTAAGTGTCTCAGGCCCAGTGGGAATAATTGGATCTACGTGAAAAAGAGTTGAATGAATGTGAAAGTTTATCTTTCAAAGCAAAGCTAAGTGGTCTAGGGGTAATTCCATGACAAGTAAAGAGTAAAACAAGGGTGATGCTCTGAAACTTTCTCACCATTCAGCCTTTCTTGATCCGCTGGAAAGTAGAAAGATTACCAGGGGTAATGCCTTGAAACTTTCTTGCCGTACAACGGAGTTTGAATTCATTCGGAACAGAAGGGTTTTTAGCGTAAAGCCAATTGTAGATTGACTACCTATTCTTATATCATTGGTGGGTTAAAGCAAACCTCTAGGTCATTAAAAGTCACATGTTTTAAATATGTGGACAAGACCGGTATATTGATAAGTCTTTCGTAGACGAAGTATTATTGTTGATAAAGTAGTGAATATTGGTGTTCATAAAGATAACACTGCAACAGTTGTGAACATCATAGGAGTGTTATCTGAAGTAAGAAACTGACGAGCCAAAGCTTCTCTAAAAGAGAAGTGGACTATATTCTTAGAAATCGATTCGGTCGAATTCATGAGAACAAGTTGTTGGCCGTATCCCATCCATCTTATTGGTTAAGATGATATAATGCATTTTCGTATACAACATTCGACGAGAGGTTTCCTACGCAACCCCTGACAGAATAATTCTCTTAGTCTTTGAATAAAGAGAAAATAGTAGAGAAAGTCAGGTTACTAAAAGTCAATTAAAGTCAAATCTCGAATTCAAGAAATGGATAGCAGTATAGTGCATCCTCAAGTACCTTTAAAGAACGAGGATTTGTATGCTTGAGTATTCGGGTGCAAACCTGAGTATTGTTGACTACACTGATTTTGATTTTAAGTCAGATTAAGGGTGATCGTAAGTCGATCTCGGGCTCAGTGTTTACATAGTGATGGAGCTATAGTCTGGAGCAATCTAGCACTTCCAATTTGACTCTGTTATTTGAATACAGAGCAGCTAAAGAGGCAGTGTGGCTTGAGAAGTTTTTTGTTGGACCGGGAAGTGATTCCAAGTCTCGATGAGCCAATACCATTTTACTGTGAAAACAGTTGAGAGGTAGCTCATGATCTTTGCAGTCACAAGAGGTCAAAATCATATTGAGAGAGGGCACCACCTGATCAGACAGACCGTGCAGAGAGGCAACGTTTCGGTCCTAAAAGATCGCCTCGAGCCAACAACCTAGCTGATCAGTTTACCAAGTCGTGTGGCATCTAATGTCACTGATAAGCGCTTGGAGGGTATGAAATTGGAGATATGTCTCATCTGCTTTAGAGCAAGTAGGAGAATGTTGTGGATAGATAGAATAAGGGTGTGGTGCTCTAAAAACAATTGTTGCTTATCTTTACGGGCAAGTGGGAGATTGTTGGATATAGTGCCCGAAAGACAATTGTTTCTTGTCATTACGGGCAAGTGGGAGTTTTTTGGAGTAGTGCCCAAAAGACAATTTATGTAATTGTTTTTATAATTAATAAATGACAGATTTATTCTCATATTATTATTTGCTTCGTCCTCATAAGTAATACACTACTGAAAACCCCAAGTTGTATCATATGTATCCATATAACTTAGTGTGTGTCACACGCGAGGATTAAGTTTATGGTGATATATTTGAACTATTAGTCCGTGGTGAACTTAATCAAAGTATGGGGTCTATTTATTAAACCATTATTAATGCGCCCAGAACACTTTAAGGTGTGACCGTCTCATCCAGACCGTCAATATTGGTTATCTAAGTGGGGCATTTATACATGATGTAGTCATGTAGGACTGGAGCGATTTAATCTGCATTTCTCATATAATTCCGTGATTGAGAAATCTTATTAAATCACAAGATGATCATATATGGATTAACCTTAATCCCGAAGTGATTGCAGACGCCTGCTTATTTCAAGATAGGGTTTGATGTGTTCGTTAAGGATTTCTAAGAGGCGCGGTCCGAATCACTTTCACGTTGGCACTATTTTGGAATGAGTGAGGAGTGTGTCTCACAAATATGAGATCCATTCCTTCCTGCGAGAAGTATAAAGACAATCCTCTTACTTGTTAATCCTAGAAACTGATCGATTGGCCGAGTTCATATTAGTTATGAACTAATTGATCACTAGTGTGTTAATGGTAAATAAGGATAAGATGTAGTGAACAAGGTTTACGGAAATAATCCTGCTTCATTACAGATAGTCTATATAGGGTTAATCTATATGTAATGATTATACCAATGGACATTTATTGATTCGACTTTCTGAGAATAAGTTATATCTATAATCGATAGAGTTTAGTTTCGGATTTATGGGGCGTAATTCTGGAATGAATAAGTTGAATATAAATATTATGTTCGATGAATATTTTATTCCATTTATTGCAGCTACTGGTTATAAGTCCATGGTCCCCGGGTTGGCTCCTAACACGCGACTGTTTTCTCGTTTCGTGGAACCTCGAGATTAAATTAAATAGTTGGCTTATATAATGAATATATGCGAATATTATTTATTTGGTAAATAATATGTAAAATAGAAAAGACATTTTCTTTCTTTTTTTTGGGTACAAAAAAGACATTTTCTATTATCTCAATTGACATAAAAATGGCACAACTTTATTTGATTTTGGGAAAAGACATTTTCTCCTAATTAATATGGAAAAAATAATTATTTATGTGTTAAATAATTAAAAATTGGAATTCTTATTGGATAAATAGGAAAAAAAATTTCCTATTGGATAAATATTTTATTTTTCCTTTAAAGAATAGATAAATATGTGTGTATAAGATAAACTCTTAAACTATTTGGTTATTAGCCTATATAAAGAGAATTCCTCCCAACACAATACACACACAGAATTGCGCCACTTTCATCCAAAAGAAGAGAAAAATTAGTTTAACATTACAGTCGTTGGGAGAAGAAAAACTAGGGATTGTGATGAATGAAGATGATGTATTGATGACCGCTTTTGTAACTCGTTATGGTCAGCTTGAATTGGTGATGCCATTTGGGCTACAAATGCCCGACCACATTCCAGAGAAGTATGAATGATATTTTATAAATTAAGCGCATTATCAACGATATATTTAATTGAACACGCGTGTAAAACACACGTGCGTTTCTTGTCAAATAAAATATATGTATTTCCAAAAGTTTTGTATCACACGATATGTTTTATAGAGGGCCCTGAACGATAACATGTGTTTGAGTTAAGGCAATGTGATTGAAATTCTCACACGTCTTCAACTCCTTTGGTTTTTTATTTTTGTTTTATTTTATTTTATTTTATTAAATCTATTACTTATAATTTATTCTTATAGATGCCTTATTGTTTAAACTTTTGTCAATTTGGGTTTCATAAGATTATATATATATACGACTTGGTTTGCACCCTCCTCTAAAATATGAATGGTGCGTCCAATTGCAAACGCCCATAATCCAAATAATGCTCCGTAAGAGACCGTAGCACACCATATATTCATAAGCCCGCCAATACTCTTGGGACTCATCATCTTGTTGTGCCTGGAAAACTCCTAGCAATGGGATGCAAGTCATAATCATAAGAGATTTAAGTAAGTTCGTACCAAAACTAACTGTTTGCACCCTGACCAAACGCGGTAAGGTGCATCCAAAAAAGTACGCCATTCCTCATATCCACAATGTATTCTAAGTTTAGCTTAAGCTATTTGATCTATCATACAATTACATTGTACATCATTCCAGTTATCTATGCATACCCTTTGATTGTCACAAACATGTATAGGTAAAGCCCAGAGAGGGTCCTTGGGCTATTGTCCAAAAAGATCTTCAAGTATTGAAGAAGAACTAAGTATATGCACGTAGTTTATGATAACTCGAAGTGGGTAGTACGTGGGTTCGCAACTGCAAGCATTCACAGTTTCACTCTGAAAACAAGATAATAACAAGTCGTAATCCAAGTTTGTATTCAAGCAAGAAACTATTGCCGACAGAGGCGAAGTACATTGCAACTTCAAGCGGCTAACGAAGCAGTATGAATCAAGAAGTTCATCACTGAATTAGCTATGGTTCCGTCCATTGATGAACTAATGACTTTATGTTGTGGCGACAATGAGGTGATTGCTCGGGCAAATTAGCCATCAACGATCCAACCATGCGCTTCGGCGCTTAGTCATGATTAATGGTGTATGTATATATTTTGTCACTTATTGTGATTACTTTGTAATAACAATAGGATTACTCAAACTTCGTGAACTGTATATGTTGATAAGTGAATGTTGTATTCGAAAATTTGATGAAGCCATTTGAAAAGTGTATATTCGTGTTTTATCCTCTCGAAAAACATATATAAAACACCCTCAAGTACGTCACGGGCTAAGTCCACCCGAAAAAAAGTTACATCATAGAAACTTAAAAAATTCAGCTCAACTTATTCAATGTTTTCAATTTAATGCACGTACTTGGTGATTTGCAGAAGCAGACACACACACTATTCATAAGCATCTAGTGGTGGCGCGAGCGAAAGGTTGAGAAGCGCAGGCCTGGCCCCGTTTTCCTATGGGTCCCCAAACTTTTCCAACCTTATGTATTAGTTTTAAAAGAAAAAAAAACTTTTTAAGCACATTTTAAATCGTTGAATGAAATCTACTTACACAAAGCCCAATTTTATATAAATTCCTACACAAATCTTGTGACAATATTTCAAATATTTTGACACACAATGGAGAAACTGATGTTGACGGGGAAGATTTCTACAGAGAGTTGTTACTTCTTAAACATATTCTTCCATTTGAATTTGGAGAACCCATCCAAGTCTTGAATTATTTAAAACGTCAGAATGGTTGTTTTCCCAACACAGAGAGCGCTTACTGAATCTTATTGTCTATTCCAGTTACCGTTGCATCAGGTGAACGAAGTTTTTTGAAGTTAAAGTTAAAAAAGAACTATCTTCGAAGTACAATGTCACAAGATCGTTTAAATGGCTAGCAAGGATATTGATCGAGAAGAATATGATTGATGAAGTTGATTATTCTACATTGATAAATGATTTTGCTCCTAAATATGCTAAAAGAATGGTGTTGAAGTAGTATTTTGCATTTAGACCGTGTTGACATACCTATGGATTTGAAATAAAATATTTTTATTCACAATTTTTATTTATGTTTCTCTATCGAAAAAAATGTTCTTCAAATCTAAATATATGGCTTTCTCAGGCAAAATGGCCTTGGGTTCTGAATTTCACAAGGCCGGCTCTGTAAGCATCCACCCATTGAATTTTTTTTCTGGATCCGACACTGGTTATTTAAATATCTTCGACTAACTCACTCAAACATCAATTGCTAGCCTATGTCCTTACTCCTCGGTCTATCACCGTCCTCAATTCATACCCTTTGTACTTTTAGCTTTCAAAGCTTATTTGTTACGGGTTTTTTTTTCTTCAACTTTTCTATTTTTTTCCTATGCTTCGTACCCTTTTAATTTGGAATATAAACATTTTTAAGGTGTGTTTGCTTAATATATTAGGTCAGTGGTTTTTCTGTAAATTCATTTTTGAGGAAAAAAACAATCCCAAATTTCACATATAAATTATTTTACATTTATAAATTAAGGAGATACAAGTTGACAACACACCATAATACATGGCAGTCGCCGGAAAAGCAAAGTTAACTGACAACATACCATAATACACATGACACTCGCCGGAAAAACAAATGGCATAGAGTTACACATATACAGATCGACGGCGGCCACATTCCAAACGTTTATTCCAAGTACACAAAGTTCATAGATACGGATACCAACAACATGCACAAACTTGTGATCATTCCAGCAATTAATTAGTGATGTCCGGACAGTTTGTCTCTGATCTTCTCCATAAAACCTTTCTTCTCAGGTTGTTGTTCATCAGTTCCTCCATGGGCCCCATAAACATGATGAGTAGTAGTAGCAGCTCCATAACCGCTACCATAACCCTCCCCAGGGGTAGTAGTGGTAGCTCCATGGCCATGAGCATATGCATCCTGACCGGTAGTCGGCTTGTTTCCACCTGGCAATTTTTCCTTGATCTTTTCTTTTATCGACTTCTTCCTCCTCCCACCTTGCCCGTCATCCTCCGACTGATCGAGTACCACCCATAGCAAAATCAACACAGTACAAGTTACAATTAATTTCTACATTTTTGTATATGATGCACGGATTGGATATGCGGACATGCATACGTGGATACGAAATTTTAAAAAAAAGTATAGGATACAAAAACGAGATTAAAATGTTAATAATAAAAATATAATGTCGACCAAAGTGTAAATAAAAAGAATAAGGACTAAAATGTAAAATAAGGATTAAAATGTAAAATAAGGACCGGATCTCCGTAGAGAACGCCAGCCGAATAAAGCGGCCGGCGAGAGATATGATATGATCTTTCAGGTTTTAGTTTAGAAGAGTCGAAGAAGTGAATATATATAATGATAATTTTTGACATAATATACTTCTGGAACCAATAATTTTTTTTTGAAAAAACGTATCTACGTAACGGATACTTATCCATAGAGACGTATCCGTCCCGTATCCTCAACCCTGTTCAATATTTCCAATTCAGTCCGATACCGTATCTTGTGGTCAGTGTATCGGTTGCGTGTCAATGTACTTTGCGTGTTGGACACAGGTACGGCCACAGAAATAGCGTGTCCGCTATGTTGCACACGGACTCTCCGTACAGCCGGCGTGTCACGTGTCGGACACGCTTCGGACACGGACACGCTGGACACGATGTCGGACACGCTATCGGGCCGAATTAGAATTTTTTAAAAATATGGACACTCGTGTCAGACACACCATTGGGCCGAAGCGGAATTTTCAAAAAAAATTGGACACGCGTGTCCGAAAAAATAGACACTTTTACTAGATTTTAAACAATTTTCTACACAAAACATCGTATTTTCGCTTAAAAAAAATCCACCCCATTAAGGTCAGATGTGGTCCTGTCTGGACCAAATCACATCCCGTTCGAATAAAAATTCTAATGGTATACATTTGGTCAGGGGCGGATCCATCGCATCTTCGGGGAGAGACGCGACGCATGGAATTTTTTTTTTTTAAAAAAAAAAAAATTTAGTATTAAAACTATGTAGCTTTTGTTGTTAAAAGTGTCATTTGTAGATAAAAATTGATGTTTTAGACTCTGTTGGCCATTAAAATTTTTTTTTGGATAAAATATGTAGTTTTAGATCTCAATTAATTCCACCTGGAATTTATTCCTGGATCCGCCACGCATTTGGTGCTTATAGTGTTTGTAAATTATATTTTTAGTGCTTATATTCTTAATATTTACATTTTAGTTTTAATATTTACGTTTTGACTCTGCATCCTTGTCCTGTTTTTTTTCAAATTCTCGTATCCCGTGTTCCGTATCCGTGCAACCTACGTGAAAAATTAAACTTACGGAACTAGAGCTAGAGCTGTTAGACCGGTGAAGAATGCCACCACCTTGGCCGCCATGTCCTTTGGTAACGTACTCTCCTCCTCCGGCGGTCTGAGTTTTATGGCCATGGCCACCGATGTTACCTCCGGTATACTGAATGGGGTTACCATATTTATCTTTCTTGTTGAATTTGTCACCATGTTCAGCTCCTCCTCCGTAATGTGACATTCTATTTTTTTTTTTTTTTTTTTTTTTTGTGGAAAGGAAAATACACCAATGAAAGTGATATATGAGAAAAAGACCTGCTCTTGTGGAAAATCTTGATATGGATAAACCGGTTATATAGAATAATGAGGCCAAACCTAAGGAATGAAAACTAGGGTGAATTCCCATGCCAGAAATTGAACCACCGATAGTCTGACACGTGTAAAAAAAATCTGAATGCAGGAACATGGTGAGGGACCATGGTGAGGCTGATTGTTTTCTTGGCCATATAATGTGGACAAACCCCACTTTAAAAGAAAAGAAATGGGATGTCGGTCAGAATAAAGTAAGATGATATTCCCTTCGTCCTATTTTTTTTTTTTTTTTTTTTTTTTTTTTTTTGAAATTTCACTATTTCAGTTGTTTACAAAAAAAAAATCTAATTAATCATTGAAATTTTATTAATTGATGTAATATTATTAGGATTATGATAAAGTGAAACTTAAAGTACATAAATGTAAAAAGTATTAGTTCATTTGATGAAATTCAAAGGATTAATTAGACGTTTGGTACGCGGTTGAAAAGTCAAATATCACAAACAAAATGAGACGGAGGGAGTACTAGTGTAGCGGAAATACAGAATAAAACTGTGAGGAGAGAAGATTTTAATGTGAAATGACGGATGAAACGATCAAAATCACACGCTTTAAATATCTGAGAATAAAGCGTGTGGATTCATATTGAACCACACGTATAAAGAAATAAACCGTGTGGTTAATATTGAAACACACGATATCTTCATACGTGTGGAGACATTACACAAGTATTTTCCACTGATGTAGTACACCGTACATGGATAAGGTTCGCAAACTAAATTGAATCAAGGTTACTTAGTTCAGCTCGATTCGGTTAACACTTATTTTCTGTTTGATTTCTGTTAGTAGTATGGAGGAATTGAAATTTTCGATCCGGTTACGGTTCACCATACATATTATCTACAATTGAGCGAGAGCATAATCGAATCGTTTATATATATCCAACATGCCTAACTAGTTTTTATAAAGAATAGTATAATTGTTTATGAAACTGTAATATTCCGATTTTCGGGAAAGGTCAGACGTGTTATTTTGCGAAAACGAAATATTATTATTTCTTTTCTTTTATTGAAGTTAAGTATGTGATAAATAAATAAATATATATATATATATATATATATATATAATTTTCGAAATTTTATATATATATATTTAAGGAAATCTGATTTTTGGATTAGGTAATTATTGGGTTTTTTCCTATTTAAGGAAAATAAACTCAATCAGTTTCCCTAATCAATTGAATCAGATTTTTCATCCCCAAATCTTTATTTCCTGCGTGTGAAGAGCGAGAAATTAAGGCTGGGAGTTTTGATCAGTTTCTAAGTCAATTATTAACGGTTTTCAGATCAGAGTAGAGCATCGAAATCGTCGTGAAATGAGCGTCGATTCAACATCAGGAAGTTGGAGCTTTCTTAAGGTATGTTTAAGCCCTAATTCTGTTCTTATTTGAGTTTGATGGATTCAAACTCATCAATTCGTAGTTTTGTACGTTTAGAAGCGTGTGGTCAAATTTAATCAAAGTTTGGATTTATCACACATGTTTTTTCTGCAGAAAAGGGATCGGTTTTGCTGTAGTTTTCTGAGTTCTTGGAGTTGGAATTGGCTTGCTGAAAGGTAAGAAGCTCTTCCTACAATCTAATTATGGTTTAGAGTAGTTGGATAATGTTTTTGAAGCATTTTGTATCAAGTTTTTGGCTTAGATGAAGTTTAAGGATTAAGGTTTGATTTGGATCTTAAAAGCTATGTTTTTCAGTTGTTTTTCTGATGTAATTCTTGTACAATAAGTTTGGATTCGAGTAGAGATCGTAAAGAGATGAAAATAAGGTCATTAGGGTTTTTCTGCGTTGAATGCGTATGCATTCACTGGAATGCGCACGCATTCATGTTACAGGATTGCCTAGGTTAGTTCAGCAGGATCAATGCGTACGCATTCAAGGGAATGCGCACGCATTGTTGGTTCAGAGTTGATCAAGTTGTTCCCAGCATGAACAATGCGTACGCATTGCAAGCAATGCACACACATTGGTTGGGCAGTGTCTTTCAGGTTAGGTTCTGGTCAGGGAATGCATATGCATTGCAAGCAATCCGCACGCATTGGTTGAACAGAGAGTTTTCAGCATGATTTTAAGCAGGGAATGTGCACGCATTCCATGAGGATGCGCACGCATTGCCCCAGATTTTAATTAAATGTTGTTTAAGCCTTTTAATAAGATGTTAAACGTTATGACATGATCAAATAATATTAATTAAACATGAACAAGCCCCGATTGAGTTTCTGATGCGTTTGGTTCCGGCACCGGACGTACTCTTAAAGGGAGTTGAAGTTCGGGACCGTCGGAAGAGTATGAAAAGGCTTGTGCTTTGATGAACTAGAGTTCATCAATATCTGTGTAACTGATAGGGTGTGATGTCTAGCGGTATAAGTGAGGGAGTAGAGTTGATAATACGAGTTTTATTCTGAAAATACTTAGGCGGCTAGTTAATTCACAATAATAATTACATATGTTTAGTAAAAGCTAAAACGTCACTTATCCTCGGTTAGGCACTATTTCACTTCGGCGATGTGATACGTTCATAAAAGGTGAACAACGCTACTGGCTCAAAAGGCTGAAGGGTAGTGGAGGAAATTCATCGGACGTATACGCATACCGGGGAGACCCCGGAGCTAATCGGTGCTAATCATCGTTAGTTAGCAAGTATATCTTCAGGCTGATGAACGCCATGCACAGTGTCCTTGAGTAATGATGTAACCAAGATAAGCTAAGCTAGAAACGTATAGTCATGACATGTCGATGGGCATGAAATGAACCCTAGATTGAGTCGGTCTTACAAAGGTAATCCTTTTATTTAAACTTGATAATAAACCTTAGTTATATTGTAGCTTCTACTTCTTACTTTGTACAATGTACTTACCTCAAATGCATGTTTATTTTTGTGTTTGGGGGAGAGAAGACGAACAGGTAAACTTGGAGTTCGATGAGGACTTCGATGACGACGTTTAAGGATGCCGAAGTTGAAGAGCTTATTCATTTATGTTTTATTTATACTTTAGACTTGGAGTTCTGTGGAGACTTTGTAGTTTACTTTTAGTACCTTTTGGAAATTTGTATATTTTGGATTCGTTGGCTTCTTTTCCAATGTAATAACGTTATATTTCTAGCTATCTTTAGAGTTTGAGTTTCTATTCTTGGATGTTTGGAAAAAAATTACACGAGTCTTTTGCTTTCGTTTTGCTTAACTCGATACGACGTAGTAGAGGCTTACGTATAAAATGAAATTTATTTTGTTTTATACGTGTCGAACGTTCTCTTTCCGGATAAGGACTCGGTGTCCGGGAACGGGGCGTTACAGAAACATTTATGATAACTGAACCGTTATCCGAACCGTTTATAATCCAATAAAAAAACCAAACGAAAACCGAACCGTTCATAACCGAATACAATTGTTACATTTTATTTTGGTTTTTGGTTAACCAAACCGAACCGAACCGTATATTTCAGTTCGGTTACCTAAAAACATATTGTGCAGTTTCGCTTTCAGATTTCTAATAACCGCAACTTTCAGTTCGGTTTCGGTTATATTGCCATTAACCCTATGGTGGCAAACCGTGTATACTATGATACTACTACAATTTGTCATACTAATGCAATTAATGAAATTATTCAGAAAAAAATATGTTTAGAGCTTAATGACCATCCAAAATTTGTGTAAATGATATTGTATTACTATGTGTATTTTCATGTCATTAAAGTCCGTTCAGTAAGTAAAATATATATATATATATATATATATATATATATATATATATATATATATATATATATATATCTTATCATTGAAGTACTTTATAGATTTACAACTTCGTCGCCTTATTTTGTCGTTTTCCGCTTTTATTTTTCCCTTGTTTTGTTAAATAGGAAATTCATTTCCGCTTTTTCCCAAAATGAATTCCACCACCGCCGCTTTCAAGCACCAATGGTTGGTTTCATGTCTTCTTCCCCGCTTGCATTTAGTCGATTTCTTCTCCTTCGATTTGCATTTTCGGACCGCCTTGTTCAACTATTGTCGGCTACGCTTGCATTTCCTTCGTTTTCACTTTCGCCAGGTGAGGCTTGCACGTGTTCTTTTGCAATCTTTGTGGTTGGTTGCATTGTCTTTGTTTCCAATTTTTCCAGGTGAAGCTTGCTTCTTTTGTCTTACAATAGTTGTCCGCTTTTCGATCCAATTTACACTCTGAGCCTCTGTGGTTTTATTGGAAATCCATGTTCTTTTGCTTTGATTATTGCATCGTGGTATATAGTTTGATAATTGCAGTCTCTGATGTTACTTGGCCAAAATTGGATTCATTGTTTCATAATTTCTCTTGCTTTCGATCGAATTCTTTTTATACTTTCTGTGTTGTATTGGAAATGCAAGCTCTTTTTTGTTTTGATTATTAGTGTTGTTTAGTGTTTTCTTGTCACATCGTATGTACATGCAATTTTTGTAGTGTGTGCTTTGTGGAGAAAATGTGGGTGCTCTTTATGGTTTGTTTTTGCTTCAATTGTTGCTTCGTTTTTTATTTTCTGGTACTTCATTTGGTTTCTGATGTTCTGTTGTGTAGACTCTTTGGGTATGTTGTTTCTTGGCTGATCTGAGCCTTAGCTTATTTGTTTTCCTCTCGTTTCCGTGTCATACTCTTCTTGCCTCATTTCATCTATACCTCGGACTCTTGTTTTTAGATGTAAAGTATTGGGATACCGTAGCGGCTCTGTTGTCGTGCGTTTTTTAATGTTGAGCAGATTTGATCTCCAGAGTTGTTTATTTCATCTCTAATTTCTCCTTCTCTGTCATTTACCTTCATCGTATTCACTGTTTTCATATTTACGAGAACTTTGATTATATGTTTGCAAATACATGCTCTATCTGCTGTTGTTACTATCTATTTGTAAGTACTCCGAAAAATTTGCCAATGTTCTGTTTCTTGTGTATGGTGTTAGTGGCTATTGTATACCTCGTTGCATTTCGTTGTATTTAATGTGTCTCGGAATTATCTCTTGGTACTCGTTATGATTTCAGTTTGCTGTACTTTTTGCTTAGTTGATAGCTTTTGATAATTACTTTGGTTTTTTAACTTACGGTGGTGAGCTTCTTTAGCTATGGTGTTTCGTGGTTGTTATGAGTGTATTTTTTTTTTCCCCCCTCTTCGGTCGATTACGATTCTCTATCATAGTTTTTAGGTTGTAGGTGTTGAGCATGATGGAAAAATAAATTTGTTTATTCCATCTCTAATTTCTCCTCCTCTCGATGGATATGCAGTTGCTATCATCATTTGCGTTTCTGCATTTGCAGGCTGTTTTCAGGTATGTACTTCTCTCTGTTTTTACACTTTTAGTTTCCATGTTCTCTGTTGAACAGTAAATCTTCTAGGCTGCATTGTAAAATAGTTCGATAATTGTAATTGTATTAATGTTTGCTCACAATAATCATTGGGGTACAAGGGATATATATATAGTGTTTACAAATAATTGAATCGAAAATAAATAAATAAGTCGTAATTAAATAACGTCTTCGAGAGAGTGCTCAACACGCCCCCGCAATCCCACGGGTATAGGATACACGTGGAGATTGGCCTTCAACTGAGCAAAGCGAGGATTGCCAAGGGGTTTTGTAAGAATGTCAGCCAACTGATCCTTGGTCGAGACAAAGCCAACATCAAGCTTTTTAGCAGCAACTAATTCGCGAACATGATGGAAATCGATCTCTATATGCTTCGTGCGCGCATGGAAAACCGGGTTTGCAGCGAGATAAGTAGCACCGATATTGTCACACCATATAATGGGGATGTGACGGAGCGTAAGCCAAGTTCCTTAATAAGCATGAGAATCCATCAACCTCGGCGGTATGAGATAACGACTTGTATTCTGCCTCCGTACTGCTCTTGGATACCGTCTGCTGCTGCTTAGAGCGCCAGCTGATAAGCGAAGAACCCAGAAAAATACAATAGGCACCAATGGAGCGACGGTCATCTGGATCCGCCGCCCAATCAGCATCCGTAAAGGCATATAAGGTAAGCGATGGCGCAGGGGTGATATGAAGGCCATCCGAAATAGTAGCCTTGAGATAACGCAATGCGTTTGATCGCCACCCAATGATCATCCGTGGCGCATGCATATACTTACTAACACGATGCACAAAGAAATGAAATATCCGGCCTGGTAAAACTAAGATACTGAAGACCACCAACAATCATCCGATAAAGAGACGGATCATGAAATGAAACACCCTGCTGCTGAAGTCGTAAGTGAGAAGCCATGGGTGTATTACATGGCTTAACAGTGGTCATACCTGCTTTCGATAAGAGCTGATAAATATACTTACGTCGAGTCAAGTAGAGGCCGTTGCCGTGTGGAAGAACCTCAATGCCTAGAAAGTAAGTCAAGGAGCCAAGGTCCTTGATTGGAAATTGAAGCGAGAGATGCGCTAAAACCGAACCGAATAATGTCATTGGAAGAGCCAACCAAAATAAGATCGTCCACATAGATGAGTAAAAAGAGACAAGCACTTCCCGAACAAGCATATATAATGACGTATTCGCCTTAGAAGGCCGAAACCCAAAAGCAAAGAGGATAAAGAGATAAGCGCTCAAACCAAGCACGGGAGCTGTTTAAGGCCATACAAACTACGTTTCAAGCGACAAACAAAATCGGGATAATCCGATGTACAAAACCTGCAGCAGTTCTTTGCATAAATACCGCCGAGATAAATTACCATGTAAAAATGCATTACGGACGTCAACCTGACGAATAGGCCATTGATAAGTCACGGCCAGTGTGAGGAGCAGCCGAATGGTGAGAGGCTTTACCACCGGACTGAATGTTTCCGTGTAGTCAACACCTCTGTTTGATGAAACCCTTTAGCAACAAGGCGCGCTTTATAGCGCTCCAAAGAGCCATCTGCATGATACTTAACACGGAAAACCCATTTATTACCAACAACATTCATACGAGGGGAAGAAGGAACCAAATCCCAAGTGTTATTACGGAGAAGTGCATTAATCTCATCTTGCATGGCATCGCGCCACACACGGTGTTTGGCGACCTCGGTATAGCTAGTGGGCTCAGCGCGTATTAACGGAAATAAGGGCACGAGAAATGGGATAACGAATGAAGTTAGGATCATCTTTCTTAGGCTTGAGGGAATTCGTTTGAGTGCGAGTGACCATGCGAGGTGGTTGAGGGGGTGGCGGAGTAGGAGTACTGGAAGCGGAAGCAGCAGAAGAGGCGGTGGAAGTGGAGGACGAAGATGAGGGGCGGTAAGATGGGGAGCGTGGTTGTGGTTGAATAGGGCTAGGTATCGGAGAGTTCGGTGTGATTTCGGAGGCAGCAGGAGAGGTGAAGGCATTCGGCTGAGAGGTAGGAGGGCCTGTTTGAGTGGAGTTTGGAATGATATTGAGTGGTAAAGTGGCATAAAGTTCCTCATAAGGGATAGGGGTGGAAGGAGATGTATAGGGAAAGGACAACTCATCAAAAGTGACATGACGAGCGACATAAACACGACCGGAACTTAAGTCAAGGCATTTGTAGCCATGGTGATCAGGAGTGTAGCCAAGAAAGATACACGATTTAGAACGATAATCTGTTTTGTGGTTATTGTAAGGACGAAGATATGGCCAACAGGCGCATCCAAACACACGGAGAAAGGAATAATCTGGGAGACGGTTATAGACCATTTCATAAGGCGATTTGTAGTTTAAGACAGGCGTAGGGAGACGATTAATGAGATAAGTAGCTGTGATAAAAGCATCATCCCAATATTGAAGGGGAAGGTGAGATTGAGCTAAAAGAGACAAGCCAACTTCAACTATTTGGCGATGACGACGTTCGATGGCACCGGCTTGTTCATGTGTGTGTGGACAAGAGTGTCTATGGCTAATACCCTCAGATGTGAGAGGATTCGTGAGACGTTGAAATTCACCTCCCCAGTCAGTCTGAAGTGACTTGAGCGAGGTATTAAAGAGGCGTTCAACAAATGTTTTAAATACGGGAAATACACGTTCGACATCATTTTTATAACGAATAGGATATTCCACAAGAACTTGGTAAAGTCATCAAGAAAGGAAACATAATATTGATTGCCATAAATGGAAGTTTCGGGACAAGGTCCCCAGACATCAGAATAAACCAAATCCAAAGGTGCAATGTATAAAACTAGAAGCAGGCAAATGACTACGATGACTTTTGGCTAGCCGACATGCTTCACAAACTGGATCGGAAGCTTTATTGGAAATAGAGAGTGCTTGACTCCGAAGAACACGACACATGACTGGGTGGGAACAATGACCAAGACGTTGATGCCATCGAACTTTGGAGGATGTGGAAGTGGCAAGAGCTAAAGCTGGACTGGAGTCAAACTTGTAGAGACCATTGTGAAGGGACCCTCTATGATGAATGCGACCCGAATAGTCCTTCACAAAAAAGAGATCACCATGAAATTCAAAGTAAACGGAATTATCTTTGGCAAATTGTTGAACAGAGAGCAAATTATGCTTAAGGCTAGGTGAAACGAGGATGTGATTTAAGGTAAAAGTGCGTGAAGGAGAGGGTAAAATAGAGCTACTAAGATGAGTAATACGCAAACTTGAGCCATCACCAATATTAATCTGATCAGGACCATTGTATGGTTCAGAGTGACCATTCAAATTGCGGTAGTCTTGTGCCATGTGTTGTGTAGCACCAGTATCCGGAATCCAGTCAGATGGTCGAGAATTCGGAGCCGTGGCTTGGAGAGCCATGGTAGGACGGGGCCCACGTTGATTCTGTGAAGCACCAGGCTGAAAATTCAAGTTGGTCCTATGCCAACATTCAAGTGCTGTGTGTCCCATTTTATAACAAACTTGGCATTAAGGGACTTGGCCCGGTGGATAACGACGAGGACGACCCTGCTGATAGTTACCATTGTTCTGACCTTGATTATAATTTCCCTGATAGTTACCTTGCTGTTGTGGATACTATGGAGCACGAGTTCCCTGAAATGGCTGTGATTGACCGGCTGGAAAAGGGCCCTGCTGCCCAGAATTATACGAGCCGGATTGGAACTGGCCTGTCTGACCTTGCTGCTGTGAACGGTTGCGGTAACCCTGCTGCTGCCGTCCCCTGTTGTTACCTATTGCAGCATAGTTAGCAGTCGGGGAGACCGGTGCTGCTGGTTGCTGAACAACCGGGAAAGATGGGTGAGAGACCTGGTCATGGCGAAAGAATCGAGCTTCAGTTGAGAGCAGCAGTGAGTACACCTGATCAAGATCAATGTCTGCTTTTTCCATAACCCTCCCAAATGAGGATTCATAGTCACGCCCAAGCCCAAGAAATGCCATTGTAAGAAATTCCTCCATAGTGACTTGTTGGCGGCCATCTCGAGTTCATCGGTAATGTTTTTCGAGATAGCTAAAGAATTACGATCTTGATCGATTATCTCGCTGGGCATTAATCAATTGTGCCCTAAGTTGCATAATCCTAGCACGGCTTTGAGAAGCAAAACGAGTTTGCAGAGCCTTCCAAACCGCAGCAGATGGTGTGCTGTACATGACGAAGCATGTCGGTGTCCAAAGACGTGTTGATTAAACCCAAAATTAATCGATCTTGTTCTACCCACACATCATAACTGGATTTCGATTAGTGGTGGTTCCTGATGTGATTGTTTCTGATGGTTTAGGGATCGATCCGTCAACGTAACCGAAGACGCGTTGCCCTTTGAGATATGGCACAATTTGTGCGTGCCATAATGGATATGTGTATTTTGTCAACTTCATGATGTTAATGTGGCTTGCCTGATTGAGTTTTGGGAGAGTGGAGATGAGTGTGGATTCACTGGATCGTTCGTTGGTTACATCAGAGGGAGCCATGATGATGATGAAAACTGGCGGCTGTTGATGATGATGAAGAACAGCGGCTGTGATGAAGGTTTAGGGTTGCGGGATCGATAGCTTCTCTGATACCATAAAATAGTTCGATAATTGTAATTGTATTAATGTTTGCTCACAATAATCATTGGGGTACAAGGGATATATATAGTGTTTACAAATAATTGAATCGAAAATAAATAAATAAGTCGTAATTAAATAACGTCTTCGAGAGAGTGCTCAACACATTGTCACTTGCGAGAGAAATAGCTGTCGGGGATTAGTCGGGGATTATTTCTATGGTACCTTAATTTCACACATTATCTGTTGTTTCCTTTTGGGTTCCTTTTACCATTAACTTATGTTCTACGCAGCAAATGCACGTCCAAGAAACTTTAGATTACATCTGTAGAAACATATATTCATGTGGCTGTTATTGATAGCCCTCTGTACGGTCTTCGAATGTTTTGCCAATGCTGTATTTCTTGTGTATATTTTTCTACGCTGCACTTTCACTCGCCAAATACACTTGTGGTGTATATGTTTCATTGTCTCGGATGAAGCTTGCTTCTTTTGTCTTGCAATCGTTTCATTGTCTTGCAATCGTTTTTCCGGTGATAATTTTTTGGGGTGCTTTCTAAACATTCTGTAAGCACAATTACGTTAAAACTCTCTTGATCATACCTTCCTGTAAGTACCGACTACGTTGAAACTTTCTTGATCATCGGGTTTAGATTGACTATAATACACCTGTCGCGTTGACTTTTTCCCTCTCTTTATGATTTCGTTATTTGGATGTTTAAAGGGAAATAGATGGAGATGGAGCAAGAATTAGAGTGGCAAGAAGCCCAGAAAATCGTGATCAATGTGGACCTTGTGAAGGCTGCCCAAAAGCAGACTTAAATTTCTTAAAAATGTTGATAGAAACCGCTGGCTTTATGAAAGTCCTGCTCTTGATACAGCCATTCACAGGTAAAAATGTTCATTCTTTTAAGTTTTTGGGCATGGGTGTTTCAACGAATTAGTTGGATGAAGTAAATTTTTTGGTGGTTAGCATGAACCCTTTTGGTGACTTGTAAATACAATCATGGGTTGAAAGTAACTTTTGATTTTGATTTTGTTTTTAGGTATAATTTTTACTGGCTTCCTCTGCTGGCAAAGCATAAGAATTCACCATTAGTAGAAGGTCCTCTGGTTGTCCCTTTTGATTGTGAATGGATTTGGCACTGCCGCAGACTCAACCCTGTAAGTTTTGCTTGTACCATGTGTATATATGTATAATTCGTAGTATTATTTGTTTAAAAAAATGGACCTCTTTAATAGCAACACACCAAATCATAGTGGCACCATAGATAGGATCCACTTTTTCACAGTCGATTGTGAATCGACTTTATGCCAGTTGATTGTGAAAATCGATTCTGGAGTTGAGAATCGACTTGGCCAGCAGTTAATTGATTCCGGTGTTGATGTATTATTTTTATATGATTGAATTTACGTGATTTTATTACGTTTTGTTGACAAATTCTATGTAAAATATCTAAAATTATGATATAATTAGTATAAATTATTAATCTTTATAGTTTAGTATAGTTAGTAGTAAAAGTTAGTATTTATAATAAAAAGTTGTAGTTTTTGTACGGTTTTAGTAAATCGGAATATTGTGTCTATTTTACACGGGTATTTTGTGTTTATTTCATTGCGAAATCCTAAGATGAACTGAAATCCAGTATCGACACTTTTTGAAGTCAATTCAAGTTGTTGAAAGGAAGTTATAAAGCGTCACCGATATAAATGATCAAGAGAATAATTGTTTCTGAATCTCGAAAAAGGACGTATAATACAAATGGCTCATCGAGAATACGTTTTCTGAAGAAGTGGTCTTGATGAAAGTTGTAGAGAATTCAACGAGCTTTTCAACGGAAGTTCGATTATGTCATTCTGATATCAAGAATTCAAGTTACGATTTTTAGAAGTTAACTGTGTAATTATATATAATTATATATATAATTACACAAAGCTAAGTGATGATTAAGGGTAACATGCTTGCACATGCTGATAACAAACTGTAATGATTGTCATCATTACACCGGACCGATCCGGCAAGTTTTCAGGACCGGTCCGGGAAGGGGAAAATTCTATAAATAGGGGATCAGAGGCTCACTTTCACTTTGTACCAATATATATATACAATATTCTATATATATTCTCTCCCTCTTCTTTCTCTTTTTCTTCTCCTTTCTTAGTTTGTAAATAGGCTTTATGCCAAAATAATGTAGTAGTAGTACGGTAGTAATGCTCGGGAAATTCTCGAAGGTTCGGTGTTGCTGAAGTCGTTGTAATGTCTGGAAAAAGACGATTTCTGAGTCAGCAGTTGTAATCGGGTAATTTCTATAATAATTATGTTTATGTTTGTTATTTTCTTCTTTTTAGTTTTTATAATGTTATTAGGCTAGATCTAATAACTAGCCAAAGTTATGTAATCGTATTATTTCGATCTTTTCGTTAAAAGAATGATGTTAAAATAAAAATGATAAAAGTTGAGTTAAAATGAATCTTTTTCTATTTCACTACGTAACGATAATATATTCGGAATGACGTAATCAATCATGATGAATACCACATATAACTGGCAATGAACCGACCGGCAGAAGTCGGGATATGAGTAAAAATAGAAAACCGGAGGGTAAAAATGGCCGTCTGATTAACGGAATCCTATTTCTACCGAAGCGATTTGTCCTAGTAAAACAAATCTTATTAAAATTTGTACTTTCGAGATCTTAATAATGTTAAAATCACAGTTTAATTGAAACTACACCGCTTGTATTAAATCGATCCGCTTGACAACCGGAGCCTCTTGAATAACATCGGCCATCCGACAAATGGAATCACCTCTTTTATCCGGGGTAGATTTGTACTCGGTGCTGTTTTGACTAACTAAGTTTAGCATGGGGCGATTGTGGACATTGGGTGATGACAATTTGACATATGACAATTTCATACGCTCGTGTGAGGAGGAATTGTTGACATTAGAGTACACCGTTTCATTCACTCAATTGGACCTAATAAAAGGAAGATCGAACACATTCTATTAATTGAAAAGATCGAATAAATTGATTACATATACTTTGGCTAGTCTAGTCTATAAACTATATATTGGTATCTATATATTTATATATATATATATATTTTACTATTTATGTACATCTATATATATTTATATATCTATATATATTATATTAGAATAACTTTTAAATTACGCATTTATTTTATGTTGGTTAGAGTAGTAGTAATCATGTTATAAAATTGCGGTTTAGATCGAGTTAATAGCAAATCTTTGGTGTTTAACCACACTTAAAAGAATTACCACTTTTTTCCTGAGGATTCGACACCGACTCACCACTTTATCACTACAATTTGACCCGGTACACTGCCGGTTAGGATCCGTCTAACCTAGAAAAGGTCTGTCCCTTTCTTGACGCCGTTTCTAAGGTCTGGTTTGGTGACGTCAGCTTTCTGGCGCCGTTGCCGGGGAGACAAAGTCGCTATTTTTTTGTGTCTATGGTTACTACTTGTATTAGCTTAAAATTCTCGAGGATAAACCAACACTCTTCTTATCACATTTCTTTTTTTTTATTTTTCGTTGGTATCTACTTTCTTTTAGTACCAATTTTCTTCTTCTTTAAAACTCGAGCATTTTTCTATTTTAATTAGTTGATGACCAGAAGCGGTAAAGCCTCACTTACTCCTTATAAGCCTGATATAAACGCTTACGAAAGGCGCTTCGGATAGAGAGTAAACGTGGTCAAACCAAACTTAGGACTCCTTGGAAAATCTCCAACGGAATCATCTTCTAATAAAAATAAAGAAATGGCTAAAAATTAGTGATGAAACAAACGAACAGAGGCTAGATCATGCTTTAGGGCATGGACAAAACCCTGTTAATATTAATAATAATCAGAATAATAATAATAGGAACAATCAAGATCGGAACCAGAATAATCGTAACAATCCGCCAAACCCGAGACCTATCTGTGATCAAACTGTAAGGAGAAACCAGACTAATAATCCCATACTTTTACCGAATGAAGGAGCGAATAATTTCGAAATTAAGTCTCATCTTTTTGGTTTAATTGACGCAAGAGCCCAATTTCTAGGAGAAGATGATGAAGATCCACATCATCATCTCTATCTGCTTTGAAGAATCGTGCAATACAAACCAAAAGTCAAGGTGCTCATAAGGAATTAACGAGGATGACTATGTTTCCTTTTCTTTAAAAAGGAAGAGCCGAGATTGGTTTATGTCTCTTCCACACCACTCGTTAACTAGTTGGGAGGATATTCAAACCGAATTTACAAACAATATTTCACTCAGACGGAATTTGGAATTAAAGGTCGAGGTTGCTAATTTTAGACAAGGATCGAAGAAACACTTGGGAATGCGTGGGAAAGGTTTAAAAATTGTTAAGAGCTTGTCCCGATCATGGTTATTCCTTAGATATGCAAATTCAACTTTTATCGTCAAATTAAGAAAATATTCACGTGCGATGTAGATCATGCATGTGGTGGTTCGTTAATGATGAGTGAAGCTCAAACGGTTTACGATGCTATAGAAAAGATTTCCAAAACAACGAGAATGTGGGAAACCGGTTCTAGCACTAGAAAAGTAGCTTTTGGCGAAGGATGTACGTCAAATACGGAAGTTCTAGCACATTTGGAGAATTTAAGTAGAAAGTTTGATGGATTACAACAAGGTAAGAATCAAAATTCGTAAAATAGTACTCCAACCGAATACTCAAATCATGATAATGTGTCATTAGGGATAGAAGAACCAACAGGATATTCAAAAGAGGAAGTGAGTTTTCTTCAAAGAAGATAGGAATTTGAACAATGCATATTCAAACTCATTTAATGCTATTAGAAGAGACCACCCAACTTTTAGATGGTCCAAAACCTAGTAAGCCAGGACAACCGCCATATCGAGCTCGAAATATAAGAATATGAATAATAATCAAGTTTATCAAGGAAATACATCTAATCAGAATTTACAATCATTACCAAGATCCTATCCTCAACATACCACTCAAAGTATACCAGTAACTCAAAGTTCAACTCAACCTGCAGAAGGGGTTGAAAAATGGGAAAAACTGATGGAAAATATGATGGGTGTAGTATCTACTCAAGCTAAGAATATGGAAACAATGATGACTTCTATAGGTTCAGTCAGTAAGGACATGAGTACAATGAAAACATCTATGAGTGGACATGATACCAGAATGAGAACGATAGAAGCTTCATTAAGGAATATGGAAGATCATTTGAGTAGGGAAGGTGAACGTAACAACAGTAGACCTCCTGGAGGATTACCAAGTAATACTGAAAGAAACCCAAGAGAGGTAAATGTTGTAGTTACGAGAAGTAGGAAACTCTATAGTAGTAATGGAGTAGAAAACTTCGGGAATAATGAAGTAGAAAATGATTTAGATAAAAATGAAGAGACTAAAGATGAACTTGACTTTACGGATGAGGAAGAAGAAATCATAGAGAATTTCTTGAAAAGGAATAGAAGTTTGGAACCTGAGAAGGAAGGTGAAAAATGGGTAAAAATCCCTAGAATTTTGAAAGACCCTATGGATAAAGATTTAAGGAATCTATTTAAGGAACATGTTAGAGTAGAAGATAAAGAAAACAAGGATGAGAAACAGGAAGAACTGAAGGAGTATGAAGTAGAGATTGATTCAGGGAACAAATTAAAAGAAAAAATTCAAGAACCTGAAACATGGCGATCAAGTAATACTCCAAAGGATAAAGGAAAAGAGAGAATGACTTCGAAACCAAAGGTTATAGATTTAGAGTCTTTACCTTTTCCACCTAAAGATCAAATTAAAAAGATTAAGACTGATCAGAAGTATGCTCGTTTCCTTGATACTTTTCGTCATATTCATGTTAATATCCCTGTTATCGAAGCTCTGATAAATATGCCTACCTATGGAAAGTTTTTGAAGGATATACTATCAAATAAGAAAAAATTAGAGGAATATGAGAATATATGCCTAAATGAAGAATGTGATCTTGGAGCTAGTATAAATCTCATGTCTTATGAGGATTATAGAAAGCTAGGCATAGGAAAGCTTACTAAGACTGAAATGACTCTGCAAATGGCAGACAGATCGATTAAGTACCCTAAAGGAATTATTGAGGACGTATTGGTTAAAGTAGACAAGTTCTATTTTCCAGTGACTTTTGTAGTTATGGAAATGGAAGAAGGATTTTCAGCACGCTTATCTTAGGACGTCCATTTCTAGCTACGAGGAGAACTTTAATCGATGTTCGAAAGGAGAATTAATTTTGAGAGTCAATAAAGATGAAGTTGCTTTCAATATTTTCAAAGCTATGAACCATCAATACACATCACGAGAATCATGTTCTTTTATAGAAGATATTCATTACATCATGATAATCGATTACCAACTTTTGAAGATAGATTAGAAGAATGTTTAACTTTATCTATCTATAAAGAAGATGAGGAAGACATTGAAATGAAAGAGATAATCCTTTCTCTAGATAAAGGAAGTTTTACTTTTAAACCACCATGGCATAAGTATTTAGAATTAGAACTAGAAGGACCAGGCTCTTAAATCATCAATAGAAGATCCGCCTAAGAATCTGAATTGAAACCGTTACCTTTAAATCAAAATATGCTTTTCTTGAAAATGATAACCTTTTACCGCTTATTATTTCATCAACTTTAACGGAGCAACAAGAAGATCAATTACTAGGAATGTTGAAAAAGCATAAGAAAGCTTTTGGATGGACAGTTGCCGATATTCAAGGTATTAGTCCGGAGATATGTGTTCATAAGATAATTCTAAAAGAAGATGCTAAACCTTGTATTCAACCGCAACGCCGCCTCAACCCGAATTTACAGTTAATCGTTAAGAAAGAGGTTATTAAGCTATTAGAAATGGGAATAATCTTTCCTATATCGGATAGTGAATGGGTAAGTCCAACTCAAGTTGTACCAAAGAAAGGAGGTTTCACAGTGAAAGAGAATGATAAGAATGAATGGATTCCAACAAGGGAAATTACAGGATATCGAATGTGCATTGATTTTAGAAAACTAAATGATCATACTAAGAAAGATCATCATCCACTTCCATTCATAGTGCAAATGTTAGAACGTTTAAGTGGACATAAGTATTACTGTTTCTTAGATGGTTATTCAGGTTATTTACAGATATTCATTGCAGCAGGAGATAGGGAAAAGACAACTTTCACATGTCCTTATGGAACTTTGCGTATAAAAGAATGCCGTTTGGTTTATATAATGCTCCTGCTACGTTTCAAAGATGTATGATGTCTATATTTTCTGATATGGTTGAGAAATTCTTAGAAATTTTTATGGATCGACTTTAGTGTTTACGGAGACTCTTTTAATGGCTGTTTGTTACATTTAGAGCGAGTGTTACAACGCTGTGAGGATACCAATTTAGTGCTTAACCGGGAAAAATGTCATTTAATGGTATCGAAGGAATTGTACTAGGTCATAGAATCTCTGAGTAGGAATTGAAGTTGATAAAGCTAAAGTCGAGGTAATCGAAAAATTGCCTCCACCAGCTTAATCTAAGAACGTTAAGAGGATTTCTTGGACATGCAGATTTTATAGGAGATTTATTGCAGATTTTTCAAAGATAGCAAAGCCTCTAAGTCATTTGCTTGAAAAGAAGTATCTTTTAATTTTGATAGTAAATGTATGGAAGCATTTAAGACCACTGAAAGAAGTTGATTCTTGCACCAGATTGGTGGCACCAAATCGGATTTACCTTTTGAGATTATGTGTGATGCAAGCGATTTAGGTTGTAGGAGCTCGTTTTAGGTCAAAGGTATAATAGAATTCTCAAAGCTATTTACTATGCATCTCATACGTTAAATGCAGCTCAACTAAACTATGCAACTACAGAAAAAGAACTGTTGGCTGTAATTTTTGCCTTAGATAAGTTTAGATCGTATATTGTTGGCTCTAAGGTAATAGTTTATCTGAGACTATTCAAAGATTGAAATATTTAATTGAGTAAGAAAGATGCTGAAACCACGCCTTCTTAGATGGATTCTCCTACTTCAAGAATTTGATATTGAGATTAAAGATAAAAAAGGAAGTGAGAATGTAGTAGCAGATCATCTAAGTAGAATGGAAACTGAGGAAGAAATAGGAAATGAAATTAAAGATTCGTTTCTGATGAACAATCGTTTAGAATCGATACTCCTTCAACCATGCAGCTTATTAAAGAAAAGAATTCCTTCTAAGGAAAATTCACCTTGGTTTGGAGATATCATTAACTACTTAACTCGTGATTACATTCCGTCTCATTGGACTTGGCAACGAAAAAGTTCTTTTATGACTTAAAATTTTATTACTGGGGAGGAACCGGATCTTTTCCGTAAATGTTCGGATGGAATAATCGAGAAAATGTGTGCCTGATAATGAAATTTTAAGTGTTTTATCGCTTTGTCATGATCGTGAGGCGAGAGGTCATCATGGAGGTTGGAAAACCGCTTTTAAAGTCTTGCAATGTGGTTTTTATTGGCCTACACTTTATAAAGATGCGTATACATATGTTAAATCTTGTGAATCATGTCAAAAATGGGGAAATATATCGAAAAACATGAAATGCCTATGCAACCTATTTTAGAATGTGAGTTATTTGATGTTTGGGGTATAGATTTCATGGGACCTTTCCTATATCGTTTGGAAAAAGATTTATTCTTGTAATGGTAGATTATGTTTCTAAATGGGTAGAAAATTTGAGCTCTTCCCACTAATGATACCAAGGTTGTCATACGATTCCTTAAAAAACATATTCACTAGATATGGCATTCCGAGGGCGATCATTAGTGATGAGGTTCGCACTTTTGCAATCGACCATTTACTAAGTTAATTGAAAAATATGGTGTAACGCATAAGTTGTGAACGCCTTATCATCCGCAAAACCAGGTGGTCGTAGAGGTGTCGAATAGAGAGATTAAAAGAATCATAGAAAAACAGTGGATTCAAACCGTAAAACTGGCGCTTAGACTAGATGATGCGTTATGGGCATACGAGGCGCCTTTTAAAACTCCAATTGGTCGTTCTCCCTACAAATTAGTCTTTGGTAAATCTTGTCATCTCCCAGTAGAGAGTTAGAACACCGAGCATTACGGGCTATTAGATTTTTAAATTTCGATCCTAAGGTCAAGCCGGTGATCATAGACTACTTGATTAATGCAATTAGAAGAATTTCGCCTTGATTCATATGAAAATGCTCGAATCTACAAGAACGCACAAATCCTTCCATGATAAGAGAATATATAGTCGTGAGTTCCATGTAGGTGATCGAGTGTTATTGTACAATTCACGCTTTAAAGTTGTTTCCAGAAAGCTTAAATCAAGATGGACAGGACCATTTAAAGTAACACGAGTTTATAAATCTGAGTCGTTGAACTAATCGATGGGAATACAACTTTTATAGCCAATGGTCACGAGGTGAAGCTATTTTTGGAAGGTGAAGAAGTCTCTCTCATAAATGAAGTGATGTTGCTGATCGACCTCCGAAAGACTAAAAGCGAAGGTCTTTAAAAGTTTGAAAGTATCAAATTACCGTGTTTTATCTTTACTTTTATATGTCTAAACTAGTTTCATCTTTTACGGATGTATTTAAAAGAACTGGATGTCTTTTTAGATAGATTAGAGTTTTGTTTTGCTTTTGAAGTTTGGTTTTAATAGAGATATCGCCTTTACTATGTAAGCCTTAGTTTTGAAAAAGAACAAGCAATTGTTGAGAGAGAAAAAATTGAAAGAAGTTTGTAATGGTACGTCGAGAAGCTCGATAAAGAGAAGGGCTAAGTTTTTAAGGAAGTGTAGAATCATTGGAAAGATTGAACACAATGGGCAATGTGGGAAAAATATAACTTAATCTCGGAATGAGTGTTTGAATGTAATTAAGAAGGAACGATTAGGTGGTTAACCGAAAATCCCGATGGACTTCCAAGACTTAATTCAAACGCTACATTTCTAGGATATAGTTTGTTTGAACCAGATGTTAAAATCTGGAGTTTATAGAAATTGAAGAATTAAAACCCCGTAAGTTCAAGTCTTTTTCTTTTAGTTTTATAAAATTTTTGCATAACTTTGAAAATTTTATAAAATTGGATCTTTATAAAATTAAGGAGTTTTATAAAAGTTTTATAAAAGTTCTTTAAGTTTTTAGATATTTTATAAGAATTAATAGAAATTTATTGAATTTTTATAAAATTTTAAATAAGTTTTATAAAGATTTTATAAATTTTGAGAAATTGTTATAAAATTTATAAATTTTATTTTTAAGTTTTATTAAAGTTTTATAAGTTTTATATCAAAAAAAAAAAAAAAATATATATATATATATATATATATATATAAAAATTATTCACAAAAATGCACACGGACCGATCCGGCCCTTATCGTGGACCGGTCCGGTTCGAGTTAACCTAAAAGGACGGGATCTTTTCTTCTTCTTCATTTCTCCTCTCTTTTTTTCAACAAAGAAATTAGCAACATCACCCTTCAACTCAAAAAATTTTATTTTTCTTCTCAAAAATACAAATTACACTACACCATTACATACATTCTTCCTCTTTTACTCTCCTCTCTTCAACACAAGTGAAAAATTTGAAAAAGATCGAACACAAGCTCCATTTCATCTCGGAGGCTTATACGACTTTTCCGGCTACTTTTCACTGCTTTTGTTCACTATAAGGTATAATTTGTTTACTCTAGTTATCAATTTCATAATTTTTATAATTTTTAGATTTATTTTCAATCTGTTTTGAATTTTACGTGTGTTGTGACATTTTATTTTGTGTTGTTTTTCCGTTGTTTTTATTGTTGTTTTGTCAATTCAATATCAGAGAATGGCCTCATCCAATCGAAAAATCTCTAAGAAACGAAAAGCCTAATATTCCAATAGAAGTACCGGTCGTAGAATTAAAAGATTTAACACCGGAAGAAGAATCATTAGTTTTGTTGCATGACTTCACCTCAAGCTAAGAATGCTTATAAAAATATCTATAGTAAATGTGGAGTTGTGTTGGAAAGAGGCTTAGATTTTGATGACTTAGGAGAGGAGGTTAGGCGATTTTTGCGAGACGCCAATGGTTGGATTTTGCGCACTCGTGAGGATAGGAGAGATCAATACTACCTTAGTGGCGAGTTTTATGCGCTTTGTCTACTTTGACACCCACCGAGGTAGTATGATGTAGTCTATTCCCCTTAGGTCTGTACATGTTTCTTTTAGTCCGAAACTGATTATTAATCTTTTTTTTAGGGTAGAAGTTTTTCCAGATGAAGAAGATTATAGAGTCAAGTTTATAGATTAGATGATCCTGCTATGTATGAAGCGGTGCCTCTGAGCTCGAGAGGAGTTTGATGCTACAATGAGAATGGGTGGATAATGATTTAATTATGGGAAATGTTTTAGAGATCCGAGGGCAATCAAAAGATTTTTGAGCCATACTATCTATCCCACTACCAAACACACCGCCTTTGGTAAAGAAGATTTATGCATTACTTGGGCGATGATTCATGATGTTAAGGTGGATGTGGGGAAGATCATGTATAGAAGGGTTTTCGAGTTTATTGTTACTGCCAAGGCAGGGAGTCACATGTACTTTCCTGGCTTTATTTCGATTTATGTCGTAGATCGGAGTTCCTTTCTGCCTAACGACAAGTTAATGATGGCGAGATGAGTCCTCGATAGGCCCTAGTCCGAGGAGGTCTCCGGAGGGTTCGATAGACTCGATAGTTGAGCGTAGTGCACCTCCACCCGCCCACCACGTTTGAGCATTTTCATCTTTTTACGAGCAATGGCAGACTTCTCTCCCAAACACTATTACATACGATATGTTTCAATCCTTAGTATCGGATGTAGCCCGAGGACAAAGCTAATATGGCTTTGTTTGTTTGAAAGCGAGTAGGCAAAGTGGAGTGATGATTTACGTAGAGGATCTTTGAGACACGAGCGTGATGCATCTTGATCCTTCTTTCGATAGAAACCGCCTATCCGCCCGCTCAATCTAACCCATATACGTTACTGAATGGATAGCACCTATTCCACCATCTCGTAGCTTTCATCATATGCCAAATCCTTTTGAAAGCCGCCTCTAGTGGTCGTGGTGTCTTTATACAAGTTCTCGTGGTGTCTTTGTTACATCTAGTTGGGGAGGATTTTCGGATTTTGCAAGGATGACGATGAGTATGAGTTCGTTGGGTCTCGGCGATTCGATTCGGACCACGACTACGCTTCCACAAAGAAGAAACGCCATCGGTTCCAAGTTTAAATGATCCAGCTTACCAAATTGAGATGATGATGTTGACATTGTTTGATTTTAAACAACTTTTATTATTTCTAAACATTTTATGATCTGCTTATTTTATTTTCCGCATTTTAACTTTAGTTGATAAGTTTGCTAGTTTAATAAGTTTTCGATTTCATTAATCGTTTTACGTCATAGTCATAAATTTATTTTTAATAGTATTTAAATATTTCATAAAAATCAAAAATCTAAAAAAAATATTTATCATTCACATGTAAAATATATTCGTGTGTCGCTTTTATCCGTATCGGTGAGATAATATTTAAACTACCTTTATAGCTTCTCAAATAGCTTGAAGGCTATTAAGTTGAACAAAGAAAACTTGAATTTTACAACCTTCATACGGTAAAAATATCTTAAAGCCGGACCGGTCCGGTCAGGTTCAGGACCGATCCGGGAGTAAAAACTGCTTAGTCATGCTGAAAGTGTTAGTATGCATGCACGTGTACTCTAATTTTTATCCATTTAAGGCAAGAGAGGTTGAAAGTAAAAATTTGCCAATTCACTCACTACTTTCAATCTATTTGTTTAATTATTTTCATCTGTTTAAACTAAAATGTCAAACCGATCATCACCATCGGTCAATTCATACGATCCGGAGGCGCTTGATGTTTTTGTCCCGAGTCTAGCGCTTCAAATGTTAATTTGTTGGTGAATGCGAGGTTTGCAAATTCTCCTATATTGATGGAAAGGGTATCAATTTTGAAAAATTGATCGATTCGAAGGGATTTAATTCGAAATCAAGGATGGAAAATTTGTTAAGCATCCTCGAGGAAGAATTAACGTTTCTATTGTTAGGGAATTTTATTCACTCTTTCTCTCATTACTTACGGTAGATCCGTCAAACTTATATCTGTTCGTGGTACACTTATTCACCGTCACCTCATATTATCAATCATATCTACGAGATACCGATTTTCAATCAAATCCATAATCTTCATTATGAATATCAATGGGCATTAGGAAACTCTTGTCATGTTGTTAACTATGTCACGGAAGCTTTTCCGTATTTGTTTCGAGAGTTCGATCAAAATTACGACTCTACCACTTCCGCTCTACCGCTTCATCCGAGCATGGAAACACTTCATTAACTCACGAGTCTATCCGACTAGTGACTTTGCAATGGGTTAGTGATAGTGAGATACTTTTGTTATTTGCGTTGATAAGCGGAGCTCATGTGGACCTGGGGATTTTGATTTTTAGGACGGCAATAAACTTTGCAATGGAACGGTATAATAATGGAAGGCCGATGCCTTTTGCTTGGTTAATTTCAAGTTATGTATTCATTTGAATGAAGTCCCCAAATTGCTTCCGATGAGATATATCCGCCTCGTGATTGTCGTAGAGATTGCTACCGATGAGAGAATCTGGTTGTTCGTCAACTATTTGAGATAGTTGTTAGTGGTTTTATTTAATTTAGTTTAAGTTTGGTTTGCTTTAATAAGTTAGAGTTGATTAAGGTTAGTAAGTTAATAGTAAGTTTGTTTTATTTTTATTTTTTAGTCTGTAATAGTTTCTTTTTGTTTAATATATATGTTGTTTGATTTTAATATACGTGTGTTATCGATGTTTATAACGATCATCTATAATTTTAATTTAATTTTCGAACCTACTTTTCATACTCATTGAACATCGACGATGTCACTGTAAGTGGGGGAGTAGAGTTAGGTTTGAAAATTCATTAAAATTTTCAAAAAATAAAAAATAATTATAAAATATAACCTTTTTCATATAAATTAGTACTTTAATTACTTATTTCTTAGTTTTAATTTTTCTTGAATAATTTAAGTTGGTTAATATATGAATAAAAATGATATAATTCGAGAGGATTAATTTTTGATTTAGTAAAATATATTAGATATATAATGAATATGTTTTATATCTTTTATAAGATTTTTAAGATTTTGAGTATGTATAACTAAATAATTTTTGTCAAATATTTCTTTTATGGAATTATTCAAGTAATTTTTATATTTATAAATAAATTTTTAGATAATTTTCTTTTCAAGATTAATTATGAATTTGGAATCAAAATTAGAATGATGATTTTTAAGACCACAAAAATATAACTATAAACAAATAAATTTCTACCCGAATAAAATTTCCAATTTTGACCCCACCTCGCTTTTTCTAAAGAGTGATTAAGACCTCACTCGAATTTAGCCATTTTGATTAACTAGAAATTTCCGACCCTTAGCTTGTTTTGGTCTACATTTCTTTGACATCCTTCGAGTTTATACGTCTTATATGAGAGGAGATGATGACGAAAAAAGTTAAGAGTTGAGAAAAATGGTATATGATTGGAATGAGTTCGGATATGTTAGTGTCTATGAACAATTTATATTAGGAACAAAGCACCATTTTTACACGTAATTAATCAAATATCGTGATCTTCCTATCTTTGATCGACAAGATAAAAATAAAATATATCGGTAGTAGCTACCAATGATTTGAGTGCAAGAGAGGGTGTTATCTAAAAACGTCCCATATCACTATTGGCGATAAAGCTCCCGATAAAAATTCAATCATAAGATCTCAAGAATAATTACGGTTTTAAGGAAACCGGACTCGTAATTTTAGATCGAAAGAGTAGTACTCCGATCAATCTTGATGAAGCAATGCTTGTAAAATTTGATTATTTACACACACTCACGCTTTAGTTCTTAATGTTAAAAAAAAAAAAAAAAAAAAAAAAAAAAAAAGAGAGAAGAGAAAATCAAAAATAAGTGGAATAAATAAAAGATGTTACTAATCGAATCGCTTTTGATCAAGAATGCAAGACGCAGACGCATTTACTTTGCATCTTTCTCTTTTGATTTCCTTTTCTATCTTTCGATTAACCAATGTCCTATCCTAATATATTAAGCCAATATGTCTTCTATCCGACTTAGTTAATGATTCCGTAAATTGTAATAATCGAGATAGAAAGTATTTCTAATATTTTATTTATATTTCTCAATTATTGCATGCATGTTTCCATCTAATTCATATTTGATACTTAATTCATTTAAGTTATATAATCTCCTTTCTTAAATTTCTATAAAATTTATAAATTATATGTTTGTAATATTGATTTATATATATTACTTTTGAAATTTTAATCTGATCAATTATATTATCTCATTATTTATATATTATCGCTATTTTTGCTTTATGACGATCAAAAGCTAAGTGGGGAGTAATTTGATGTATTATTTTTATATGATTGAATTTACGTGATTTTATTACGTTTTGTTGACAAATTCTATGTAAAATATCTAAAATTATGATATAATTAGTATAAATTATTAATCTTTATAGTTTAGTATAGTTAGTAGTAAAAGTTAGTATTTATAATAAAAGTTGTAGTTTTGTACCGGTTTTAATGACCGAATATTGTGTCTATTTTACACGGGTATTTTTGTTTATTTCATTGCGAGAATCCTAAGATGAATCAAATCCTTAGAGTATCGACACTTTTTGAAGTCAATTCAAGTTGTTGAAAGGAAGTTATAAAGCGTCACCGATATAAACGATCGCTTTAATAATTGTTTCGAATCTCAAAAAGGACGTATAATACAAATGGCTCATCGAGAATACGTTTTACGAGAAGTGGTCTTGATGAAAGTTGTAGAGAATTCAACGAGCTTTTCAACGGAAGTTCGATTATGTCATTCGATATCAAGAATTCAAGTTACGATTTTTAGAAGTTAATCGTGTAATTATATATAATTATATATATAATTACAACACATGCAAGTAATGATTAAGGGTAACATGCTTGCACATGTTGATAACAAAATCAGTAATGATTGTCATCATTACACCGGACCGATCCGGCAAGTTTTGAGACCGGTCCGGGAAGGAAGAAAATTCTATAAATAGGGATCGAGAGGCTCACTTTCACTTTGTACCAATATATATATACAATATTCTATATATATTCTCTCCTCTTCTTTCTTTTTCTTCTCCTTTCTTAGTTTGTAAATAGGCTTTATGCCAAAATAATGTAGTAGTAGTAGTATCGTAGTAATGCTCGGGAAATTATCGAAGGTTCGATGTTCTTTGAAGTCGTTGTAATGTCCGGAAAAGACGATTTACGAGTCAAGCAGATTGTAATCGGGTAATTTCTATAATAATTATGTTTATGTTTGTTATTTTCTTCTTTTTAGTTTTTATAATGTTATTAGGCTAAATCTAATAACTAGCCAAAGTTATGTAATCGTATTATTTCGATCTTTTCGTTAAAAGAATGATGTTAAAATAAAAATGATAAAAATTGAGTTAAAATGAATCTTTTTCTATTTCGCTACGTAAAGATAATATATTCGAATGACGTAATCAATCATGATGAATACCACATATAACTGGCAATGAACCCACTGCAGAGAGTCGTGATATGAGTAAAAATAGAAAACCGGAGGGTAAAATGGCCGCCGATTAACGGAATCCTATTTCCTACCCGGGCGTATTTGTCCTAGTAAAACAAATCTTATTAAAATTTGTACTCGAGATCTTAATAATGTTAAAATCACGCTTTAATTGAAACTACACCGCTTGTATTAAATCGATCCGCTTGACAACCGGAGCCTCTTGAATAACATCGCCATCCGACAAATGGAATCACCTCTTTTATCCGGGGTAGATTTGTACTCGACTGCTTTTTGACTAACTAAGTTTAGCATGGGGCGCTTGTGGACATTGGATCGATGACAATTTGACATATGACAATTTCATACGCCAGTGTGTGAGGAGAATTGTTGACATTAGAGTACACCGCTTTCATTTACTCAATTGGACCTAATAAAAGCGAAGATCGAACACATTCTATTAATTGAAAAGATCGAATAAATTGATTACATATACTTTGGCTAGTCTAGTCTATAAACTATATATTGGTATCTATATATTTATATATATATATATATTTTACTATTTATGTACATCTATATATATTTATATATCTATATATATTATATTAAAATAACTTTTAAATTACGATTTATTTTATGTTGGTTAGAGTAATAATAACTGTGTTATAAAATTGCGGTTTAGATCGAAAGTTAATAGCAGCTTCTTTGGTGTTTAACCACACTTAAAAGAATTACCACTTTTTTCCTCGAGGATTCGACACCACTCACCACTTTATCACTACAATTTGACCCGGTACACTGCCGGTTAGGATCCGTCTAACCTAGAAAAGGTCTGTCCCTTTCTTGACGCCGTTTCTAAGGTCTGGTTTGGTGACGTCAATAACTCACTTTCCTTGGTGTGTAGTCGATAGCATATTGCTTTGACTAGAGTTGACCCTGGCTTTATCCCGAATTATGTAAACCAACGCTTATAAGGCAAAAGGAATTTCGGATTCGTAGTTTATCAAGAAAGGGGGAGGATAGATAAATCAACGAGAATTCACCCGCCAAGAAAGAGAAGTATATATACATCTATATTCTCTTTGGCAATCATTGAGTCGATAGAGCGTAAACGCACGACTTTTGCATGTAATCGATAAACGCGAGCCTAAGAGTAATACTCGGTTCTCGATCCGCTTTGCTAGCTAATTTGATTAATAAATAAAATGTTCGAGACTCGTTAGTTTGATCTACGGGGCTTGACGAATGTGAGATTGTCTCGCATTACTAAGCGGTTGTGAAAGTTATTGCGCACACACATTGGCTCATGACATGAATAGTGTTTAATGCATTAGTGGCATGATCTTGATCTTGACTTTGTGAAGCATAGTTGTTTTTAATTAACTTATATACTGATCAGAGTGTTGTTTTCTTTCGCCTTTTGTTCGGGACGATCAAAAGCTAAGTTTGGGGTAGTTGATAACGCCTAAATAGTACCATTAATTATACCTATTTTCACCTCGACTCGCCAAGAGAGGATAGATAGCCTCGTTATTGTATGGAATATATGTTAAATGCTATGTGTGTGTTCCCGTGGATCGTAATTCGTGATCTATGTTATTTTCCCAAGATTTGGTAATCGCTTTTGTCTCGCTTTTATGTGTTTTATAGATGTAATCAATCGAGTATCGAGAACGGATCTGACCGGCAAAGAAGTATGACGTGGGCCAAGTAAAAGAAGTCCAAGAAGAAATCAAGAAGAAAAAGAGAAGTCGCCCGGTTTATCGAGGGCTGTGGCCGTAAACCGAGGGCTTGTTGGACACGAATCGATTCGCCGCTTACTAGGTCGGTTAGGGTTTCTAAGAGTCATAAGTCGGTCATTGTATCTATATAAGGCCGCATTAATGTATTATCGTGATAAGTTCTTAATAAGTTTTCATAAGTTCTGGTATAATACATTATAATTTGATGAAATAAAGTTATTCCAAGCTTTTGAGGAGTTATTTTGGTTTTCTCCTTTCTACCATCTCTAGTTTGAGTAAATCGAGCTAGATCTCCATTGTGGTAATGTAAGCTTTGAACGCCTTTTGTCTTCAATATGGTATATCCGCTCATATTTATCTGCTGCTGCTTAACTGCATGTTTAAAGACCCCATGATTTACTTAGATTAATCGTAATTGAGCAAATGTAGATCCAGTGAATAGTAAAGTCGATCCCAAAGAAACCGGCGTTCTATACCGCTTATCGAGGCAATATTTAGAAAACCTAAAATCGGGATTCACTACAAATGGCGTTGATCGACATGTTTAATTAATGTGATGTTTGATCCGCCAATCGCTTATTGTACCACAAAACCAGTATGAAATACGTAATAGCGAAGTGTAAGTTTGACATAGTCTTGAATGGACCCTGTGAACGGTTGATCGCAAGGTCGATACCGCCTGCCGGGTTAGCGGAATAAGTTATCGCTCGATATCGGCAATTCTAGTTCTTTATGCTGCATGACTATTACGGACTGGAAGTAAGTGGCGGTAGCTTATGATGATTGTCCGCTACCATTGTTGGAGTAGATATGGTTGTGAGTTGCACCCGTAGCTTGATAATTAAATCAATATCTCGCCGATCAATTTAAGGAAATTACGTGGGAAGTAAACGAATAATTAAACTAACCTGCTTAGTAGATCGTGAGAAGATGGGAGAGAAATACCAAGTTTGTTTTATGTTTATGGTTGGTCCATGACCACTTCTATGTCGCTTCTAATTAGTGCTAGAATCGCTTATAATTAAAGTTGCATCGCCTTTGCGGATCGACTCTTGACTCCATTTTACTATACTACGATGCACCTAGTATTCTCATTAAGAATATCGACGTTAGTTACTTACACGCGATCAACCCTACCCTACCTTACACCATTCTCTCACCCACCCACCTTACCTTACCATGCCCAATCCCACCTAACCTTCCACACCCACCTTACCTACCACATACATAACCCTACCCACCCACCCTACATCATCCCACCCCACCACCTACCCAACTTCACCCAACCCCACCTCACCACCCACCTTACCTCACATTACTTTACTCGCCACCCACGTGTTTTGTTGATTTCCAATTCATTCTATTGCATCTCATTCCATCCATTTTCGAGGTTTGAAAATATTCATTTTTAATTTCATTTACCTTATAAGAAGACACTAACATCGGAATGAAACGAATAATACCAATCTCATTCTTCTCGTAAATAAATGTGCCATTAGAATTTTGCTGTAAAATGTTTTAATGATACGGTGTTTTTTTATTTTATTTTATTGAATGACGCGTTGTTACGGTATGAGGTATCGATACTTTATTAAAGTTGATTGAACTGCCTTTTTGTACTTTATTTCTAGTTTTCATTAATAAAAAAGTTTTCAAACCAAAAAAACTTTATATGTTCATTAAACCATTAAGATTAAGAAAATGGAACTAAGCCAACCAAATTGAAGCTTAACAAATGATTTATGCTTTAAATCATTTTGGTTTAAAAATATAAATAGAAACCATATAAAATTATTCATTTCATAAATGATAGAAAACTGATTAAATGAGACGATGGTCATGTCTAGTTTTTGTGGTTTAACAATTGCTGTATACTCCTGTTTCATTGTTAATGCCCATTGATAACATGTCGCAATTAATCCTCTGAAAATTAAGGATTAAACACGTATTAATTACACGCCTTGTGTTAGAGATTCACTATAACTTACTTTCACGCTGGTGCCGATGCGCAGATCACATATTTTCTTCTATAACTCAATTAAGACATCGCGCTGACATATACACATGATATGAAGTTTCTATACACATCCACTCTCATATTTTTTTTTCTTTGCCGCCAGAATACGAAATATAAGAAAGAAACAAACGCCATAGATTAAAATATTAATAAACGCTACACAACTTTTATTCACAATACAACGATACTTTAGCTTAGTCTCATCCTGCGCCATACAATGACCCTGCTTACTTCCTCTACCTCAGCTGATGACCAAGCGCTCACCCCATCCCCATCTTTCGTTTCATCAGAAAAAAAAAAAAAAAAAAAAAAAAAAATACAACGACATGGAGCGGATACTCTTAGAATCAAAATTCAAATCAATGTACTAGCGAAAAGGGCTCCCTGCCTTCTGCAAGCAACACTTGGCAATAAAATAAGATATGGTCTCCAAACCAAATGCATATAAAAACATGAGACTGCAAATGCAAAATTGACTAAACAATATGTACAATTTGGTAGACCACCAACAACAAAGCTTGTTTTGTGTTTCATTAGTTTATGTCCTAATGATTTTATTTTGTCCATTTATTGATTTTTTTTCTTCTCCAATCCATTTATTGATTATCCAAAATCCCCACCTACCCCACCCCCTTCTCTTCAAAACCTGGCATATGCATAGATACCTAGACTAGCTAGCTGCCTAGTGGGCCATAATAAGCAAATTAGCAAAAACCAAAGGGGCAACTATAGCAGCAATAGAAAAGAAAGTATAAGATCACCCAAAGCAAATACATAAAATATACATACATGGAGAGAAAAGGACAATAATTCCTTGCCTTTATAAAATGTAATAAAGATAAAGAAGTGAGAAATATCCACCAAAAATAAATAATAAGTGGAGAATGATACTCTAATATAAATAAGGACCTAATGCAAATTTTAGGTGGTGAAGGTTATTTACTACTCTGACATGTTTATTATTATTAGAATCTTCTGTCAAACCTCACAGCCATTATTACTTCTTAAAAAGAAGCTCAACAGATAGATTAGGTAAATAATGATGATATCATCCGCTTATAAACAATGACATTTCAATTAATATATAAACATTAAAAAAAGTTGATGTTCGTATTGTTGCTGGAATCTAACCAAACGTGTTACATTCATAATTCATTCCAAAATAACTATTTGTAACGCCTCGCACTGTATTCTGATAAAGATTAAACGAAATGCATCAAGATTCACGTTAATTATTTGTATCATCGCCATCATTTACCTAAAATAATCGAATCTCGATTAATAAGATATTGATGCCTCACACACTATATGTATTTGGTAATTATTTTACTTTAACTATTTGGAGACATTACATTCTCCGCCTTATATTTAAGAATCGACGCTCTCGCCTCGACCGCTTACGGACTCATATCTACTGTGGTAACTAGATGTTATCTCTCTTACAAAGCATCATCGATAGTTCCGGACTCGTCCCTACCGTAGATAATTGTAGACAATCTCGCCCCGAATTGTTCCCGGACTCGCCTCTATCGTATGAATTGTAGGCCATCTCTCTTATAAGCAGATCGCATAGCCCGACTCAGATTTATCAAAGCGTAACTGTGAGGCCATCTCGCCTGCACTTTTCTTGCAAGAGTATGCCATTTTCCATGTTTCGAGGCTTCAGGTCATATTTACGGGTTCAATGTCATCAAAAGTGGACGGGTAATGAAACTCGGCTTAAAGATTTTATTTTTTGCCCCGGTAGTATTGAATGACTCAATGGTGTGGCTTGTAAGCGGTAATGACTTGTTTAAGGAGATATATTGGCGAGAGTTGATGGATGGTTGATAAGGCCTCGTGTTTCAAAGAATTGTCCGTAATGAGATGACGGCTAATCGCTGGATCCAGAGGTCAACCGAATAAAGGGGTGAGAAGTATCGGGTTGTTGAGATGATACAACTAACGAAAGAAAATGAAATTCGAATCTCACATGTCGTGAAATGAAATTCAATCATTTTACACTATCACCGCTTCAATCGCTAAAATCGTATGCCTCAGATATTTCACATACAATCAATATGTTTAAGATATATATCTTGTCCAGACGAGTTACATCATGGCAGTAATGAATCGGGTTCTTAAATACGCTTGTGGTACGGTAGACAAATGTTCGATTTTGGCGTAAATCGACACATTGATGGTTTCGTGGATCGATTACGCTGCTGATCTTGATAAAAGCAAGATCCATCGCTAGATATGCTTTCTTTATAGTGGTTCTCGCTATTGACTGAAAGCTACTTTACAAAATGTTATCGGTTTGTCTATCATCAAGCAAAGTATATCACATAGGTCGGGTGTGAAAAGTTCAATATGTAAAATATAAATTTAACATAATTTATGGATTCTATACAAATGCTCTGATAATGACAAGTATATATATACATATTATACTGAAAACATATGTAATCTAAAAAATTCTACCGCTGAAACTTCCTCCTACGGAGACTTTGTTTTTAAGAGTATGTAGAAAAGAGCCTATACTACTAGAATTTCCTATACAATCAATGATTTATACTGTCGATATTCCTTCTATCATTCGCTTTTTTAATAATAAATCATCTTGATTAAATTTTTTTTCGATGCAATCTTGATTAATTTATTTACACCAATTTTTTTCTTCTTGAAAGTACTCCATTTTATTTAGATCTATGTTTCTTTTGACAGGCATAATGGAGGTAACTATAGTCAAACAATATTATATATTCTCTCTCTCTTTTATTAACTGTCATTTTATATTGTCAATCAATGCAATATTTATTAATTTTTTTTCTTTATTTTTTATTTTAATAATCTAAATTTTGATACAATTTTCTAGAGAAAAATATAATTTAGTTATCAGAATACTTTATTTCATTTTAGTTACAGCAGACTTCGACATTTTTTTGTAGTCACTCGCGGGAAATTTTCCCTCGCCTCGAAATTTTCCTTTCACTTACCGCTAAATTTCTCCTCGATCCGGCTTGAATTTTCTCCAAAGACGCGAATTTCCACTTACGTGAAATTTCCACTGCATGAGGGAAAATTTCCACAGAATTTAAAAACGCTGCGGCCTGTCCGACTTAAACGAATAAAGCATACATAAACGACTCCAAATTTATATTTCTCCAATTTTCTATGCACAATGAATAAAATATAATTTGTTATTTTACATTTTATTTCAAACACAGTAATCAATTTATTAATTCATGGGATTTTTCTCTCCGACAGTTCAAGAAAACAGGAAGGAGTACCAAACTAAATAAAATTTTATAAAAGAATAGAAAAACGAGTTAAGCAAGCAAAGCAAAGGAAGAAAAAAAGAAAAGAAAAGAATAAAATAAAAGGATGTGTGGTGGAAAATGAGAGACAACACAAAACTTCAAAAGCATATCATATCATCAAAAGCTTTAAGGTGAGATAGACAGTAGCACCACCATAGCCATAGGTTTGAGCAAAAGAAAAAAAGATCAAGAAGTTAGTAGAAGAAAAAAAGAAAAAGGTTTAAGAGAGGGGTGGGGGGGGGGGGGTTTAGGTCTACCAACTGGTGGTTAGAGAATACAAATCCTTAACCAAACATCATCATCAACAGCAACAAAACCAAGTATGTCAAGCAACTGCTTACTTTTAACAACAATTACTCCACCACCAACTTGAAAGATTCAAACAAACACCCATCATCATCATAGGTTGATAGTAAAACCACAATAATACTGTGTAGACTTTCGAGTGTTATTTATTTCGGGAAAGTTTTTGAGTTCTTGATGTAGTAAAGAAAGCCTTTTAGATTCTCTTTGTCTAGTTATAGAAAAAGAGTAAAGATTGAAGGAGACGGATGTATGAGTATGTGTACTATTTACTATTCAGCATTCAAAATGCTTAGTCTCACGGGTTTCTGTAGCGTATGATGGTTGGATAAGGAATCTATGACATGAAAAAGAAGAGTGAAGTACTGATGATGTTTTCCTTTCGTACTTTTATGACCATTATTTGCTTCTAGGAGGACTCTTCATCAGTGAATTTTGATTTCTTTTGGGAATTCTGAATATTGATGTTTTAAGTTCTGGGATCGGCAAAATTTCTCATTTTTCAGCAAAATCGGAGCTTTTGTGCCTTTTGAAGCTGGTGTTGTTGATCCTGAGGTACTGGATTTCTGACTTAACTTTTACCTTTTTTTCTTCTTTTTAAATTACTTTTCCTAGATTTTCGGAATTTAATGTGTTTAGGATATTCAACGCAGCAGTATAAGTTGAAAAGAAGTTCTAAGGCATGTAGTTTATAGTGATAAATCTATTTCTCTTCTTGATTTTGATGTTTCTCCTGTGTCCACTTTTCCTCTGTGAATAATTTTATTTGTCAATTGATTCTTCTTTGAAGATTTCATGGTATATAGTGTTTGTTCAATTGATGATTCAATTCATCTTTGAATTGTGTAAATTTGCCAGGATTTGTGTAATAATTGTAGATATCTGGTTCTTGATATGCAATTCAGCTTATATATGCTCAAAAGTTCAAGTAGTTTGATTTTAGAATGAGGGCACTGATCCTTTTTTCATTGAATCTGCAGAATTCCCGAGTTTGCGTTACAATCTTCTTCGGGAAGTTGAAAGATGGCCTCTTTCTACTCTAATTCAGAGAATGAAAGAGACACATCAGCTATACTTCAATTGAGGGAACAAATGCCTAATTCTTATTCGGAAGGCCTTATGTCCGGAAATATGATGATGTATATGAACAATTATTCATCATCAGCTGGACTGTATACCTCTGCATTGCCTGTGAATACTCACCAACAAACCAACTGTATTGCTATTATGCCTGGAGCAACTGATTCCAGTCATTCACATCAAGAAATTTTATCTCAAATGGGAACATCCCGAATCGAAGGTAATGTAATAAATGAGTGGAAAGACAGTAGATCCAACTTGATGTTAATGCATCAACTTGAAAATGCTGCTGCTGCTGCTGCTGGTGGTGGTATTTTTCAAGGCACACAAAACTTGCAGGACAGGGCTTATCCTCACTCGGTACACATGTTCCTTCGGGTTTTCACATGTCATCGCTTTCCAAAATCAGAATTCTGAACCAGGGTTCTCTTCAATCATGTGTGCTAATCAGTCATTAGATGGTGACACGAGTGGAGGACGCCTTGAAATGTTCATAGTTCGACAACTAATCAAGAATCAAGAAGCTTTGATTATATGCCTCATGGCGCGCCCAAGCAAGCAACTTTGATCTAATGAGAAGCGATGTATCTCCATACGGAATATTGAGTGGCAATAGGCCGGTTCCTAGTCCAAAGTACCTTAAAGCGCTCAAGAATTGCTTGATGAAGTTGTCAATGTCAAAACAGCTCTAAAGGGGCAAAATATAAAGAGTAGGTTGATGAAAGATTCCAAAGAAAACGATGGAAAGACGATATTGAGGTCTCGATCCTAACGGAAGTGGATCATCTCCAAAACAACAACAAGAATCAAGCAGCAATTCAACTGCTGCTGAACTATCTGCTTCAGAAAACAGGAGCTACAAAATAAATTGAATAAACTTTTGGAAATGTTGGATGAGGTGAGCTTAATCTTGTATTTTAATGGTGTCAACACGAAATAAGTAACGGTGTTTAACTCTGATATTGTACATTGTCAGGTGGACAGACGATACAAGCAGTATTACCATCAGATGCAGATTGTGGTATCATCATTCGATATTGTTGCAGGGGATCCGGTGCTTCAAAGCCATACACAGCTCTTGCTCTACAGACAATCTCACGCCATTTCCGCTGTTTACGTGATGCTATTACTGAACAGATTCAAACAGCACGTAAAAAGCCTCGAGATCAAGATGCATCAGCTATCAATAAAGGGATTGGAATATCTCGCCTTCGTTATATTGATCAGCATATAAGGCAAGGGAGAGGTATTCAGCAGCTTGGTATGATGCAACAACATGCCTGAGACCTCAAAGGGGATTGCCTGAAAGCCTGCTCAGACAAGTAGCTTGGCTTTTCGAACACTTTCTTCATCCGTAAATTATCTTTTCTCTCACTCTTTAATTTCTAGAACGATTATTCATTATTCTGATTCATAGTTCTTTCATTTGACAGATATCCAAAAGACTCAGACAAGATGATGCTAGCAAGACAGACTGGCTTATCTAGAAGTCAGGTATAAGGATGTTCACTTTATATGCAAGTTCTTGAATCATTCTGTTGATTTTGCAATATTATTGATGAACGCGATCTGTAACAGGTCTCGAATTGGTTTATAAATGCACGGGTGAGGCTCTGGAAGCCAATGGTTGAGGAAATGTACAAAGAAGAACTTGGTGATGTTGAAATGGATGCTAACTCTCCATCTGAGTTTGCAGCTAATAAAGCTACAAGCAGTGATGCAAAGGCTTGTGAAGATAATAGAGGAGACGATTTACAACAAAGCACGCACTTCCACGCCCATTAAACATCCCAGTAATCTGCAAGTATTTGATCCGCAATCCTGTCATTTGTCTGATGCACATTGGGCAGAATCAAGAATTGAAAACACGGTTATGGAGACTGAAAACGCTGATAGATTAGGGGTAAAGCAAGACAGAACATGAATGACTGTAACAACATGTTATTACAAGATTCAACATTTGTTCAATCAAATGAAAGCAATGACAACAGACTAATGGCTGCCGCTACTACATATCTGAACTGGGAAGGTTCAAATGGAGGAAGCGGAGTGTCATTGACATTGGGATTGCAACAATGTGAAGGTGGTGGTAGTAATGTACCAATGTCCATTGAAACTCATCAAAATTACGCAACAATGAGAGACGGTATGTACTGACAACAAACGCCTTTCTGTAGAGGGTGGAGAATATGATTGCTTGATTCAGGAAACCGACATCATCGGGTTCAGTTCCTCTCAACTATTACACGATTTTGTTGCATAAGAACTGCATCTGCTCTCATTTTAATCAGTGAGAATGAAGGTATAGTAGTATGTGTAGAGGAAAGAAATTGAAAGAGTGGTGTAACATAATGAAGTAATGGTGTTTAGCAAGGATAACCATTTTTTGTTGTTGTTGTTGTTGTTGTTGTTGTTGTAAAATACAAGACATAATTGTTTGATAAAACAAAGTTATTTCTTGAAACCTATTGAATTGAATTGCAAATTGGGGTGTCTGTCTTTCTTCTTCCTACTCTATATAATGTTCCTAGCAGTAGAATTTCACACAAACGTCATAGCAAATCCCAGCAATAAGATTCGGCATTTCACACAAACGTCATAGCAAATCACACAAACGTCATAGCAAATCTCAAGCTTGTCATGAGACCAATAAAATGGTATTTTTCTTGCTGGGTTGGCACATTAATAAAAAGCTTATTCGGATTAATGTACACATTGAAATGAAGAACATTTGATTTGGTTTAACCTCAATGTTGATTAAAATCCTGAGCTCAGACGCCAATTGCGCCAAAGAAAGACATAGCAGGATTTGCAGAACCTCTAAAAAATTCATATAAATGGAAAACACCGACAGTAATTCTAAAAACCCATATTATTAAATGGAAAACATTTTATTAAAGTATCCCACATCAAACTCATATCACAGAATCCACCATATTAAGAGATTTACTTCACACTCACAACCTGTGCTGTGACGGCGCCTCCTCTTATACGAGCCGCTATATGAGCCGCCAGATTTCTATACACAGATCGTAGACACCCATTTATCATGGCAAGTGTTTGTTGGCCTCTGAAAGAGCCTGCGCCCACACTGGTGAAACTCATGATCACAGAACCCACTGCAGACTGAATATCAACACACAAAATTCAATCAAAACACAATCAAAACATAATCCATTTAAACAGAGACTGAATATCAACACACAAAATTCAATCAAAACATCTCCTTCAAGTCGAGAAAGAAAGAAATACAAAGGACAAGAACCCATTTTTTTTTTCCAGAAACCGGAAAAATTGGAAAACAAATTAAGAGAAAAGCAAGGGGGAGAAATTATTCAACACATGGAAATGAGTATGGTTGTGCCGAAGGAGAAAAAGGAAAAGGAATGCTTTAGTCAATTAATGATGAAAGAGAAGAGAGAAGACCTACTTTTGAAGAGAGATGGCCATCTCTGAACACAGCCACAAAGAGATGGGCAAGGAGATGTTGTACCCAGAAACACCATCTATTTTATCATTGTTATTTTGCTTTTTAATACATAAGGTATTCAGCAATATAAGGTATTCATTGCTGACAAAAAAGAAATAAGCACCTTCCACAATATACATATTACGGTTGCTCTATGAGCTTTCTAGCCGTGTACCAGTACCAGTACCACCGACAACGACAACAAAGCTGCCTCCCGGTCGTCGTATGTATGACAGTAGCCTATTAGCGCAGGGAACTGGAGTCTCGTGTTCAAGGAGGTAGGTAATCCCTAGCTTCTCCTCTGCTTGACTAGAAATTTTGTTTTTTTTAGGTTTAAGCAATTTGTATTTTTGTTTCTTTAGGCGTGTCAAGTGCAATAGATGCGGTGATAGAATTTTGTGTGATTTTGGATTTTGTTACTCAATTGTTGGCGTTGTCATACCATAAAAGAGGGTAGATTGATGAACTCAAAAAGCAAACGGGTTGATAAGCTTATGATGCGTCTACACTATACTGCTATACGGTGGTGATTCCAAAATAAGAGTCGAAAATCTTACTAAGAAATACTAATGAGGTGTGAAGATTTTTATCTCATCAAAGAAAGTAGAGACTTTTGCTATTCATCTATATCAGATTGGTTTGGTTTGATAAGGAATTGCATATTTCAAAGGAAACCGAAACAAGCTCTTTTGCTTTATGCCCAAGTCACCAGCAGGAATTGCTGTATTGTGTGCGATTCCGTTACCTGTCAAAGCATGTGCCTCTCTTTCCATGTTTTGCTTTGGCCGTGCTTTACATGCTGAGTGTGTTAAATCAGGGGTAGATTTTGATGTGATGATAGGGACTTCGTTGGTGGATATGTACAGCAAATGCAGGGATGTTGGTAGTTCGCAGAAGATGTTTGATCTTATGCCTGAGAGAAACGTCAAGACGTGGAATGCAATGACAGGAGGATATATGAGAAACGGTGATACTCAGTCAGCAATGGCCTTGTTTGAAAGGATGTCCATGAAGGCATCAGTTTCATGGAATCAAATGATTGATGGCTTTGCAAAAAGTGGAGTTATGGCAATGGCTAAGTGTTTTTTCGATAAGATGCTACCAAAATTAAGGACCGTGGTGACATGGACAATTATGGTTGAAGGTTATGCTTGTAAAGGGGAGATGGAGGCAGCAAATGAAATCTTTGAGGTTATGCCAAAAAAGAACTTTTATGTTTGGTCCTCGATGATCTCTGGATACTTTAAGAAGAGACAAGTGGAGAAGGCAAAGGCCGTTTTTGATAGTATGACTTTGAGGAATTTGGTGAATTGGAATTCACTGATTGCAGGTTATGCACAAAGTTGTTTCTGTTAGGAGGCTTTGGATGCGCTTAGAGAATGCAAGTTGAAGGGTTTACGCCTGATGAGTTTACTCTGGTAAGCGTGTTATCTGCTTGTGCTCAGTTAGGTTTCTAGAAGTTGGCAAGGAAATACATGAACTGATAATCCAGAAAAGGGTTCCGTTGAACCATTTTGTTATAAATGGGTTGCTTGACATGTATGCCAAATGTGGTGATCTAAGCAAAGCACGGTTGATATTTGAAACAATTTCTCATAAAGGTACGGCTTCTTGGAATTCCCTCATCTTGGGTTTTGCAATAAACGGGCAATGCAGAGAGGCTATTGATTATTTTCATGCAATGGAGAGCTCCGTGAGAAGCCAGATAAGATAACCTTTCTTGCCGTTCTAACTGCTTGTGCACATGGTGCTTTTGTGAAGGAAAGATTGGAAACTTTCTCTAAGATGGACTTGTACGACGTAACAGCCAGCATCAAGCATTATGGCTGTTTAGCTGACATGTTGGGACGCGCAGGAAGATTTGAAGAGGCAATTGATCTGATAAAAGTCATGCCAATGGGACCAAATGAGGAAGTCCTTAGAGCATTGCTTGGTGCTTGTCGCATTCACTCGCGAGCAGATATGGCGGAGTTTTTGCTGGAAGAGATTGAGAAACTACAAAGTGGATGTGATTCCAGCGACACCCGGCCATACGTGCTTCTATCAACCATATATGCCGCTTCTGAGAAGTGGGAAAAGCTGAAGGGATTAGAGTGGCATTGGCAAGTACAGATTCACAAAAGAAACCAGGATGTAGTACCGTCATTGCAGGCCCTAGTAAGATATTCCATTCAAGAAACATTCCAGTCTGAAAAGGTTTATGAATCTCTTTTGTCAAAAGTCTTGAAAATAGAAACACTATTTTCAGACTCATTACATCAAACTCAAAAGGTTTTGGTCAAGTGATTATGAGTGAGGAAATAAGTATTTGCATGCTTCAGAGTCGATACAAAATGATAGTTATACTATATCCTATACACCCTAACGACACTTTAAATGATCTGGAGCTCTTGATCACAATGAACTGTGAGCCCTTGATGAGGACATGAAGCCACCTTCAAACAATCTCGTGAAGAATCAATAGTGTTCTAGTGCTATTGTCCTATATAGGATTATTTGCATTCGTGGTGAAAAGCTGCTATTGCTAAAGGCGTGCTTTCAGAATTCTTGAGTTGAGTCCTGTCGTCCCAATCAATTTCGATTTTGCTGCTTAGTAAGGGCATACCTTGTTCGACAATCAATGAGCGAGGATGGGATTCTTTTCAGGAACGGTTAGTGCGCCAGAAGCTAAGCAGCCTATCACTTTGATTAGATGTAAATGGTTCTTCATCAGGTAATTCATGGATCTTTGATGCGTGCAAATCATGTAGTGTCTTTACCTATAATCTTTACACATAATTGGGAGAATTCATTTGCACTGATGACCTTTGAAAATGAACACTCAATTGTAGACCATATAACCAACTTGTAAAAGATCGATTCTTTATGGTGTCTAAGTAACTTTGATGATGCCATAGTAAAATGGTATTGCTGCAAATAAAGGGTCCCATATAATTTTATGCTTCTATTTATTGAAAAGGAACTTACGGGTCGTTTTTATTTGACAGGCTAAGGCTATGGATTGCAAGATCATGAAGAAGATGAGGCCTGTTTGAGAGGAAAGTTGTTCAAACGTGGGCCAAATTCTCTTTTTTTTTTTTTGGTGTGGTAATTATTACGAGGTATTTTTTCAGGTGTCAATCTGGTTTAAGATATTACTGAATATATATCTATTCACAGAATTGGTATAGACATATCACAATGAATCGGTGACAAAGCTAACAATTAGTGTATTTGTTATTTTCTCCTTTCATTTTGTAAACTCTGTAAATATGATTGAGCATGCAGGCTGTTTCTTCATCTCTTTTGCCTGAATTTTTGCAAGCATTTCAGCCACTGTTCTGAATCCATCACCTCTTTGTATGAAGTACTCAGAGGGTTGTTGCACTGAAGGTGTTTGATGAATCGCTTCATTGGAAATGTTCAGTTTCTTCACTATCGATTGCATCATAGCCTTCATCGCTTCCATTTGTGCCTGCTGTGCGTTCTTCTGAGCATGATATGTGTCCATCTTATGACTAACAGCTTCAATTTCAGATTGCAACCATGAATCTCCTCCATGCATGCATGCAACTTCTCCTCCATCTTGTGCTGGTGCTTCCACAGCTCATCTGTCACCTTCAGACGTGTACCTTCAGCCATTGTCGCTCTAGAGAGGCAATATAGAGGCTCTAATACCAGATGTAATGAACAAGCCTCGATCAAGAAAAATGAGGAACTAGGGTTTGATAGAATTAGAAAGAATAAGAAGAAGATAAAGAGGAAAGGTAAGATTTAATAAATCACAAAATCACCGGCTATTACAATTTGATTGGATCTATTTATAGTACTCCATAGCTCAATCTCTGCTATTACACCCTCTGTAGGATCTTCAGACTTTAGCGGTTGCTGGGAAAAGATCTTCCATCAGGATCAGCTGGACATGTTCATTTTTTTTTCCTTCAAGGTGGTTGTGTAGCAACTCCTGGCTACTCCCACATCATCTTTAATATTTGTGGTCACCTCGATGGTGAGGAATTTCATGCTGTTATGGGCAAGTGATATGACTGCCCTTAATTCGTTCAATGTTGGTTTGTCCTGAATAATATTGTATGACGATGGTCCGTCGACCACCATGTCGTCTATCTGCAGGGTTCTGCTTCGTGATTAGCGTCCGAACGTTGTGCTCAATCAAATCATACCCTTAGTCTGTACGGGTGACCTGGTGAATTCCATTAGGAGGATGTTGTTAACGGTGATTTTTACGATATATATGATATTATTTCAGAATAATTTCTTCATGCTTTTACTAATTTTTATAGAAAAGTAGGTGTTTAAGTGAAATATTGAAAGAATGCGATGGAAATCATTAAAATGCAAAGTCGGGTTATTTACGCGATTTTATTAAAGAATTATCTCTTTATATACGCGATGTTACACTTTGTAGACGCTTTTATTATCAGAGACAACGAACGATGTCGTGGAATGAGTCGTAGAGTCAAGGAATTAAAAGAAGCAACATTTATTTGGAGATTAAACAGATGGCTAAATAGGATTTTATTTTTATTAGGTTTAGGTTTTATTTTAAAAGAAATGAAAAAGGTTAATAATTATCCTAGGTCGGCAGAACAAGCATAAAAGGGGGCAATATTGGGCAAGACACGAGAAATCATCTCGGGAATGTAGACGGCATAAAAAAATCAAAAAAAAGAGGTTCACTCGGGTCGATCGAGTGCCTCTCGCCGGGTCGATCGAACCACGCTTTATTTTTTATTTATTTATTTGGTCTTTCCGAGATTTAGTAGAGGCCGAGGCCGCCTCGAGCAAGCATGTGAAACCGCTTTCGCAACATCTTGATCTCAACTTTGGGATTGTTTTTTGTGAGTTATATTAAAGCTTGTATCTTTATTATGCTTTTATATTGATTATGCAATTATATCGATGGATGGTTGCTTTGTGATGTTTAACGCTTAATGAAAATCGCTGTTGCACTCTAGATCACCGTGAGTAAAGATGGGATTTTTAACCTAAAAATAACGAGTTGCTAGGTTAAATTTCTAGGTTGCTAGATTGAGAAATCTTACACCTTTGTTATTAAGTCGTTAATCTTAAGATCGAGAGATGAAAGATTAATAGGCTAATTATCTACTTAGAGTAGGAATTCATACCTTTGATGGTGAACCACATCTTTATTAAATCTTCATTAAACGATCTAGTAGAAATTGAGAGTTAAGTAGATAGGTGGATCATTGCTTGTTCCTCGTTAACTTAATTGAAAGAATCATTGTGCCTTGTTCTTCGCTAAGTAGCTTAGAATTTTATTTTCGCTTTAGTTTATAGTATAGAATTAGTTATTTTAAATTGTAATCATATTTCCTAGCTTTGGATTGACAACCCTCCATTCAGCTTTATTGTATTCGCTTTAGTTTTGTTTTGTGTTTTTCGTGATAAATCTTTAGAAAGATTAATAAACTAGATAAACAACCTCGATTCCTCGTGATTCGACTCCCGTATTAATCGCTATACTACGATCCCTACACTCTGGGGGTATACCGATTTATAAATTTATTACTTGTTTATTTTCATTGCAAAACCGCGACAAGTTTTTGGCGCCATGTCGAATCGGTACGTTGTCTAGTTTATTAATTTTTCTCGATTTTCTGCTATAAGTTGGGATAAAAGGGATCGTTAGTGGCACTGGTAGTATTTTGTCCGTAATCTTTCGCTCGAGTGTCCGCTTACGCCAGAACCCCAATTCGAAAGCTCGCTCCGACGCCGACGACGTAGAATGGCCAACAGCTGTTCGACACTCGCTTTCGAGGTCAAAATCTGCTGTTTTCCTTCCATTTTGGGCCTAAGATTTCAACATGTTTTTCTCCCTTTATTGTTTTCTCGCTTTTCCTGCTTTAAATTTTTCGTAGTAGGTTTCTCGCTTGCTGCTTTTTCTCGCTTTTATCTTTCTATAAAAAACAAAAAATATCATCAACTAGATTATGCAAGATCGTAACGCCCACCAAAACAGCAGATGGCAAATTCTTCAAATGTTGCTTAATCCTATGAATCGACTCGTTTTTCCGCAGTAACCCACAAGTTCTCGCTCGCGGGAAGATGTTGTCGACCTGCCCATGCCGTTGGCCTGTGGCGCTTATTTCCGCCGCGTATCAAGTTAACATTGTCCATAATCGTGAAATTTTAATCTAGTCACATGTCAAAATTGTGATAACGCGGGACATCAGGCTCAAGCTTTCGCCCCATGAGTGACGTAACGCCAAGTAAATGCTTCATGTGGCCAGCAGATTTAGATTTAATAATCGCCTCCGCCAAAGCAGCTGTAACTGTGGTTTCACTCGTAATCCGACTTCTATCAAAACCAACTTCAATGACCAACATATCAATTTTTCCAATCAATATCGCTGGTTCAATCGTAAAAGTCCCGATCCTATGTTTCAAAGTCACCTAGCCGATCTTTCCCACGTAACTTTCAAAACTCTCAAGGCCCTCGCACTCGAACGATATCCAAGCCGAACGGAGCTCCTTCGGGAGGAGCAAAATAAAAACATCCAACTCCCGACGAGCACAAACAAGAATCTCGAGAGACGGCTCAGCAAATGGCTCAAGACCAAGGCATTGACCTAGCTCCCACACTTCCTTATGATAGAGAAGAGGACAATGCCATGAACTTAGATCCGCATTCAATTCAAAGGTCTACCAAAAGTAGTAAGTGTCAAGTTTAATGGATTCATCTGCCTTGGATCCGATGCTCGATACCTCAACCGATGAGAATTCTTATGGACATGGATTTAATAACGCTCAAGTGAGATGTTCAGATTGTGGGGTGGAAACCATTATGAGGCTCAGCAAGGTTGGAAGGTAATTCACCCCACCAATGGAATACTAATAGCAATTATGATGCAAGTTACGAGAATCCACTTCAATCTAACTATGCATCCACATACAATGGTGAGAAGAGGCTAGTGCTATGGATGTAAGGTCCGACACTCAACTTAGTGGTTTTCTGCTCGATTAGTGGTACTCGTGTGGTCGATCCCTTGAGAAATAAAGAATTTAGTGGAAGTCGGGAGGCCGATCTCCGACCGTAAGCTGAAGGTGGAAACGGGCGATCATCATATGTCTAGAATGAAGGATGAAGAAGAGGAAGAACCTGGCGGATAGACCTTTACCTTCCTCTCCGTAATGTTATGCATCTAGACAAGTGCACTCGATATTCCTTGGTATGCTTCTATCGCCAACTTCTTACATTCCCAAGATTTAAATCCGAATTTTCATATCGTGAGAAGAAGAAATTTTTCTCTCGATGTGAAAACCTTCGCTTGGGATGAACCTTACCTCTTCAAGATTTGTAAAGATGGTTTGCCGAGAAGATGTGTTCTCAACTGAGCAACGGATATTATTGAGCAATGCCACAAAGGGACCCAATCGCGTCACTTTGGTCCTTGAAAACCGCTGCTAAAATCTTTCAATCCGCTTCTATTGGCCCACGATCTTTAAAGATACGTAAGCTTTCAGAAAGCTTGTGATAGGTGTCAAAGAACCGAACTTTAACAAGGCGCTTCGACATGCCATTGAAACCCATCCTAGAATGCGAAGTCTTTGATGTACGGGGCATCGATTTTACGGACCATTCCCATCATCTTGTGGAAATAAATACATCTTAGTCTCATGCGGATTACGATTTAAATGGGTGGAGACTCAAGCCACGCCTCACAATGATCATAAACGGCCATGAAGTTCCTCAAGAAAATATTTTCGTGAGATTTGGATGTCCCCGCGCTTTAATCGCTGATTTAGGAACGCACTTCGCAACCGCCACTAGAAAAGTTCTGAGAAATATGGTGTCCGCACAAAATTGGCACACCATACCATCCTATTACTAGTGGTCGTTGAAAGAAGAACCAAAGTTTAAAGAAGATCCTGAGAAAACAAATAACGGTCATGTAAAAGATCGAGTCTAAAGTTGGATGATGTACTCGCGGGGCATATCGGATCGCTTTTAAGACCCCCATGGGCACATCACCCTATCAAATGGTTTATGGTAAACCATGCCACTTACCAATCGAAAGTTAGAGAAGATAGAGCGATTGGGCCACACGGTTTTTGAACTTCGATGCCCAATCTTGTGGAAAACATCGATTGCAAATAATGTAATGAGTTAGACGAATTTAGACTTCAGCCTACGAAAGTGCCAGGATAAGTAAGAAAAGACAAAACCCTTCACGATGCCAAAATCAAGAAGCGAGAATTCCATGTAGGGGAACAAGTTTTATTGTACAATCTCCAGTTACATCTGTTCTCGTAAGTCGAGGACACGATGGTCCGTCCCTTTGAAATTTCTCCAAATCATTCTATGGTGATTTTGTACGCTTTTATAAGGATATATTTTATGTCAATTCTCCCATATGTGGATGTTTTTCATAAAATCGAGCTTTATATTGAAATATTGAGCAAATGGTGTTTTTAATAGTTGAATTGCAAAACGAATTAATTATGTGCTTAAATTGTGATTTTATATTATTTTGGAGTTATGTTATGCTTTAGATGTTTTACTATCTCTTAGATACATGTTTTCGAGCTAAAAGAGGATTGTAAGAGGTTGCATTCGGATTTTCCGATGAAGAGAAGAGATAGGGATGAGAAGAAAAGGATAAAGATGAAGAAATCACTTTTCTAGTATGCCGGATCAAGGCCCAAGTCCCGGTCCACTATGGACGGGCGCCCAAGAGGGGTTTTTACATACAGAGAGTTTGGACGTGGTATGAACGAAAGGCCCGCTTCAGCTGTTTGTAATGTTGGACGAGCGGCCCGCAGAAGAGGACTTAACGCCCAAATGCCGACTTCAAATAAGCAAATTGACTTAAAACTCTATAAATACAAACCGCGATTTCAACCCTAGTACACACATTATTGAGACCTATTGATACACAATCATTAGAGAGAACTCAGCGCCCCACTTCTTGTGGAGGTCAGGGCATTTTTCTTGTTTTTATTCGCTTTTTATTTCTCGCTTTGTCACCGCGATTTATGCTCAACGCTGGGGCTGAATGTTCAAACGATTTGAATCTTTTCCATCAGGTTTATCTATTTCCAACTGAGTTTATGTTGTGATTTTAATTCAAAGTTGTTATCTTTCCTTTGATTATTTGCTATGCAATCAATATCGAAAAGATGAATTGTTATTGATGTTTACCGTATGATGAGAGTCGGTGTAAACCTTAGATCACCATAGAAAGATGAGATTTTTAACCTTGACATAACGAGTTGATAGGTTAGATATCTAGGTTGCTAGATTGAGAGATCTTACACCTTGTTTTGAGAGCGCCAATCTTATATATCGAGAGATTTAGAGATTGATAAAGAATTATCTACTTAGAGTAGAATTCATACCTTTGATAGTGAACCACATCTTTAATTAAATCATCACAAGATAACTTTTAGAGAGGAAATAGAGGTTGCGGAACGGTGGATTATTGTTTGTTCATTGTTTAATCGCCATGATCATCGCTTTTATTGTTTTTCCTCGCTTATAGTTTTATTTATTTATTATCGCTTTTATCTTTCCTCGCTTTGGACCGACAATCCTCCATTCAGCTTTATTTTATCGCTTTTAGTTTAGTTTAATAGTAATAACCTTAGGAAAATTAATGAACTAGATACCCCGATTCCTCGTGGACCGACTCCGGTATTAATCGCTATACTACGATCCCTACACTTGGGGAATACCGATTTATAAATTTTATTACTTGTTTGCTTTGTTAGATAAAACCGCGACACATTCCTCGAGGTGTTTTAAACTAAGAGGTCATGGTGATCACCGCTCGAGTGAATGGTCAAAGGTGTAAGCATTATATTGGTCAAACCAAAGAGAAGCCTTTGATTGTTCACTTCCTCGACATCCTCGGGTGTGGTACTCAAGTCAATGAGTTTGACGAAGTTTTTGCCCGATTTGTTTTCCGAGAATGACGGCAAAGGGTCCAAGAGAGGAAGTTCGGGCCGGTAGTTAGATATGGAAGAGTTTAAACGGGAGGCACAAAGCTTAAAAGAAGATTGAAGAAGGTTAAGTCCGCAAATGGGAAAATTAAGAATGTTTGGAAAGCCGTAAAGAACCCGACCTACGTGTGTTAGATGTCAAGTTTCAGAGCCACACCAACGACCATAGCTTACACGGCGAAAGGGCGGAAGGAAGATTAAGTGGCCTGATCCAGCCGAATAGTACGTGTGTCTATCCAAAGACACTAAACAAAGGCGCTTGTCGGGAGGCAACCCAATAATAAGAATAGTTTTTTTATTATTTTGGATTATTTTGTTTTTTGTTGAATAAGGGGGCTAGTTTTGTCTTGTGTCGCCTTGAGGTTTTTGAGTCGGTCTCTCGTGGGCTGTGTAACTTGTAATGAGCGAAGCTACCGCTGCTTTTTTGATTCATCCGACTTTAGTTGAGCTACCGCCGGTTTTCCGCTGATATTACTTTCGATGAATCATGTAAGCCTTAACACGATTTTGCACTTTCATTTGGAGTTTGGTATTTCGTATGCACATGTTGACCATGTTTGTTTTGTAAACCTCTGCGGTTATATTTGGCGCCAGATGCCCTGTGTTTTTTCTCGTGTGGTGATTTTTCCATCCGAGCAATTATATCCTCGCGGCTTATATCAAACTTTTCTCGCAATATGTTATATTCCTCTATCCTCGAGGCACGCTTTTGTTTTGTTTTTCATGTGTGCAGTGTATTTATGAGATAATGATGGTGCGCTTTTAGATGGCCGCTTTTCCGTGGATGGTCCATACCATCGATTTCTTCAAGCATTTCGATCTCGATCATGACCACTTCCGCACTTGCACTTTCGAACTACAATCACCTAAGTTTTTCTTATTCGCACAAATACGAGGACATGTTGTTATTTAAGTGCGGGAGGGATTGGTTGTACTTACAATGTGCTTAATTTATTATGCTTACCACCATTCTTCAAAAAGTCAACAAATTTTGAATTTTTTTAAAAATCCGTCCCGAGCATGATTTTATTTTGGCTTACTTATTTGTTATATTCCTATACTTGTGTTCAATTGACTAGTATTTTTGCATGTACCTTTGATAAATAAGCTTTTACTCGAATTCTTTTCACGTAAGTGTTAAGTGGTGATTTTGTACGCTTTATAATGATATATTTTACGATGATTTTCCCCAGTATTTATATTATTTGCATAGAATTGGCCTTTATATTGAAATATTAAAACGAGTGATGTTTTTAAGGGTCTAATTGCAAAAGTGATTAAATTATGTGTTTAATTGTCGGTTTTATGTTTATTCGTATGATGTTACATTTTTCATGTTTCTATCATGTTGTTAGATACGCTTTCATGATGAGTAAGGAGCTTAAACGATGATCACAATGAAGATGGAAGAGTTGAAAGATGTTTAAGTGAAGAATTATTGAAGAAACCGAACCAGGCACTTCATGGGAATTTTGTCCACTTTTGTAGCCACTTTCAGGGAAAGTTGTCTTGATGTAAGTTGTAGAGGATTTAAATAGCTTTCAACGATCTTGAATCACCTCATTCGAGCCCTGTATGAAGTTATGAGCAAAATACTGAGCCGAGTAGTGGACGGGCGTCCATAAAAGTGAATCGCGTCCGTAATCGATTTTACATTCGTAGAGTTCAGACGCTGCATCGAACGAGCGCTCATTCTCCGCTCATAGAGGCTGGACGAGCGCCCAAGCTAGTGGACGGGCGCCCACGGCACCGACTCAAATAAACCGACCTAAAACCTATAAATAGCGCGATTTCTCCAACCCTAATCACCATATTTCACCCTAGGGCGCGCCAAGCCCTCGGGGGCGACTTTGTTGTTCCTTTCACCAAAAACATCTTTTATTCCTTTTATTTTGTTGATCGATTTCGTGATGATTAGGCTAAGGCTTCCTTGAACAAGCATGTGAAGCCAATCTCCGCAACGCTTTCAATTTCAATCTTTGGATGTTTGTGAGTATTTAAATTAAAGTTGTTTCTTTCGATGTTTATTTGTTATGTTGCAATTGAAATCGAGAGATAAATTGCATGTTGATGTTTACTATATGATGAAAATCGATGTAAACCTAGATCACCATAGAAAGATTGACTTTTTAACCTATATATAACGAGAGTTGATAGGTTGAATTTCTAGGTTGCTAGATTGAGAGATCTTACACCTTGTTTTGATAGCATCAATCTTATAGATCGAGAGATGAGAGATTGATAGGCTGGATTATCTACTTAGAGTGTAAGTTCATACATTTGATAGTGAACCACAACCTTTATTTAATCTTCACCAAACGATCTAGTAGTAGAAGTTTGAGAGTTGTGAGATGTGGATCATTGCTTGTTCTTCGTCGCTTAATTAATTGAGTTGTTTCCTTAGTTTATAGATTACAATTAGTTTAGTTAGTCCGTTCGCAACGATCTTTCCTGGCTTTGGATTGTTGATCCTCCGTCCCAGCTTTATTTGTTTGTTTTCGCTTTTAGTTTTGTTTTGTGTTGTGACGTTTTTGGAGGAAGAATCAATAAAACTAGATTAAACAACCTCGATTCCTCGTGATCGACTCCGTATCAATCGCTATACTACGATCCTTATACTTGGGGAGATACCGGATTATAAATTTTATTACTTGTTGTTTTGTATTGATAAAACTGTGACAAGTTTTTACGCCGCTGCCGGGAATCGGTACGTTGTCTAGTTTTTATTAGTTTTTCTAAGTTGTTCTGCTTTTCTTGTTTTAATTTATTTTTATTTCTGTTTCGTAGATTGTAGTTTTAGACTTGTGGTTTTTCATAGTTTTTCTTTATAGTTATCTCATAGTTTTCCCACCCGCTTTCCTGGTGTTTTTCTCGCTTCGCTCCTCGCTTTCGCAATGGACGAAGCGCCCATTTTATCTCGACGCCATTCCAGCTTCTTCAGTTTTTAAGACGAAGCGCCCGATTTCCACGCCCGCCTAGTTCAAGCTGTGAGGACGCTCATTCAAAGAAAGTGAACGCCCGTCCTCAGATTCCTGCTTTCAAAGTCTTTTCTTGTTTCTATCTTTTGTCTCCATCTTTCTTGTTCCTACATTGATTTGGGGACATCTAGGTTGATTTATCTCGACTCCAAGTTTTCAACGATCAAATTTTTGGATAAAAGGGTTCGCTTTTAGCACTTGATAGTATTTTGGCCATAACTTTCGCTCGAGTGTCGGATTGGCGCCAAGCAGACCCCAATTCGGAAAGCTCGCCCGACGCCGACGACGCACGTAAGCAGATCGCCGAGGCCGTCCGACACCGCTGAGGTCAAAATCCACTGTTTTCCTTCCATTTTGGGCTCGTAAGATTTCAACACGCTTTTCCCTTTAGTGTTTTCTGCTTTTCGCTTTTCGCTTTTAAATTTTTCGTAGTTTAGGTTTCGCTTGTGTTTCATACAATATTCCATCTAGGATCGAGGACATGGATGAGCAGAGTAAGATCGCCATGTCAAACAAAGCAGATGGCATCTCTTCAAATGTCGCTAATCCTACGAATCCGACTGCCTTTCCACGTAACTCTCCTGCTCGCTCGTGAAAAGATGTTGTCGACCTCGCCATGTGGTTGGCCAAGTCGATATTTCCGCTTGATATCAAGTCAATTCTTTCCATAATCGTGAAATTTCACCACCACATGTCGAATTGTGACAACGCGACATATCGCTTCGCTTCGCCCTAATAGCGACAAAGATTCTTTCATTGGCCGTAACAATCGACTTTGACAATCGCCTTCCGCCATAGCAATTTTCAAAATCGTGGTTTCAATCCAAATCGAATTTTTATCAAAACCCGAACTTCACCATGATCAAGATATCAATTTTTCCGATCAAAATCAAAGTTGGTCCGACCAATCTTTTCCACAACACTTTCGTAATTATCCGCACCTCTCTCAACTGACGATCTTGAAGCTAATTTTAAGGAGCAAAGGATGCTATCCAACGCTTTTGGTAGGCTTATGGATATTAGGCAAATGGCTCAAGACCAAGGCATTGACCTAACTCCCACACTCCCTTATGGTGGAGAGGATACTTACACCAATGATGGTGCAAGTCATGAGAATCCATTCCAATATGACCACAACTATGCACCAAAGATACAATGGTGGGAGCAAAAATTATCCTTGTTCTCCGTCAATCAAGATCAAAGCCATTGGCCACAAGTGGACGATTGATGAGCTAGAACCTGATGTGGGTCGGCTTAAGTTACAAAGGTTGTAGACTTCCTCCCTCCTCCGCAGGTGTGATGATGAAGACGGTTGTCCTAGGAAAGATCCGACGCAGAGATAGTTGAAGATGTTAATCACCCGGTGTTGAGAATACAGAGGACACCGCGCCGAATTGTAGATAAATCACCCGGCGGAAGTCACATTGAGAGCCGCTGAATCCACACAAAGGTCGAGGTGGTTGTGGATAAGAGAATGAAGGATGAAGCAAGAGGAAGAACCTCAAGATTTAGACCTTCCTCTCCTCTCAAGAATGTTACGATCTAGATAAGTGCACTCCTAAGATTCCTTGGTATGCTTCCATCGTAAACTACCTTCATTCCCAATATCTTGATTCAAAATTGTCATATCAAGAGAAGAAGAAGTTCTTCTCTCGATATGAAATACTTTGTTTGGGATGAGCCTTACCTCTTCAAAATCAGAAAGATGGTTTGCTAAGCGAGGTGTGTTCCTCGAACTGAGCAACGCGATATAATCGAGCAATGCCACAAATGACCCACCGGTGGTCACTTTGGTCCTTGGAAAACCGCTGCTAAGATCTTCCAATCCGGTTTTATTGGCCCACAATCTTATGACACGTAAGCTTTCAGAAGCTTGTGATAGGTGCCAAAGAACCGCACTGACAAGGCGCGCTTGACATGCCTTTAAAACCCATCCTCGAACGCGGTCTCTTTGATGTATGGGGCATCGATTTTACGGGTCCATTCCCATCATCTTGCGGTAATAAATACATCTTAGTCCGTAGTAGACTACGTGTCTAAATGGGTGGAGGCCCAAGCCACTCCTCACAATGATCATAAAACAAATATGAATTTTCTAAAGAAGAATATCTTTGTGAGGTTTGATGTCCACGCGCTTTGATCGCTGATGAAGCGGACGATTTCAAGCAACCGACCCTCAGAGAAAGTTCTTGAAAAGTATGGTGTTCGCTACAAAACTGGCACACCATATCATCCGATGACTAGTGGTCGTTGAGCGAAGCAACCAGAGCTTGAAGAAGATCCTGAGAAAACAAAGAATGTCCATAGAAAGGACTCGAGTCTAAAGTTGATGATGTACTACGGGCGCATGTAATCGCCTATAAGACCCCCACGGGTACATCACCCTATCGATGGTTTATGGAAAATCATGCCACTTGCCAATCGAATTAGAGCATGTGAGCGATCGGGCCATTAAATTTTAAACTTCGATGCCCAATCTTGTGGAAAACACCGATTGCAAAGAAGCTTGTAATGAGTTAGATGAGTTTAGACTCCAAGCTTACGAAAGCACCAGATTAGTAAGGAGAAGATGAAACTCTCCACGATGCCAAGATAAAGAAGAGAGAACTCAAGGTCGGTGAGCAAGTGTTACTCTACAATTCCAGGTTGCATTTGTTTCCTGGCAAGTCGAGGACACGCTGGTCCGGTCCTTCGAGATTCTCCAAATCATTCCTGGAGGTGTGCTAGAATTACGAGGTTACGGTGATCAACCGCTCCGAAGTTAATGGTCGAGGTGCAAGCACTATATGGGGAACATAAAGAAAAGCCTTTGATTGTTAAATTCTCGAAATCCTCGGTGTGGGACTTCCGGTCAACCACTTTGACGAAGTTTTCACCCGATTTGTTTTCTCGAGGATGACGGTTGTGTTAAATCAAGATTTTCTAGCGTGTAAAGTTTGATATGGAAGAGTTTGAAAGGAGCGACAACTTAAACGCCATCGAGGAACCGGAGAAGAAAGAATGCAACCACGGGGAAACTTAAAAAGGTATGGAGAGCTTTCAAAGATTTAACCCCATGTGTTCGCCGCTGCTTCGCGCCACACCATCGATTCGAGCTTACACGAGGTAGTGGTCGAAGAAAGGTTAAATGGCCTCGATCCAGCCGAGCTTCAATCGTGTTTGAGCTAACGACATAAACTAAAAGCGCTACTGGGGGCACCCTATATCTCTGCTTTTTTATTTTCTTTTGTTCTTCTTTGTGTGTCTTAGTTTAGTTTTGGTCTAGTTAGGGTATTGCGTGAATCGCCTCCGTATTTGTGGTTGACGGTTGGATGTTCTCGCACTTTTCCTTGACGGTGATTTTTCCATCTAAACGATTATCTCTTGTGTTTCATATGATATAATTCCCCCGTCCCGAGATACTTTTCGTGTTTGTCAAGTGTGCGTGATAGTCTTGATAGCGCTTTGTGAGTTTCAGACGGTGTCGGGCTTTCCGTGGATGGTCCACAATCCATCGATATCCTCGAGCATTCCCGGGAGCCGCGATCATTCCGTAGTTGCTCCCATTCGAACGACAATCGCCTAAGTTCTTTCTTTCTTTTATTTTTCGCACAACACGAGGACATGTTGTAATTTAAGTGTGGGGAGGGAATAAGCTATGTATCTACCGCTTGCTTAATATATGATGTTTCGTGCAAAATGGGCTTAATTTTTCGTAATTTTTCGACACTTTTGTTTTTTGTTTTGTCCCGAGTAGGCAATACACGCTTTGTTCGGTTTGTTGTAGTCATTGATGTCAGATACCATATTTTTAGTAAGTTAGTTGTTTCACCAAGATTTATTTTTCACGAGCCATAGTGAATGATGAGCTAATTTATAAAGTTATACCCCGCTTTGGATTAGTAGTTTTGATTATCTTATAAGTCATGTGCTTTAGTGCTACGATATATCGTGAGATTTATGATAGTTTGTATTTAGATCCAAGTATGATATACCGTGAATATCTAAGGTTTGAATGTGATAAGTAACACGTAACTTATTGTCAAATGAAAAAGTTGAAAAGTAAAATATGAAGAATTATCAGCGTGTCGAAAGTAGTCGATGATTTGAGCGAGGTAGGGTATACCACGATGTCCTATGCCACTATGATGACTAAAAGCTCACGACATGCTTAGAAAAAGCGCCTTATGATCGAGTAAGGTAGGTATTATCTCGAAATGTCCTATTCTGCTATGAGGGCAATAGCTTCTTCTAATGTGTGTTTAAAAAGTGAATGAATTCAATCAACTTAAGAATTGGTATGGAATGAATATAAGGCTTAGTTTTCGTAATCTTATCCCCAAAGATAAACCGATAGATATGTCAGTAGGATTATCCTCTCGAGTATTTCGTAAAGGCCCTGTATATGTTCGATCATTCTTTCGTGATATGTCACGCTTGTAGGGTGCACCTTATGAGTGTCATTTATTGCTATTCTACTTAGGGTATTAGCTAGTTTTACTTTGAGTTCCTCAAGTTTGGATTTAGTGGAAGTTTGTTATGGCTATGCACACACTCACGCAGTGAACATCTAATTTATTTGAATCAGGGTATATGTGTTAAGATGTCTATACTTTTCTCGAGCCTTTACTTTGTTTTGTTTTGCTCGACCGAGCAAAAGCTAAGTGTGGGGAGTTGTTAAGGGTGATTTTGTACGCTTTATAATGATATATTTTACGATGATTTTCCCCGTATTTATATTATTTGCATAGAATTGGCCTTTATATTGAAATATTGCTTGAGTGATGTTTTTAAGGGTCTAATTGCAAAAGTGATTAAATTATGTGTTTAATTGTCGGGTTTTATGTTTATTCGTATGATGTTACATTTTTCATGTTTCTATCATGTTGTTAGATACGCTTTCATGATGAGTAAGGAGCTTAAACGATGATCACATGAAGATGGAAGAGTTGAAAGATGTTTAAGTGAAGAATTATTGAAGAAACCGGAACCAGGCACTTCATGGGAATTTTGTCCACTTTTGTAGCCACTTTCAGGGAAAGTTGTCTTGATGTAAGTTGTAGAGGATTTAAATAGCTTTCCAACGCATCTTGAATCACCTCATTCGAGCCCTGTAAGTGAAGTTATGAGCAAAATATCGAGTCGAGTAGTGGACGGGCGTCCATAAAAGTGAATCGCGTCCGTAATCGATTTTACATTCGTGAGAGTTCAGACGCTGCATCGAACGAGCGCGCTCATTCTCCGCTCATAGAGGCTGGACGAGCGCCCAAGCTAGTGGACGGGCGCCCACGGCACCGACTCAAATAAACCGACCTAAAACCTATAAATAGCGCGCGATTTCTCCAACCCTAATCACCATATTTCACCCTAGGCGCCACAAGCCCCTTGGGGCGACTTTTGTTGTTCCTTTTCAGTCAAAAACATCTTTTATTCCTTTTATTTTGTTGATCGATTTCGTGATGATTAGAAGCTAAGGCTTCCTGAACAAGCATGTGAAGCCAATCTCCGCAACGCTTTCAATTTCAATCTTTGGATGTTTGTGAGTATTTAAATTAAAGTTGTTTCTTTTCGATGTTTATTTGTTATGTTGCAATTGAAATCGAGAGATAAATTGCATGTTGATGTTTACTATATGATGAAAATCGATGTAAACCTAGATCACCATAGAAAGATTAGACTTTTAACCTATATATAACGAGAGTTGATAGGTTGAATTTCTAGGTTGCTAGATTGAGAGATCTTACACCTTGTTTTGATAGCATCAATCTTATAGATCGAGAGATGAGAGATTGATAGGCTGGATTATCTACTTAGAGTAGGTTCATACCTTTGATAGTGAACCACAACCTTTATTTAATCTTCACCAAACGATCTAGTAGAAGTTGAGAGTTGTGAGATAGGTGGATCATTGCTTGTTCTTCGTTAAATTAATTGAGTTGTTTCCTTAGTTTATAGATTACAATTAGTTTAGTTAGTCCGGTTCGCAACGATCTTTCCTGGCTTTGGATTGTTGATCCTCTGTCCAGCTTTATTTGTTTGTTTTCGCTTTTAGTTTTGTTTTGTGTTGTGACGCTCTTAGGAAGAATCAATAAAACTAGATTAAACAACCTCGATTCCTCGTGATCGACTCGGTATCAATCGCTATACTACGATCCTTATACTTGGGGAGATACCGGATTATAAATTTTAAGCCTCTTCGATGACGAGTCGAACTTAGGAAACTATACTCATTTAAGCCGATAATGTTTGATTCTCGTTATCGTACCGCTCGCTAGTGCTAATGTCATGGAAATTGTAATATGTATGTAGTTGGAATTGAAGTAGTAAGTATCGTGAATATACCGGCCTCGAATGTGATAAGTGAAACGAATTCACCGTGGCTTTGGAAAAGTTGTTTTAAGAAAAATATATGAATTAATTGGGTGTGTCGGAAGTCGGTCGATGATTTGAGCGAGGTAGGTCATATCTCGAATGTCCTATACCACTATGATGACCAAAAGCTCACGATAATGTAAGAAGTCGCTTTATGATTTGAGTAAGATAGGGTATATCTCGAATATCCTATTCTCGCTATGACGGGCAAGAGCTCATTCTTATGTGTGTTTAAATGTGAAAGATAAATTAAATCAACTTACATAAGGAATTTGGTATGAATAAGTGAAAGACTTAGTTATCGCCTACCTTATCCCAAAGATAGACCAAGGTATATGTTGTGGTGGAATATCCTCTGGTACGATCGAAAAGATTTCGAAAACACATGTATTACTCTAGTCATGATACGAGTAGTTTTGTAGTAGCGATGTATAGTCGTGGGTAATTCATTATCTCGCCTTAAATGGGTATTTGTTGGTTAGCTTGAATTTAATTGTCAAGTGTGGAATCGGTGGAAGTTGAAGAAGGCTTTGCACACACTACACATTCGAGTAGTTGTTTATTACATTGGATGTATGTTTTTGATGCTAGTCGATCGTTGTGATTTGATATATGGGATTTTATGTGGTTCAATGTTCAAGTAAGTCCATGGTTTTCTTGTTTTGTTTTGCTCGACGAGCAAAAGCTAAGTGTGGGGAGTTGTTAACGGTGATTTTTACGATATATATGATATTATTTCGTAATAATTTCTTCGTGTTTTACTAATTTTTATAGAAAAGTAGGTGTTTAAGTGAAATATTGAAAGAATGCGATGGAAATCATTAAAATGCAAAGTCGGGTTATTTACGTGATTTTATTAGCAATTATCTCTTTATATATGTGATGTTACACTTTGCACATTTTTATTATTGTAGTACAAACGAACGCATGGCGGGAAAGAGTCAAAGAGTCAAGGAATTAAAAGAAGCAACATTTATTTGGAGATTAAACAGTATGGCTAAATAGGATTTTATTTTTATTAGGGTTTAGGTTTTATTTTTAAAAGAAAAGAAAAAGGTTAATAATTATCCTAGGTCGGCAACAAGCATAAAAGGGGGCAATATCGGAAGCAAGACACGAGAAATCATCTCGAATGTAGACGGCATAAAAAAATCAAAAAAAAGAGGTTCACTCGGTCGATCGAGTGCCCTCGCGCCGGTCGATCGAGCCACATTTTATTTTTTTTTATTTATTTATTTGGTCTTTCCGAGATGAGTAGAGGTCGAGGCCGCTTCGAGCAAGCATGTGAAACCGCTTTCGCAACATCTTGATCTCAACTTTGGGATTGTTTTTTGTGAGTTTTATTAAAGCTTGTATCTTTATTATGCTTTTATATTGATTATGCAATTATATCGATGGATGGTTGCTTTGTGATGTTTAACGCTTGATGAAAATCGTTGTTAGACCTAGATCACCGTAGTAAAGATGAGATTTTTAACCTAAAAATAACGAGAGTTGCTAGTTAAATTTCTAGGTTGCTAGATTGAGAAATCTTACACCTTTGTTATGAAAGCTGCTTAATCTTTAAGATCGAGAGATGAAAGATTAATAGGCTAATTATCTACTTAGAGTAGAATTCATACCTTTGATAAGTGAACCACATCTTTATTAAATCTTCATTAAACGATCTAGTAGAAATTGAGAGTTATGTAGATAGGTGGATCATTGCTTGTTCCTCGTTAACTTAATTGAAAGAATCATTGTGCCTTGTTCTTCGCTGCTAGCTTAGAATTTTATTTTCGCTTTTAGTTTATAGAATATAATTAGTTATTTTAAGTTCAGAATCATATTTCCTGGCTTTGATTGACAACCCTCTCATTCAGCTTTATTGTATTCGCTTTTAGTTTTGTTTTGTGTTTTTCGTGACAAGTCTTTAGAAAGATTAATAAACTAGATAAACAACCTCGATTCCTCAGTGATTCGACTCCGGTATTAATCGCTATACTACGATCCCTACACTTGGGGTATACCGGATTTATAAATTTATTACTTGTTTATTTTAATTGCAAAAATCCGTGACAGATGTTTCTTGCATGATGTTTCTCTCTGTGAGTTGATTGGCTTGGAGGACATTAAAGTAAAGAATATTGACAGCACTTCATGTGTCCACTAATATGCATTTCACAAGATGTCCATGGATTATTGCCTCAATAACCAAACCATCCGTATTCATGACTTGGACCATAAGAAGCCTCTCCCATTAATTTGATCTTTTTCTCCTTTGGAGATATTCATTAGAGACTTTTCTTGATTGCATGGATGAAGAGGTTGATTTATCTATAATCATCATAATTATTTCATGATTATGCAGAGAACCACCATATTGTTTTGAAGGTCATTCTTCTAACGTCAATTGACGATTCTTGGAAATTACCGGCTTTTATAAGCGGGTAATTGGATCATTTCGAGGGAATTCCAACTTTCAAACCGGAGATTTGGATGGTGTTTTTTGGATGTTTCGTTTGAGACTGCTTACGTATCCAAAATGTATGAGATCAAGCCAATTAACATAGTTCTAAATTGTGAGAATAAATATTCTATTATAGGCCTCCCTCGTGAGGAGTTAAATTTCTGAATCCTTGATTTCGGGGTCTGTGATTGAAGACCAGTGTAATATCAACGTGGGTCAATAATGACTCAATTAGGCTTAAATTGTGGAATGTAATTAATCATGAATTATAGTAATTAAAAGAGGATCAACCGTGGATCATGCTATTTATGGAGTTATAATCGCCTCGAGGTCGGCTTAACTGATCTTGTTCATGTGCGGCCCATGATGAACGGATCAATAAGGTCGTAAATACGAGGTCGCATAATACGGACTGGTCGGGCCGGGCCCATACATGTTCAAATTGTGATAAAGACCGTAATACTCGCTTGTGAGCATCACGCTTATGACTCGGTCGCACTCATGTCAACAACGGCCGACAGTTGTAGTCAATGTTGCTTTTTCTATATCGGTTTCATGTCCTACGGAACTAGAAACGATTAGTGAATTTTGTCGTAAGTGCATATTAATGTTGTTGTCATGAGATATTGTATTTCTTTCCTGTTAGGCAGAAGAGAGCTCTCCGTTAATATGGATTTTTTTTCTTTGTGGAGGGAGCGGGGAGTAGGGACTATGGATCCCCTACTTTGGGGCTACTACCGCAAATGATCTTGTGCAAGTGTAATGGTATTGAAACGACGTCATTTTGACAATTGTGTAAAAAAAAATCTACGGTTGGATCTCCTTTACACTATGAATCAACGGTGGATCTCCTTCACAACAACATTTACAACACTCCTCCACAACAGAGGATCCGTACTCGGGGGAGGGCAGTTCATGCTACTCTTCCAATTGGTTTTCCGAATCCTCGTGTTTTTTTTTTTTTTTCTCCGAACGAAAGATTTTTATACAAACCGCCCAACGTTGGTAAATACAACCGAAAGAAATCTGAAAAGCCATAGTCACCGGACAAAAAAAAAAAAAAAAAAAAAAAAAAAAACGGAGAAAAAGACCAAACACAAAAACAACCTACCACTAAAGACCAAACAAGAGCCAAATAATGGATCCATGTGAGGCGTGCTGAGCCAAAAAAGAAAAATCTTCAAACGATGATAGAGGCGCTCAGACAGGGGACCTCAAATAGAACCGAAAAATACAACAAGAGAAACAGAACTACACGAGAAGAACATGAAAAAGTTAATTAGACGAGAAATCGGCAAGCAAAGCCATCAACACACAAGGAAAGAGAAATCTGCCACCATTGACCGCCGCCACCAAACAGAAAGAGAAGCCTGAAAGAACGACTTACACCTCCGCAGAGAAAGCAACACTATAGTTGCCGACTCGCCGGCTAAGAGCCCGGAGCCTTAGAAGGACTATGAGAGCCAACACAAACAGATCACCTCAGCTCCACTGAAAAACCACAACCCCGCCGCCAAATGAAAACAACTCCACCACCTGCCGCATGCTACCAAGCTGGAGACCGAAGATGTGACGCCCATGTCCCGGATACCGAGTCCCTATACGGAAAAAAATGCTGGCACACATATAATTAAAATTTAATATAATTATATACGTAAGTCTTACGTAGTCAAACATTAGACGACAAAGCAGAAGACAAAACGACAGACTCGGGTCACTGAAAGGACTAGCGTGGTAACTAGTGTTGTGGGAAACTCTAATATCTCTATCTTCATGAAAGGTCATGAGTAGTATTGTTTCAACTCTCTATATATCTTGGTTGCTCCGGGATGAACGGCAATTGATATCTTGTAGGCTTCATTCGCCACTGTCTTCCTCAACTCTCCCACATTCGAGACACAAAGCCGATTTTGGTGCCAGGAGTTATGGATCGGGCTGAAGTTTATGCAAATATGATTCATCAAGAACGGAAGTAAAGCATGTCGATCGCTTTATTGCAAGATTCAAGACAATTGATGAGATAGCGAAGAAACAAGACAAAGTTCCGCTTGTTGTCGGGCCATAAGCGAGTGGTCGTGACCAAACCAAAGAAAGGGTCAGAAAGTCTCACATTGGTAAAGAGTAAAATGTTCACCCCCATATAAGTATGAGACATAAAAGTCTTGTCAACTCAGGTTAAACCTTTGAGACCAAGCGAGGACGAAGGTCAAAGAAGTTGACTAGAGCATTTATGACTCATTTAACGCAACCAGGCCTGGCGCTATGTAATGGTATCGAGACGACTCATCGATGGAACTATGCACTACACCGCATAAGAAGAAGACGGTGTAAGGATGACTTCTAGCTTACCTCCTGGTAGCGACGATCCAGAATCGCTCTTGCCGCTCGGCGAGACGCCGGTCCCTTGGCGGGGAGAATGTAAAGTCTCACATCGGTAAAGTAGTAGAACGCTCACCTCATATAAGTGTGAGATATAAATGTTTTGTCAACTCGGTTAGCCACTTTTTGCACTGCCGCGAGACAAAGCGTCTAAGCAAATTGACCGGACTATTTACGACTCATTTAATACAACCATACCCGGGTCCTGGGCGCATGTAGACCCCTCAAAACTGGAGCCATCACCCAAATCGCACCCAAAAGTGCCACCAATTAAGAGAGAAATTCCAAAACTCCAAGCCAAAAACCTAAAGAAGGCCATCGATCCAGCCACATCCACGATACGGAAACAAAAAGCCTACAAATTCAGATCCGGGAATAAGCGAGGCATGATGTCCAAATCAAGGAGATTGGCGGCAGGAAACAAAGAGAAAAAGAGAAACAAAAGAAGAAATAAAGAATCTAAAAAAAACTAGAGCTGAAACCTCCTCCGGCTATATGCCGGAGGACGGAGGTTGCACCAAAAAGATTTGCCGATAGAGGTTTTTAAGAGAGAGGGGGTTTAGAGAGAGGTTGGACCTACGAAACCATTGGTAACTTATTCAATTTTTAGCAATAAATTTTTTAGGGCTTTGCTAATGACACCACACGCGATCTACTCTAAGCATCACACTTCGCAGAAATTTCGACTTTCAGACGCCGAAATCTGTTTTTAACCCCACCAGAGTCAAAATTATGTGACAAAATTGACTCTGTGAGGAAATAAAACATATTTCAACCTCTACAAAATCGAAATTGCATTTAGCCATGATGTCCGAAAGAATCGACCGCTATATTATTTTTTTTTTTAGAGGACCGTGGTGTCATTAACGGTCTCCAAATTTTTGTCGTTTCCAAAAACATTTTTTTTTTTTTTTACCTTATTAACAATAATCTTTATTAATCGATCATTTTCTTAAATCATTAAAAGTTAAAGTTGGGCTTTTCAAAATATTAAATATAATAAAATAAAAAATAAAAAAATAAAAACAAGTTAAAGTTGGAACATCTATTTACTTTATATAAATCTTTATATGCTTTCATAATTTTTCTTTTCTGAATACATATAAACAGCTGCATCTTCCATTGAGCTGAGAAACACGGAGTTTTTTTATAGAGAGCAACTATGTCCACCACTGAGAACGAAGACGCCACCTGCCGTCGTGTGGCAGTAGCCGATTACCGAAAGCTGCTCCAACACAAGGAACTGGATTCTCGTGTTCGTGGAGGTAAGCATAGCTTCTTTTCCTGTGTAGATTTTTGCTGTTCTAGGTTTCAAGAATTTGTTTCTTCAGGCATGCCAAGTGCAATAGATGAGTGATATAATCTTGTAGGGTTTTGAATTTTGTTACTCGATTGTTGGTCTTATTATGCCTAATAGTGGATGGATTGAGGAACTCGAATAGCAATTGGGGATTAGGGGTTTATTGGGCTGATATCTTTTGTTTTCTTTCAACTCTAAGTATAATTTAGGTTTAGCTTTCAGACCACAAAACAAGCTTTGATAGGGTTCAAGATTATCACTTTTAACATATTTCTTTAGTTATTATTGCTCGGAGTTTGTGGGGTTTGCACAGGTGGTGGAGCGGGCTAGGAACCTACGCCTCGCTTGGCAGGACTTAGTGTGAACACTTTTTGTTAAGTTCATTTTATTCCTAGCTTTTTCTGATATAAAGAACATTTTTGCTTCGCTTTGCGCGATTAATAAACGACTGCTTCCTAAAAAAACGCTTGTTCATGTTATTGCCTCCGTAATTTTCTACTATGTTGAATCCCAAATAGGCAAATACTTCATCTTTGACACAACATTGTTTCTTAAATCAACTTTTACAGTGAGGGATAGTTTGCGTACTACTAAGAAGGAGTATGCAAAGACAGAGGATGACTTGAAGTCGCTGCAAAGTGTTGACAAATCATTGGCGAGGTGCTTCGCCCTCTGACAATGAACGATGTAATTCTTCTCCCTTTACTCATTTTTTGTTGTATATTATTAGTCCAATGGATTGATTTGTTACACTTGGTGATTTCGACCTTTTGAATAATTTTGGGAACATAATGTTTGTAGAAACCATTGAATGATAAGGAAAGAAGTGCATCAGTGTCCATTTTGTCAACGTACCTTTGTAGCAAATTGACTTTCTTTGTGCTAACATATGTTGCCATAGCTGTCCTGTGATTCACAGAATTCTTGATTATATTGAATATATTTGCTTTCAGTTCTAAGAAGACTGTATTTTAGTTTTTCTTTTTAAGTATCATTTTATTATGAAGAAATATTTGGTTCAACTATTTAAAGAATTGCGAGGATAGTCAATGATTGTATACTCATGGATTTGTATGATATGATTCTTTTAGTGATAGTGAAAGCTAGTAGCGGCCCAAGGTATGTTGTTGGCTGCCGGAGTAAAGTGGACAAGGAAAAGCTTACTTCAGGTACAAGAGTTGTTCTCGATATGACAACATTGACCATTATGCGAGCACTGCCTCGTGAGGTTAGTTACTAATAGTGATGTTACCAGAGGCCTTTTTCAATAATAACTTTGTGAATAAGAATAAATATTGTTGTCTTTTTGTCATGTACTATATAGGTTGATCCAGTCGTATATAATATGCTTCATGAAGATCCTGGCAATGTTAGCTACTCTGCTGTTGGTGGGCTTTCAGATCAGATCCGTGAGCTAAGAGAATCTATTGAATTACCTCTTATGAATCCTGAACTCTTTATAAGAGTTGGCATTAAACCTCCCAAGGTTAGTTTTTTGAGTTCAATTCGCCACGCATGTTGGCTTTCTGTGTAAAACGTTAATTTGCAATCTACCATTTTTGGAACTGTCTAGGTGTACTTCTTTATGGACCTCCTGAACTGGGAAAACGCTATTGGCTAGAGCAATTGCTAGCAACATAGATGCCAACTTCTTAAAGGTTTGCCTTTTACTGTTTGATGGTTATGATACATGAAGCTGTAGGCTTAATTGATTGTGAGACCTATAATGTGTCTAAGATGCAGCCTATTATTGTGACTCTTGTTCTGTTTGGCTTATAGGTTGTTTCAAGTGCAATAATTGATAAGTACATAGGTGAAAGCGCAAGGTTAATTCGAGAAATGTTCGATATGCGCACATCACCAGGTATGTCCGTAATAGTATTCTAACTTTTACCTGTGACATGGAAGCAATTTTGCCTTTTTTGTTATTATATACTCCCTCCGTCCCGTAATATAAGTCTTTTTGGCTTTTTAATAATGTCCTAAAATATAAGTCCTTCTCACAAAACAATACAATATTAAATGTATTGTTTTCACTTTCACACTAAACAATGTAATATTATTAGCTAGTCCCAAAAACAATACAATATTTTGCATTGAAATATTAAAAACAACTCATTCATTATGTTTTCTTAAATCAGGTGAAATGGCCAAAAGGCCTTATATTATGGGACGGAGGGAGTATATATATATATTTTAAGTTTCTTGTTTTTGGTTGAATTTGTGCATCATGTTAAGGTTCAATAAACAGTTATACTCTTGTTCTTATTGCACTTTATTGGTTACTTTTGTTTTTTTGTTGGTATTTTGTATGGGTGAAGCCTTGCATCATATTTATGGATGAGATCGATGCTATTGGTGGACGCCGTTTTAGTGAAGGAACAAGTGCTGACCGAGAGATCCAAAGAACACTCATGGAGTTGCTTAACCAGCTAGATGGGTTTGATCAGCTTGGAAAGGTTTTTATAATTATTGATGTATAAAAAGGCTTTTCTTTTTTCTTTGTGGAATGGAATGTTATAAACGTGGTGGTGCTTGCATATAATAGGTAAAAATGATAATGGCGATTTAATAGACCAGATGTGTTAGACCCGCTCTACTACTACGACCAGGTCGCTTAGACAGGAAAATAGAGATACCATTGCCCAATGAACAATCAAGATTGAGATCCTAAAAATCCATGCTGCTGGAATTGCTAAACATGGTGAAATTGATTATGAGGCTGTTGTCAAGCTTGCTGAGGTACTAAGGACGGTCAATACATCATTTATTTACGGGCTTTTCGATCTTCATTAATTGGAAAACCTTATGACGGGTTTGCTTGTACAGGGTTTTAATGGAGCTGATCTTAGAAATATCTGTACTGAAGCCGGAATGTCGGCAATTCGTGCTGAGCGTGATTATGTCATTCATGAAGACTTCATGAAGGTAAATAAGTCGTCTGTTTCCATTGAATGATGTAACTACATGCCTCAACTCTCTCGCTCTCTCTCTCTCACACACACAACTGTTTGTTCATCATGCGTTGAATGAAATTGTTTTTTCCGGTTGGATAAAGCTGTGTACCGTAATTTTATTTTGTACAGGCTGTTAGAAAACTGAATGAAGCCAAGAAGCTTGAATCCACTGCGCATTATAATGCTGATTTTGGAAAAGATTAGTAGCCACCAGAGGATAATTATTACTGTGTTTTCAGCAGAGAGAGGATAAACGTTTGCAAATTTTTTCTTAAGCAGATATATGTAGTATATGCAGCATGTGCATTGCCTGTATTTCCATCATGTATTCACTGAAGACACAAACCACTTGGATTATTACAATGCTGCTTTTGAGGTTTACCCCTAAAAAAAATGTTTTGTTTCCTCATTTGTCCTTCTGTGTCTGGTTTTTGTTTGAGGATTATTGGGCACTTGTGAGGAGCTTTTGGGAAAGCGTGACTCGAGTCAAAACACTATATTACTATAAGCTAAGCTTCTCTCTCCCGGGCATTATAACTAAATTTTTTGTATCCTCTACCGTAAATGAAATGAAGTGAATAATTTAATGAACGTAAACAAATCAATGCATAGATAGAAATTATGGTGCATCAGTGATTTGAAGCGTTATATCAAGTTGATAGATGTGATGTATTCAACTCATCTATAGTAGTTGTGAGTTGGATGCATCACAAGTTATACTAAGTCGATGGATGTGATGCATCCACATAATATAAGTGTGAGTTGGATGTATCACAACCATTCACTTGGTATAATTTTCTAATCGCTACTGCGCCATAACTCTTCTCACTCGTTTTAAGTGAAATAATGTTCTCGATCACAAACCAAGAATACAAATGTTGAAGCAAAATGTTCCATAACTTCTGCTGGTATTTGGAAGATATCCAAATGCAGGGGAGACTGCAGCAAGCCCATGCAATTACAGCCCTTTTCTTTATCGTGTTTATTGAATCATGGTACTACACATTACATAGGTTCAGCTTAAAATACTAGCCTCTATAATTATTAACGTTCAAATGACATGTCTGCACAAAAGCGCTATTTGAGCATACATAATCCTCCCAAACAGCGAGCGCCCCTCGTCTAGGCTTGAGCCGCCAAAAAAAAAAATTTGCGCCGCCTTCAAAAAAATAAGAGCCAAAAATATATAAAAATAAAACAAAACTGCCATGATAATACATGGCCGGGCTTAAAAACCTACTTATTTTGGCTTTCCTAATCTGGCTTTAAAAAAACAAAAATTATTATAGTTTGCAAAGATTCAAACCAAAGCCTCACGTGCCTAATATACTTGAAATACAACTATTAAGCGAATGATTCCTTATTCATATAAATACAAAGATATATATAATATTGCGCCAAAATTTCATGATACCTTAAATTTGATTTTCGAGGGCCCGCACGCCTCTCGCCCCCCGCCTCAAAAACGGTAAGATGTAAGTTCTCATAATTTCTGGAAGGGGCACGATTCCGGTAACACATGCTTAGAGGATGTGAAATCCTCTTTAAATTAAACAACAGTGTAATCAACTAATTTTACATGCGACAACGTTAGAAAACAGTTCCATCTCTCACTCTCCTAATCCTGGAAGTTAATGGGAAATATCAGAAAATATAAAAATTATCAAAATTAATAGGACACCAGATTCACAAAATCAGCACACCAGCCGGAGAGACGCTCAGACGCTTTAGCATCCATATTGGAATCAGTGCCATTGCAATGCAATAATAGATTGATGATGTATCTGTTTGTCCCCGGCTGCCACTACATTAAAACCTGCCACAACATATTTGAACGACCAACCCCAGTTTAGTCCCTGTTAGTTATGGATAAACTTCATATAAACTTGAAGGATTCATGTTTTCTTTTTTCTTTTTAGGAATCTTAAAGGATTCACGCTACACTAGAATGAATACATATAAGTGTGTGTGTGTGTGTGTTATTTTACTTTTATGGAAGATTATTATGTGAAAGCCCATTGCGAACCTAATCAGGTATGTTCATAGTCACAACTAATTTTTCAAATTAGATGTTGAAGGATTCATGGTAGAAAGAAATGCAGGTAAGTTACGAGTCATCTTACTTGTTGCTTGGGAATCAGACGATGCCTTCCAACTAAGCTCGTGTGGCCTTCCCAATCAGTTATTGATCCGCCAGCTCCTCTATAACCGGTATAAGCGCAAAGAAATCATATGGCTGTCAAAAATTTACCATCTCATTAGTCAGACAATAATAACTGATACATATTATCATCTCACCAAAACAACTTAAGCTGATGGGTAGATGATTCTTAGATGACTAAGCTTGACCAACATAATGAAGACATAGGCAAATAAGCAAATCGAGCACTGGATGATACAAATAACGTGTCAAAGTTCTGAATATAGGCTTGATCTCATGACCTCTGGCTTTAATACCATGATAAATTATCATCTCGCCTAAAATCTTATACTAATGGGAATGTGAGTAATCAAAATATTTGAACACTCCAACAGCAAGTAAAAGGATCCAATTCTTTTAAGAGATTTCCTGAATTTCGCTGCCAACCTTTGGTTGAGGGGAGCAGGAAGCCTTATCAAATAAAACAAGGTGTCAACACCTTAACACTTCTCTTAATCAGTTCTTTTTTCAAATCAAAGTTTCACATAGCTAAGAGCATTAGAAACTCCTATATCAGCATCTAGAGCTTCATTTCCTCGTAGTAATAAAAAAAAATGCATCTACAGCATCAGAGAGACTCCTTCATAGTGTTGAAAAAATTGTTTACACAAAAACAAATATGGAATATAGCATATAGTATGTTCTCGTAATTCAAACATTAACAAGGGACCAATATTACCTTCAGGCCAGACTCGACCACAAGGTCTACAAAACCTGTGGCTAAAAGAGCATAGGCATAACAATCACATCCATACAAAGGCACTTTCACCTGCAAAACTAGCATTAGACTCGGATCTATAACCAAGGAGGGCAAAAGAAAATAAAGGAAAAAAAAAAACAGGTTGGGGTGGGGGTGGGGGGAAATTAAAAATAACAGTATGCTAGAACATGAATTGGAAGGAAAGGAAAAGAGTAAAAATTATCAACAGCAATATGATGAATTGCAAGATAATCCAAGTGTGTCCAACATGCAAGGCATAATAGTTCTGCAATGAAGGAAAGATTTTCCTACATGGTAATAACAGAAACTGTACTCCAGAAGTAGACTGGGGCGAATAAAAATTGTTCTTTATCTTCTAAATACCACAGCGCCTTGGATTCAATATTATTCACCATAAACACTATCTTAAAAGCAGCTTTTGCAGCACATAATAGACATAGATTCAATCTGACAATGTCATAGTTTTTTTTTATAAAAAAGGAAAGAAACCTCAGCTTAGTTCCAGCATAATATTTCATAATAAACATCTTAGCCCCAATTTTATAGGCAACTGGTTAAGAAACAATCCAGTAAACAAGTACGTGAATTACATCATCTGCTCCTATCATCACTTCGCATAGTGCTGTTTCTTAAGTATGTTGGTGCAGTAAAGAAAAAAGATATTCTAGTTAACGAATTCTAAAATTAGCATACGGTACCAAGAGCATGATACGTTAGTAGGAATATCAAAATCTGTGTATTTTATCTTTCTGGAAGTAAGTTCTAAGAAGCTCCGCTTGCAAGCTAAACATCAATCATCTTTAGATGCACCAAATGTACACATATTCAAGATGAAATATGAACTTGTTAGCTAACCACCCTTAAGCAAAGTTAACATCTTAAGAAGTAATACACCATAGATAAAAGGGTAGCATACTGCACCAAAGCATCCCGCACGTGTGGGGCACATGAAAATATCAGACAACTTTGGGCTTGAAGTACCATTAATTAAGATCCCTATAGCAGGCTATTTCCACAACTGAACCTAATAACTGAGGAACATTATGCCGAGTTCCCTTCAAGATGTCAAGTATACCATCAATTTGAAATAGAAAGTACACATGATAGATTAAACTTGCCTTTTCACGAATTCTAGCAAAAGCTACCTCAGCATCTCCGCTGAATAGATGAGGGCTAGTGGTGTACCTAACACAGGAGAAAGAAAAGAAATAGAAACGTTAAAGATAGCTCAAAGCCATAAGATTTTTCAAGTGCATGCCTTAATTTCGCCAATGATATGCCTCTTCCAATATGTTATTTATATATAGAGAGATTTTATGGTGCAACGGTTGTAGGAAGGTTGGCATATATTCGAGCCTTTCAATTTTACTCTCTTTCACATAATACACTTTTATCGTCTGTGAGAGGTCAGTAATGAAAGGTTGTAATGTATGTCACTTGGTACAACCTTCATACAATGGTTGTATTGTAAAATTTGTCCTATGAATAACCCTCTACCCCACCCCTATCCCTAGCCCCCAAAAAAGACATGCACTCTCAACTTGAAGTCACCAAGCTACACAATCTTACAGATAGGCTTGTGAAAGCTCTTCACATTTGCGTGTGGAGATCTCTTGTCCGTTTAATGTAGTTTTCCTCCCGCTTAACCCGATCCACCTCTCTCTCAAAATAGGTTGATCAATGATGCCAAGAATCTGAAAGGAATAAGAATAAACTTTAAACCATTGTCGCCAAACACATCTCCCTATGTGAAGCAGCAGCATCTTCAGCTTAGTATGAATGTTCTAGGATTTATATTGGGTGCACGCTTGACAACGGCTTTGGAAGGCGACAATGACCTCTAGCTCTTTGATAGATATGACCCAATACAGACAGTCTGCATCTTAACCACACCATTATTATGCACATCTAGTTGGTTGCTATGGTAGTTGCATTCCTCACACTTTCATTCAACAATAAGAGAAAATCAACATATGGGAAATACTGCTATCATAAGGTGGTTGATAGGTATTATTTGATAGTACTGTCATCCACCTGGGTTGTAAAAACAACTTAAGAAGGTGAATGCCATCTTCGATTGGAATTTCCAAAGTACCATATGGTCTTCTAACCCAATGTATTAACAGATACAAAGGCCTTCAACCATTTATCATTAAAATGCGTTAATTATGAGAGGTTTGGTGCAAAGGACCTATCTCAACAGAACCAACTGGAGGACCACAATTTACAAACTCGGAATATTTCGCACCCACAAATTCACTGCTTATAGAGAAACCTAAACACAGCAAGGGATAATGATCCATACCGGTTTACCTTTGTGTAACAGAGCAATAAGAGTCCCAAATAAAGGTTTTCCTGCATCAAGAATACTTGTTAGATTGTTCACATAAAAAGGAATTATGTGTGAAACTTGATGAGAATAATTAAAGAGACAGATACCAAAAAAAAAAAAAAAAAAACCTGTAATAAAACTCTTTGTTCCATCAATGGGATCCAATACCCACACATAGTCTGCATCATTCTCGATAGATCTCCAGCCATTTTCCTCTCCAAAACTGTTATCTCCATATTATTCTTTGATTAAAAAAGAGATTTCGGCCTTAACTAGTAAACCAGACAGTACAACACGGCAGGCCATCCCCATCAGTCAAAATGAGTTTCGTTCTCAAACTACACGATAGAATAGCATAATCTAATGTAAGACTAAACACTATCACTGTGATTGAGTACCAAAGCAAAATTTTGAAGCAATTTTTTCAGCACATAATAAGCAACAAAAAGAAGGAACGGCAGCTTTCGCTTTTTTCTCTGTTTATTTTAAAAAGAAGTCTTCAAGAGATTTAGAAGCAACTGATTCACTAATAAATTGAAGCGTAATGTAACTTACATTGCATGAGAAGGAAAGTTTTCTTGTATTATCGTGATCATAGCTTCCTCGGCCGCTTTATCAGCAATGGTGACAGGACCTAAATCACAAAACCCATGATGATTCAAATTCCAAAGCTGCAAAAGTACATACTTGATAGATACATACATGTTAAAAAAAATTCAGCAGTAACAATTTCAGCGACAGATAAAACTTACTGAGGTCTTCCTTATCAAGAATATCAAATTTCTTCCGGAAGTATTGGCGAATGACACCACCGGCAGCATCAGCAAGCATGTTAGCAACCACAGCAAAGCGGTCGAGATCCGAATCGTCTAAACCTAAATTAGCAGCTTCACTACTATTAACTGTGACATTTGAACTCATAACCGGTCTGGAATTGATACAGATTTTGCTACAAATTGGTGGGAATCTAGGTCGGAAATGAGAAATGGAGGTGAAATCGGTGTTGGAGAAACTGGAAAGGAGAGAGATTGAAGGGGAAGGTTGGGAGACAAGAGAATAGCTCCGATTGAGAGGAAGAAGGTGAGATTGAGAAAGCATTTGGAAGGAAAGAAAAGGGTTGAAGAATATATGAAGCAGGGAAAGGCGGGAGACTTGTGAGAGGAGACGGTGAGAAATGGGTTTTGCCTCAAGTGTGTAGAGGTGAGCAAGTAGCATAATTATATAGCTCTTAAGCTCTTATATTAAATGAATGTATCCGTTCACGAATAAATCCGTATTCAATAAGTTATTATCCGTGGTGTTTTCTTATTTAGCTTAACGAATCAATCTTCAATAAAATTTATATAGCCATGTATTTAGCACATAATGTGGCGGTGTCTGCATGTCTGTCTAGGTATTAGTCATGGCTTATTGCAACGGCAAAAGGTAGATGGCCTTTACCTGGCGTGTGGAGAGTCTAGCGCTCAAGCACTCTTTGTTTTAGTGTGAGCTGACGGGTAGAGTCCAGAGAGCGTCCCCTTTCAGTCAAGTGTTGGAGCTAGTATGTTGATTCTCCTCTTTTAAAGACCTGGTCCTATGATTGGTAGAGGAGATGGGAGTTGCACTGGTGGCACAGTATGTCTGTCTTTTGTGGGGTATATAAAAAGCTCGATGTTTTGTTGTCTTTGAGGACTAGGCCGTGCGTGTCTTGACGGTCTGTGAACAGTCGTTGGCAACCTCGAGGGAGTTTGTCGAGGCTATGAAAGCCTTTCATGTGCACCAGCCAGGGCAGTTTTTTTGCGGATAAATGGGAGAGGTCGGCTGCAGGGGTGATTAAGTGTAATGTGGATGCGTCGGTGGCTTATTCAAAGGTTGGTGTAGGTCTTTTGCCCCGAGATCATCGCGGCGTTGGCGTCCTTTCCATACCACTTTGATACGGGAGCGGCAGTTGAATATATAGAACTGCGAGCTATTGGCTTAGCATTGGTGGAAGTTTGGTAGTGGAGAACGATTGCTTGACATGCGTTCAACGGCTTAATCGACCTATGAAGGATGCCATTGCTCTGGATTGTCTGACCCAATATTTCTTATCACGATGTAGTAACTTTACTTTGGTCACATTTTCTTCTTTTCGACGAGTGAAAAATGTCCTGACGCACGTCTTAGCATGACATGCATTGTTCATATAGGACATGGTCTCTTGGGGTGTCGCACCCTCTAAGGATCAGAGATTTTTCGCCGCGTTTTTTGATGGATGTGATTTAATATAAAGGCTTTTTGTTCCCAGTAGTGATACATCCACTACACTTTCAATCACAACATCTTACACAACACAATGGTTTGTGCACTACACAAGAGTGTAGTGCACGTATCATTATTCTTTTGTTCCCAAAATAAATAAATAAACGTGTTTTCTCACAAATGATTGATTATGTTGATGAATCTACTTGTATAGATAAATCAATTATACGACATAACGGAAACACAGATGATGATGAGAAAAATCTATTCAAAATTACAACAATACTAATACAAACCAACACATACCATCGACAACAATTCAAAACTAAAATTTTAACTAATGCAAACTACACAGTGATCACAACAATTCAAGATAACTTACAAACACTGCGAGAAACATCAAATATGTCCCACTTATTCAAAAACATAAACAACTAAACAATATTCTGAAACACCCCAGCCCCCCAAGTTTATTAATTATACAAAATGTAGACATTATTATCTAGTGACGATCATGATGGCCAGGAAGTTTTTCTTTGATCTTGTCAATCATGCTCTTCTTCTCATGCTCCGGCTGCTGACCCACTACAGTGGTAGAGGTGGCGCTGCCGCAAGTGGTGGCTGGTGGCGGTGGGGTGACTTTGCTGTGTGCGGCGGCTACTTGCTGAGTAGTAGTTGGTAATTGATCAACTTTGTTGTCCCTCGTGTGCTTTCCACTTCCAAGCTTCTCCTTTATCTTCTCTTTCAACCCTTTCTTCCTCCTTCCTCCTTGCCCATCATCTTCTGACTTCATTCATGCATGCATATTATCAAACACTTCATTATTTGTTATAAAACGGATGGAGATAACTTCAGATGCAAGAAATAGAAACAGAAGCAATCAAACATAAACAATCAAAGGAGAAAACAGAAACAAGAAGAACACAGATTTTACGTGGAAAACCCCTCAGTGGGAGAGGTAAAAAACCACGGGCGTAAAAGAGATATTTTATTATGCACCGAATTTTACAGATTTCAACACACACGAGATAATGAGACAACAATTGTATTTATAGGCACAAATCCCTAAACCCTAGCCGCCAGAATCTTTGTCTCGATCCGCCATAAATACCCTTACACGTGTCCTCCTTTTAATGACACCAGTATAGTCATCCACATAACAGAATTAACAGATGTGGGACCTGCCAGATTCAAGTACTCGCAGATCACACCCTGGCCGATAGTCACCTCTTGCCAAGCCTCGTGAGACTCCACCTCTATCGATGCACGTAATTGAATACACTTCTCACCGCCCATCACACACCGAGAGTCTTCGATTGGTTCCACCTGGATGCAGAGTTTAAGTCACCTTACGACAAATCTCCACCTTGACTTCAACTCTCACTGAGTCAAACAGATTGCATAACCGGATGTACTTGTACCGGATGCATTCACAATGCCGATGTACTTGTACCGGACTATCTCCACAAAGATCCACTCCACCGATCCGCCTCGGTAGAGTTTCCAAACAGATTACAAGCTTTGAATATTCGGTAAGTCCAGGCAAAGCCGAACTTACTCTCTTGAATCGGTTTAGTGAACATATCGCAGGATTCTCCTTTGTGCCAATCTTCTTCACCACAACCCTCTTCTCATTTCTCGAAAAATGATACTCGACATCAATATGCTTGGTTCTCTCATGATGAACTCGATCCTTGGCTAAACATATTGCACTTAGATCATCACAATATATATCACTGATCCTCGATGCAACCCCAAATCATTGACTAGCCCTTCAACTGCACACCCTCCTTAATCGCTTCAAGAAGAGCCATATATTCTCGCTTGAGAGTTGATAAGGCTATCAGAGCCTGAAGAGTAGCTTTCAATTGACCACCGCATTTCCCAATGTAAACACATAACCAGTCATTGATTTTCTCTCACAACATCACTGCGTAATAATCAAGATCACAAGAACTCGTGACTGCACTCAAGATCACCACCATAAATGAGACCAACATCACCGTACTCTCTCGTGTACCGAATATCCTTTAACAACTTTCCAGTGTTCCTTTCCAGTGTTGAGCCATAAACTCAGCGACAACACTGATCGCTCGAGCCAGATCGAGGCCTAGTGCATACCATGGCATACATCGATCGCCAATCGCACTAGCATAGGAACTTTAGACATATACTCCTTCTCTTCACCGATCAGAAGCATAAATGCAGACAAATGAACATTTGATGCCATAGAGTATCCATTGGTTTTGGCAAAGAGACATCCCAAACTTGGCCAATATCTTCTCGCACATAACCTCTTTGAGACAAGAACAACTTCTTCCGACTTCTATCTCTCCGGATCTCCATCCCCAAGATTTTCTTGGCAAAGACCTAAATCCTTCATTTCAAATTCAAAGATCGAGAAGGTTCTTCAGATTTTGAACATCGAGACTTCCTTGTCGCAGCTATCAAAGATGTCATCCACATACAGACAAGATAGATATATGATCCATCTTTCAAATAGATCAGTAAACACAACAATCATATGGACTTCTGTTATAACCTCATTGAAGCATGAAATCACAAACCTTTTATACCAACGCCTTGGAGCTTGCTTCAAACCATACAATGATTTCTTCAACTTGCAAACATAGTTTTCTTTGCCAGAACTTGAAAACCCTCAGTCCGTGTCATGTATATCTCCTTATCCACCTCACCATGTAGTAAAGCGCTTTCACATCTAATTGCTCAAGTTCCAGATCTCGCCAGCCACCATTGCTAGTAACACCACGATTGAAGTGTGTCCGACCACCGTGAAAATATTTCATCAAAGTCAACCCTTCTTTTTGATCAATCCTCTTGCAACCAAACGTGCCTTATACCGACCCCTCCTCGCTTTGTTATTCCTTCCTTTTCTTGAAGATCCATTTACAAGTCACAACTCCCTTGCCGTGAGAGTCGCTTTTGACCAATTCCCAAGTCCGATTCTTCAATAATGACTCCATTTCATCTCCCATGGTCGCATGCCACCGAGATGCTTCAGACATGTCATCGCTTCCCTGTAAGTAGTAGGTTCAAGAACCTCTACTTCTTCAAAGAACTTGGAGTGCATATCCACCAAATCATCATATCCATATCTCCTGAGGTATCCCAACATTAGATCTTCTAGGCTCTTTGGCGCCTAGACTCTGATCAATGTTTGTATGACGCCTACCGAGGTCTCAAAGATCCGGCTTGGATCGGATTCTGGTTCATTATCCAGATCAAGATAGTGTTGATTTGGATCCACCGATTGTTGCATATCGACTCCTCCTGAAGCTCCACCTGCTTCTCAACACTATCGATTCAAAGATCGGTTTCGCACTCGATGAGACCTCTCCACCGATGAGTTTAACATAGAATTTTCATCAAACACAACGTCCCCTCGGCTGAGGATTACTCGGACTCTGCCGATGACCAAATTCTATATCCTTTCACTCCATCACCATACCCCACAAACACTCCTTCTTGGCTCTTGGCTCCAACTTCCCTTCACTAACATGATAGTAAGTCGTACTTCCAAAACCCTTAGAATCGAGTAGTCACAGAGCTTGCTCGACCACATCTCAAATGGTGTCTTGAGATTGATTCTGTGTGAGGACTCACTCGTTGATTAAGTAGCAAGTCGTCTTAACACCTTCCGCCCAAAATCTCCTTGATAAACCAAATTTGAGAAAGCATACACCTTGCCCTCTCCAGGAAGAGTTTGATTCATCCTTTCACTTTACACCATTCTCACGAGGTGTATTCCTTACAATTATGATGTCCGGCAATACCTCACCGCACAAAATGAATCAAAATCCGTCCCAGCGAAATTCCGGACCATTATCTCAGACGGCTTCTTGATTTTCTTGCCTAACTGATTCTCCACTAGGGCCTTCCACTTGCTTGAAGTTACCGAATGCATCACTTTTGTTCTTCATCATCACCACCCAAGTCATCCTTGAATAGTCATCTATGAATGACACAAAATATCTGTGACCACCCAATGACTCAACTCTTGATGGACCCCAAGATCTGAATGGATATAATCAAGTGTTGCCTTTGTATTGTGCAACCTCGCCGAGAATTTACTTCTATGCAACTTCCCAAACACACAATGTTCACAAAAGTCCAGATTCTTGACCTTATATCCTCCAAGAAAACTCACAAGAAAGAACACGCATACCCTTTTCACCCATGTGACTAAGTCTCATGTGCCACACCGAGTCTCTGCTTGAGATCGTGAATCACGAGGATGCAATGAAGAAGAAGTGCTGATCTGATAGATCCTTGTAATATATACAAGGTTCCCTCTTGATGCCTTTGAGGACTACAATCGAATCTTTGAAGACATTCAAATTGCCCACCTTCACCCTTGAAATTGAACCCTTGGCATCCAAAGAGATCGAGAGATACCAAATTCTTGGTCATCTCAGTGGAACATGTCTTACATCTTTCAAAGTGTACAAAATTTACCATCCTCTGTCTTAACTTTACTTGAGCCAATTCCCACAACTTTGCAAACCTTGTCATTGGCCATATAGATTTGACCACCATCTATCTGCTCGCCATAAGTAAAAACCACTGCTGTTTGGACAAATATGGTAGGATGCTCCAGAATCAAGTATCCACACATCATTGTGGTGTGTAGAATCCCCGCCACTAGAACCGATCCTCATCGATTGCTCAAGAGCCAAAGCCTGCCGTGCTGCATTGCCTTCCCTGCTTTCTTTTCTTCCTTGACAATTGGACTTCCAATGTCCCTCGCTCCTTACAAGAATTACAGACATCATGAGACTTAGGACCTTTGGACCCGACTTCTTTTTCTTCTTCCATCCATATCCTTTTCCACTATTGTCGCTAGCTACTAGCCCAAAGAAATTTATTTGTCTGTACTCAGCCAGCAGACCTTGTGTCTAAGCTCCCTGGCATGTAAGGCGGACTCACATCCTCTAAAGCTCACAGATCCTTTCCAACTATGAAAGATCGCACAAAGTTTTCATATGATGCCGGTAATGACACCAACAACAGATTAGAAGCTGCATCTTCATCTTCAATTTTAACATCAATATTCCTTAAATCAAGCAATATTGTGTTCACCGGTCCAGATGTTCCCTCGGTGGACTTCCTTCATGCATCTTCAAACCGAACAACCTCTGCTTCAACAACAACTTGTTGGTCGCTGACTTGGTCATATACTGAGCTTTCAAGCTTCTTCCACAACTTGGTCGCGTGTCTTCCGGCAAAGAACCTCGGTGATAACATCATCGATAAGCACAACATGATGGTTGAATGTGCTTTCTCTTCCAGACCGCATAATCTGCTTTGACTTTGTATTTGGTTTGTCGATAAAGGATTCCACAAACCCTCATTGTTTCAACAAAGGCACGATCTTGATTTGCCACGCACCAAAAACCGCTCCTTCCTCAGAATTTATCGATTTTTACGCTTATCACGACATCTTTCCTTGCTAAAGATCACAACTTTGTCACGAGATCCTAGCACCTAGTCAAGGCCTTGGTGAAGACGGTTGATCGTGATGCATTGTTTTCTCCAGAACCTTTCTCTGATACCACTTGTTATAAAACGGATGGAGATAACTTCAGATGCAAGAAACAGAAACAGAAGCAATCAAACATAAACAATCAAAGGAGAAAACAGAAACAAGAAGAACACAGATTTTACGTGGAAAACCCCTCAGTGGGAGAGGTAAAAAACCACGGGCAGAAAAGAGATATTTTATTATGCACTGAATTTTACAGATTTCAACACACACAGATAATGAGACAACAATTGTATTTATAGGCACAAATCCCTAAACCCTAGCCGCCAGGAATCTTTGTCTGATCTGCCATAAATACCCTTACACGTGTCCTCCTTTTAATGACACCAGTATAAATTTCACATAATAATGTAATTAATGTATGTGGGACCTCGTCAGATTCAAGTACTCACAGATCACACCTGCCGATAGTCACCTCTTTGAAGCCTCGTGACTCCACCCTACCGATGCACGTAATTGAATACACTTCTCACCGGTCCATCACACACCGAGTCTTGATTGGTTCCACCCAGATGCAGAGTTTAAGTCACTTTCATCGACAATATTCATATTGTCCATTTACATTAAAACAATAGAATATCCAATCTCATATATTCTCAATGCATGAATCAAAATTTTATTATCTCGTTAAAGGAAAATGGAAAAGGTGACCATATATAAATATTGAATTACCGAGCTAGAGTGAAAGTGGAGTCACCACAGGCGCGAGAAGATGTTGTCTGCGCTCTCTCCTACGCACACGTATGCAAAGACCAACACCGCAAGACCGTAAACCACCATGGCGCCAGCCGGCGATACGGCCAGAGATGGAACGGTGCCACCGAAAGGAGCGGCGGTGGTGCCGCTTACACCAACAAACGGGATAGTAGTACCAACGAAGGAGGAGGCTTGGTACCGAGTCCGGCGAAGAAGAAGCGAGCGGTAGTAGTAGTAGTACCACCACCAACAGACGGGATAGTAGGTGCGGTGGTAGTACCGGCAACGATAGGATGAGGATCGACGTGGCACCGATTTACGTAAGGAGCGGTGGTACCGGCGGTAGAGATGAGGATGCGTGGTGGCACCGACGGTAGGAGCGGTGGTGCCGAAAGAAGGATGCGTTGTACCAGAGAGGAGTAGTAGTAGAGCATCGCGGCGGCGACCACCGAGGTGCACTGGGTTGCCGTACTCATCCGTCAATCGGACAGGGTTGCCGTGGCCGGGTCATTAGCCGAATAGGATTGCCATATTCATCACGCAAATCAGCCATTTCTTATTATATCTCCTCTCTTCACTTCGCTAAAGAGGTTAGAAAACAGATTGGAATCTATCAAGAAGAGAAAGAGAAAGAGAAAGGTTGAAATGGGGCTATATATATATATGAAGCAATTGATTCGATCGGTGTTGATGTCGTCTCTTGGAACCCCTGCCTGCAGATATAGATAGATGATAATTACGGTGGTGGGAGTATTGAACTGAGTCATCAATACACCGTTGGAAAGGGAGTGACACGTGTCAGCAAAACAGGATACGTGGCTTCGTGAGGAAGATGGAATTACGCCATCCTGACATCGGCTCTTTCTTCTTAGAGTATCTTCAGTCATAGGTTTATGAATGTGCCATATCATTATTTTATAAACCTTTTTATCATAAACCTTTTAAAAAGGTTTATAACACGGTCCCACTACACATAAATATTCTCTCTACTATTTTTTCTAACCACACAAACTTATAAAAAAAAAAAGAAGGAAAAAAAAAGTTACCAGCTTTCCAAAGGTTTATTTGCATAAACCTATTACACAAACTCATTGCTGACTCATCATGCTCCAATGATGAAAACCTTTTGATAAAGCTTTATATTTTTTTTAAACCTACCGTTGGAGCTGCTCTAACTATACATAAACATTTTTAAAAATGAAAAAAATACAAAATGAACTAGAAGATAAAAAGTTGTACCTATTGTCAGGGAAAAAAGAAAATAAAAGCTACCATGAACCGCTTCATCTGTATGAAGCTTTTCAAATAAACCTATGCTGACTCAAGGTGCTCCAATGGCAATAAGCTTTTGGTAAAGCTTTACAAATTTTTTCGAACCTCCCATTGGAGGTGCTCTTAGATTTAGATTAGTTTTAGATTTGCCTTTAGGCTACGATGAACTCTTGTACCAATCTTTTAAAAGATATTTTAAATGATATAAAGTAACTTAACCCTACAATGGTATCACTTGAAGACCCTTTAACTCTAAAATCTGTTGGTTTTTCCTTTAGATTTCTAGGACATGTTAAGTTCAACTTTATAATTCATGTGAGCTAATTTTTCTCCAATATCATCATCACATATAAACGGCTTTATTTTTAGGAAATATTATAAGGACAATTAAATTAAATAAAGACAATTCTCACTCCATATTCATCAGTGTGTGCCTAACGGTGATCTTCACCGTTGATTGCGCGAGATCTAGATGATCATCTAGATCTCGCATGCATCAACGGTGAAGATCACCGTTGTGGGCACACGGATGTGCCCGTAGCACCACTCTAAATTAAAACCTTACATTTCACTAATAAAATGTTAACATTGTTTTCTATTTTTTTAAAGACTACTGATATTGTCTAAGAGTAATGATACGGGCACAACGATTGTGCCACACGAATGACACAACGGTGGATCACCGTTGTGTCATTCGTTGTGCCCGTATCATTACTCATTGTCTAAATATGTAGGCGGTTAAAAATAGATTACATAATGTAACGTTACAGGAAAAAGACATGTTTTTTTATAATAATATCAATATTTTTTGAAATAACTTATTGGGGTGAATATAAAGTATTACATAAAGTGTGATTATTGGAGTGAATGTTGTTTAAGAGTGTTGAAAAAGTATAACTTGAAAGGACTACGATGTAGTTAAAGTGATGTTTGGAGTAGTATTGTTGGAGAGAGCCTTACATACATGCACAAGATTTTATCATCCTCCTCCTCCCCGGAAATTTTATGGTGGTCATGGACCTGACGATGCTGGATTTTGTCATGTATAATTTGAGGCCAATTTAATCTAGGGATGATAGAATCAATGATGGTTTTGGGGGTGATTTTAGGGTTTTATGGCTGAGTCCAAGAATGTATCTTGGATTGCCTACGTATCCTGTGTATTGTCCAGGAATCAAGCCTTACGTAGTTCCTGGAATGATGTATTTATAGGCACATGTCCTTCTCTCGCTTCTAAATTTGGGGCGGTTTGGTCTATTGACATAATTACCCTTAAATGGGCCTTGCCTCTCGCCCAAGTAACTCTCTTTGGATGGTGGGCTTGTGAGCCCTGGATCAAGTCCATGGTATCGACTCGATGGACACCGACATGGGTACTCGAGATGGAACACTTGCAAGATCTGCTGGTCATGTGCGTGGTGATCACCGATTCGCCTCGTATTCGACCCGATCGCGGATAATATACTTGGACTTTTCCACATGCCACCGGACCAATTAGATAGTTCCACGTGGAGGGGCGATATTCGGTATCGTCATGGACCAAGTATGACTTGGTGATCCAGGACCAATAGAAATCCAGAAAAAAACACACGGGACCCACCGTGTAAAATATAAATGACATGCTTTTACAAATTTGCCCTTCTTTTAAGAAATCTTATTGGATGATACGCGGTCCCCGACCACCATAAATGATAAAACTACTCCCTCCTCCCTCCTCCCTCCTCGGACTTTATCTTAGCAAGTGATTTTATAATGGTTCAGGATCACCATATCATACTTCGTCCATCAATAAAATATTTTATAAGAAAGGTAAAAATGTAAAAATATAACATTTATATTTTACACGATTGGGCCTTGTGTGTTTTTTCGATTTCTTATTGGTCCTCGATCACCAAATCATACTTGATCCAGAACCATAATAAAAATTTTGTATCTTAGTATAGTAAGAGTAATGATACGGGCACAACAACGGTAATCTGAACCGTTGATCATAATAAGTCTAAATAAATAAATCTAACATCATTAAGATCAACGTTGTCCCACTCGTTGTGTTACAAACGTTGTGCATGTATCATTACTCATATAGAAAAAGTACACGATAAATGATACAGCCACAACGGATTGACACAACCAATTGATACAACATTTATTTATATCATTGATTATTGTGGGACTTAAATCAATGAATATATGCCCCCAAAACAATCAATGGTGTAGATGATTGTTATATCAATTGGTTGTGGCCGTATCATTTCCGTATTATTATGGGAATTTTTTCTGGCTATGTCAGACGTCCGATTTCTTTTTTGAGGTTATACTTTACGTAGGGGCCACAACGGAAATGATACAGCCACAACGGATTGACACAATCAATTGACATAACAATTATCTACACCATTGATTGTTTTGGGGGCCTATATTCATTGATCTATGTCCCACAATAATCAATGATATAAATGATTGTTGTGTCAATTTAAAGAACGGGAAACGATTTTGATTTGAAGAAGAAGAACGGGGTGAGGGGAGAAGAAGAAGGGTTCCGTATGTAAGAGAGGGGAAATAAAATTTCCCCGTAGGTGTATTAGTAATGACTCGCCCCGTAATACACCCGGGAAAGACCATTCCTGGGCCTAGTACACCCGTGAAATTATCTCGCCCCGTGGATAAGTTATTTCCATGGAAAATGGACTCGCCCCTCACGTATACGTCCGTGAAAAATAATTCCCGGGTCTAGTACACCCGGGATATGACACCCTTGCCCCGTACATAAAGAATTCACCCCTTATGTAGCAAATGTTGTTGTTACATGCTTTGAAATTGCCAATTCCCTCACAAAATAAGCTTGTGAATCACCCACCACATACGTACGTAAGGATAATCTCTTTTCGGCCCCGTATGTAAAGTATAACATCAAAAAAAAAATTAGACGCCTGACACAGCCTAAAAAAAAAAAAAAAAAAAAATCCCATATTCTTATGTAGAGAATCCATCGTATCCTTCAATATCGACAAATTTAATTGTAGTGTGTTGTTTTGGTGAAAGAAAATCTATGATGTAATTATAATAACAAGACATGTGACATGAGTATTTGAGACACTATTTTGTTCATCATGTTTTGGTTAGATGCTAAGGCATAACACTATGCATTAGAATACTACTAGACTGATGATTATTTTGAGACTAATCATTGTTGATACTACTAGACTAATTCCTTGGATTATTTTCTTGATGATTGCGAATTAATTCTTGTTGTTTAAGGGCGGTGTTGTGGTTGAATCAATAATAGTTAGTCGAGGACACTAAAGTTCTAATTTGCTGTGAACCCAAACTTCCTCAACGTGAAGGACCCAACCAAATAGGTAACAAGCCTGACATTTCAATCTAAGCATATGCACATTTACAAATTCATTTTACCATCGAGGCCAATGCCAATGATAGACAATAACAACTCCCTCTCCGAACAATGCTTACAACTTTTATCATACTTCACTCTGGTCTTCTCTTCCAATTCATTCTCTTTCTGTTGCCTAGGCTAGGCTAATGCACTTTCATCGTAGTTCGCTTTGCTCTTCTCTTCCGATTCATCCCTGCATGTTGCCTAGGCTAGGCTGATGTACTACTCCAGAGACCTCAAACGACAAGTAAAGAATCCTCAGGCCTACAATGCCCAGTTCGAGTTATTGCCAGCTACAGCTATTCTAAAGACCGTAACGAGCCAGGAGCCTCTCAAGTACTTGAGGTAGTGTTCTCTCAAGTATAAGTGATCTAACCACATAACCAAAATACGAAAAATGATCCAACCGTCGATAATTTTTTTGCCTTCCCAAAACTTCATCGTTTTGTTTGTTGGTAATGTCTAAAAACAACTTTACTTGAGAGGATCCTTGCTCCGTAACGGAGTTAATTTGCTATCTCTCCACATCCTATGTATATCTTCATTAAATTCAGCTACAACAGATTAAGTGTTAAGCCTCACTTATCTATTTGTTTAAAACATTTCGCTTACTTATCATGTTAGTTGTATTTTAACTAGTCATCCCATCCCATGCAGCAGCTTATGCTTATAATTGCTTCATTTGGCATATTCCAGACTACTAACACAACATCCACATATTCTCAGCAGTGCCTATTGCAATGCAGACACAACCTTTCACAGTAGCAACACTCAAAACATTCAATCATGCACCACCCACCATAGATAGATAGATATCCCCAAAACAAAGGTTGATCATCATCATCATCATCACTAATCAACAACTAACGCAACAGACATGGTCCCCAAAAGGGTGCAAACAAAGCCTCTACTCCCTCGATATACGCCTTTCAAAGGCAGAGGGAGGGGCATATATTTCTAGTTTCAGTACATAAAAGAACATTAAATGAGCAATTATAATTGTACTAAATGAAATACAGCTATAGGTTCACATTTTTTGTAGGAGAAGTATATATTGTCCCCAAACACTATACTCAAAACCTGTCTGCCCATAATAATAGTAACTACTAACTAATTCAGTCCCAACCTACTCCTTAATCAATGGTTTCAGAACTTAACTATTATTAGGGGTGGACAGATTTTGGGCATAGTGTTTGGTAAGAACACACTTTTCCCCACATTTCACAGTCTACCACCATCTTTTGCCTTTCCTATTAAATGAAGCGGTTATCCCATCTGTGTTGGTACTACCACTCTTTCTTTACACTATTTCATCAAAAGCTATCTATCCTTGCTTTGGCATGAGATGGTGGCGATTGCTAAGCAAAATATCTCCAAGGGCCATTTGCTTGCACCGTCTTCGTTTATCCAATTTGTGTAGCACCGAAAATAAACTGCGGTCATTTGTTGAATACAATCAACCACATCACACACACACACACACACACACACACACACACAAAAAAAGGACAAAAGATGGGGAGGGGTTCTTAAGCAATCGGAAAAATGAGCAACTCACCTAAATGATTCCAGAAAGAAGCTCACTTCTTGCTAGACTTTGCCCAGAAAAACCCTCTTTTCCAGGAAGAGTGATTCCCTATTGATTTACTGCCTTTAGACCCCCCAAAAGAGAAGTGCCTCTTCAGAAAAGGCCTTCCTCCTACAGAACTCTTCGTGCTGGAACTTGCACCCAGTTTTTGACTTCTTCCATCTTGCCCGCTACTTGTTTGGCGATCAAATTGAGAAAGATCACCACTGAAATCGCCATCAATTATCTTACTCCTGCATCTCTTCTTAGTCCTCAGCTCAATCTCAGCCTTCAATGCCTTTTCACACATCTTAAATGCCTGTTTCTCCCCAAAAGTACACACCGGGCAAGCTGGATCGTACTTGTTAATCTCTGAGGTCATATTCTCCAAGCACTCAGCATGGTAGGCATGCCCACAAATAAGAACAGCAACCACAGAAAGTTCATTAGTTGCCATTATTTTCTGAGCGCCCCAAGAAGATTTTTCAGCCAAAAGTCGTGCACATATCCCACAACTTTGTAAATCAAATTGGTAACCAGAACTTTGAGCACTTGATCGTGATATTCTATCGCGCACAAAACCCAATGTCTCACTGTCAAAAGACCACCTTTCTCTACGCGAAGTTGTCATCATATCTGGAAATGTAGGTATTGACCAACCGTCTGAGGATCCACCAATGGAACCCCTAGTAGAGTCATAGCTCCAGCCAGGTAGCGTAAGAGAAGATGCTTCCTCAGAAATTGATAAGGTTGGAGACTTGAAGCCTGGAATCATGCTATCAGACACCTGTCTAAGCAGCTGCTGTCTCGGGGAATGGCGAGGCCATCGTGCTGGAGTCAAACTTGGATGGACTGGATGTCCCTGGGATGATAAGGGTGATGTTGAAAGAGATGAAACTGAATGCATTGAAGGAGACAATTTGACAGGAGATGGAAATGAAACTTCTGGCGATCCAGACGACTGCTTTACCTGTCCCAATCCAAAACAGGAAAAAATCACATTCTGATATACTACAAAAAAAAACCTTGTCAGCGGCAAAACCTTCTGCAATAGCCATTTTTTGTTGTTCTATCAGTACCTGGGAAGAATTCCCTGCAATCATCGAATCTGCAGAAAAACAGAAGCAAGTGTCTGAGCAAAACAGCTAAAACCTAGATCAAAATGCATAGAAACAAAGAGAGATTTTGAACAGTAGAAAAACTTAAATAGATGAATGATTCTCTTTTTTAAGATGAAGATACATCAATAACTTTAACATCAATTTCTCCTGACATCCAGAGACATAAGCAAGCATACTAAGTAGTACAATAATATTGGACAGAAAGGAAGCTGGGTGGCAAGTATGACACACTATCTCACCAAAATTTTGGCCAAATAAAGAGACTCGTTTTCCTCCAAGTTGTAACACATACGCTTATGCATGTCATGGTGATCATATGCTTCATACGAATGACAATGTCATAGGAATGATTGGCGCAAATGGCCCATAACCCTTGGCATTTGATACTAAAAGAAACAATGGCAAGCCAGGAAATATATGATCCCCATTCAACTAAAGTTCTGACAGCTTAACAGTGACGCTAAATAAGATTCACGATAAAAAAGGTCACATGATCGATTTTTAAGAATATAATTATAATACAATATTATGTTGAGGATGTATCCCGCAAGACTTGAAAGTGTTAAATCTGCTGCTGATTCAGGACTAGAACAAGTTTTTTCTCGCTTTCAGCAAATTTCAAAAGGTTAATCTAAAGCACACAAACACTCGGATACCAAACATTAGCAAGGGAAAAAGAAAACTCACCAAAAAAAAAAAAAAAACCTACATGAGAATTAAATCCTAATTCAAGATTTAAGTCCTTTTTAGAAGCCACAGTTGCTTTTAACTCCCACTTCACAAATACTTTTCATATTTCTTCTGCCTGTTTGTGATGCTTGTATACTTGCCTATTACTCTAATACTTTATCGCCAAACATACTTCGCCTGGCTGGCCTACGACACTTTGAGTAAACCCCACTATCTAGCCAAAAGGTTCGCCACAACGCCAGTCTGCCACTAACAGACCTTATCTTAGCATATATCAATTGCTGCATATTTTCTACTGGCTATGCTCCCTTGTAGTGCAGAACTCCGTCAAACTTAATCAATTACAAACTACATCATCCAAACTACATCATCCGACAAAAACAAGCTCATCCGAAAAAGAGATCCCTATCATCCGAAATCCACAATCGACCTCCACAATATTCTGAGTTCAACTATAGCATAAAGGATTATCAATATGACACAATGACAATCAAGTACTCAATCAACAGGAATATTTACCTGAAGATGGGAGCCCCATAATTCCTGTACTCAATTCAGCTACAGGGGACTTCTGAATAGTAGCAGGTGATTGGGAATAGTCCAAGGGACTACCTTCCTCAGATGCATGTGCAGTTTCAGAAGCTGGTCTAGATTTAATCACTCGTTCATTGAAGCGAGCGGCACCATTAAAATTCCAATTCACTGAAGACTCATCCCCAACCACTCGTACTCTATTATCCCATCTGAAGCTCCAAGATGGAGACTGCCGTATATTTCTATGCGAAATCTCACTGTTAGGCGTGGTTGTCACAACTCGGTCTCTATCAGCAACACAGCACACAGATCCCATACTTGCTCAAGTGCACAAAAGAAAAACTACTGCAGGAGGCTGAGGCTGTCAGTCATGCCAATGGAATTAACAAAAACGCTGCAGTTACATAATGCTCTGTATCAATTTTACGAAGCTACCGAATTTTAAGTCAAATCAACATCTATAGTCCATAACTAAGCAGTTCAGTCACCACCATACAAATGCACAAGGGAGGAGTCATGAATAATTAAGTGATTTTTAGTGAGAATCAACAAACATGGGGTGAAAGGGTAAAATAAAAAGAACATGTACATTCTAGTTTCCTGTATTCTGACTTCACATGGTTTAAGGAACACGGAACGATGGACAACTACAGTGCACATACATATATGAAAAGAAAATCATTCAGACAAGAATTTTACTACTGTACCAGTTGATAATAATCGATTAACACCCAATCCACACACCTCCACATATTTAAGGAACTCAATGCTCTTCCAAAAGTTCAGTATTGAAAGAGAAGTAAGCTATCGAAAATTAAAAGCAAATAATTACAGGAAATGGTACATTCAGATGATTTTTTTTTTTTTGATTAATCACAAATAAATTGCATACGTCAGATATTTACTGTAATTCACTGCAAACAAACAACGAAACCAAAAGAGTTATCAAATGATGGAGCAAATCAACACAGAAAAACTTATATTACGATAAATATTCACCAGAAAAAAAAAGAGAAAATAAGAAAGTCAATCAAACCTGCTAGTTTACAGGAGAGGACTGAGCAGTAGGAGTAGGGCATGAGCCACGAAAACCCTAGAAATAAGAAGAATCCGACAAAGGACGTTATGTAGATCCGGAATTAAAGTCCATAAAACAGTGATTTCATCAAAGATAACATCCAGTAAATTTCTCCCTAAATAAACACCGCATACCAACCGCACATTTTTCCAATTAACTAATTGATCCACCGTTTCCTCATTTTAATAATCACTAATCAGATAACCGTAATTTCAAAAAAGAAAAAATCATATACCTTATAAAGATATATGCATCCGAATAATCCGAAATGAGGATTTTCTACAAATGAAAAAATCACATGATCGAAGCGTACCTTGTTTCAATTATTCACAGGCTGCAGAAGACAGAGAACGAAATTATCGGTGCAAATGTCGAGCGTTGTGTGTAGAGAACGGTAAAGCTGGACATATAAAGCGAGAAGAAAGGTTCCGATACCCTAGTGATGTCGTTTTAAACAGCTGCCAGCTCCTTCGGGTGCCGTCACCCTGCGTTAGTGGAACAATTAGAGTAAACATAATTCCCTCTCATTTGATATGACATGTATAGATTATTAGATTGGAAAATTAGGGATAAGGACACAATCTGAAAATATTATTAAGAATGCGACAACTACATATTTTTTATAGGAGAAGAAACAACTGCATAATTTTTATAATGAGAAGAATGACAACAGAATCCCTTAAAATCGGTGAATCTCCTAGTGAATCCCAAATCAATGAATTTCGATAATGAATTTTGATGATGAATCCCAAAATCAAATAATCCCGACAATGAATTTTGAAAATTAGTGAATTTAAACGATGAATTTGGTGCAATAATTTAAATAAATGAATTTCGACACAAGTGAATTTCGATAGTGGATAAATAGTTTTGTCTTTATCTGAAAAGTTTAAAAAGATCAGCCTTCTACTTAATTGATGAAATGTTTTTCTTCTCCTCATTCCCCCTTATTAGATTATACAATATGACATGCATTATACCACTTTTTTTTCCCTTCCTTTTTAAAGCATGTATTTAGAACATATTGGTCTGATTAATCCGTGCAGGTGCGGATCGTCTTTGCAAATCACTTTATTCGGGAGTAAAGACACAATCAAGAACTCTTTCAACATGACGCATCAAACGGAAATCGTATTGGGGATCTCTCTTGGTATTTTCAAGTCACATACCACTTTACATTTATTAAATTAGTAAAATTGAAAAAGTGTCGCTCTAAATTTTTTTTTAAAATAAGTGTTATGCATCTCATTTGATATATTCTTATTATTGTACACATTTTTTTTTTCAAAGGGAGAGGAAATCACACTTATAAACTCACCTTTCTTTTTTTTACCACAAAAGAGGTTTGAACTTTTTTGTTGGGTCTAAAAATAATCTTGAACTTATGACATCTTGTTATTGTACCATGACGATGTCCGGAATATGGCACGCCACGTGTCATTCATGCAATATATGGGTCGGAGCTCCAGGCGGGCAATCCGGTCTAGGAATTTTAGCCGACCACCACAGGTCGGTCAGGTCAAGGCTCGGCCTGGGCGTAAGTAAGTCACAGGCCGAGCAGTGCAAGAGCTCGACGCAGGTCGGGCTGAGCTTTCCTTAAGTTACGAAATAGCCAAATAAGATAATTATGGAAAGAATTTTGGATCATTAAGACTCTGATTTAAATAATCGGATTTAACCATCATTATCCCTAAAATCCGGGATACACATAGAGTAATTCTTAGAGGTTAAGAATCCTACTACTTGCAGGACAAGCAAACGGGCGAGAGACCTCCTAGATAATCAATCCTAAGGAACTACGAAGGATACGTAGGCAACTTGAGAGCAAACTCTCAGGCTCAGTCTAAATCTAATACCCCAAATACTCTCCCACAGCCCATTGTTCTTGAATTTTCTGATCTTGATTGTTGTCTCTAGATTAATTTAGCCCGGATTTGATAATCGACGAGATACAGCCTCGTCATACCATAAAATATCTCGGTTTGATAATAAATATTCTTTTCAATATCAGATAATGGTTGTCTAGTACAAGTCAATCTGTTTGTCCATATTATCTAGTTTCACATATGTTTCATTTACTTTTATTCGGCGTATGAGGAATGTCTATGCGTATCTTTTAGCTCGAGATGCTTTGTTAGTTTTGACTCGGACATCTTGAGGTGTTTCACCCCCGGGTGACGTTTTGGCCGCCTGTTTGGCGGATGTTGCTTAATAAAAATTCTTTTTTCCTAAATATATATATATATATATATATTGTGGCAATATTCAGCATGCTGATAAGTCTGCTGAGGTTCAGCAGAGTACTGAACCTGCTGAACTCATGTGCCGGATTTTCTGTGTACACTTTATTTATTTATAAAGAGACATATTAATTGTAGTACATACAAACAATTAATATGTCAAACTCTAGTCATAGACATAGCTTTTACTCGAGTTCACTTTATGTCATAGACATTTATTATGTAAGAGACTAAAAAGCATCTAGCCTCGTTTATAGCTTTTACTTTTTCTATGAAAGGTCACTATCTTGTCTAGGACCTTTCAAACTCCTCAATTGTATCTACATATACTCCACATTATCAATGAATAAAAGATAAGTTGAAGTTTACTCTTGTGTTAACACATTCTCAAACTCTCTTCATGGTATCAGAGACATTTGTGTTCTAACTTTTTCCGCTGCAAAACTCATATTTCTGAAGAATGTCTTCCACATCCGACATTACTTCAACCTCAACAGACTCTCAACAAATTTCAAATGACCGGGAGTCTTGACAACTCCTCTTCTTATACAAACCATAGACTTGATGGTAACAACTATCTCATTATGGTCAAGGTCTATGAAAATGTACATTTCGACAAAGTAAGATGGGATACTTGTGCGAACAAAACACACACTCTTTGAAACCGACCCCCGCTTTGAAGCATGGGACACGACAAATAATCAACTCATGACCATCCTCACGAGGTCAATGACAAAAGAGATAAGTGAAAACTTTATGATGTATGATACTCGCCAAAGAAATGCAGGATAATGCCGAGAGATCTTTACTCCAAGAAGGATAATACATCCGAGGTATATGAACTAAAGCTCAGATTCAAACTTGCAGTGCAAGGGGATATGTCTCAGAACTCAATATTTCAATCAACTATCTAAGGCTTGGCAACACTTAGATATGTTAGAAACTCACTCTTGGAATGATGTCAAGGATCTTTGCTCTTTATAAAGACATCATAGAAAAGAAGAGAGTATTCGGTTTCCTCACTGGATCAATCCTACTCTTGATGATGTTAGAGGAAGAATTCTTGCCACCAAACCTCTTCCAAATCTCAAATCCATGTTTGCTTGAGGTCAAACATGAAGAAAGTAGGAGAAAAGTCATGCTTTTGAAATCCCTACCGACAACCCTATCAAGGTCTTTGCCTGGCCGCTGACGGGGTGAAGGCCGCTTGAGGTTCTTTGAAACATACAAGAAGCCTCTTGAAAAAATCGAAAAGCGTTACGTGATCACTTTGCAACGCACAAATCACACCAAGGACAACTCTTTGGAAGCTCCATGGCAAGCCTAACTCCTCAAAACCTCAAAACCTATCGAGGAAAGTCAAGGCGAGACACATCGGTGAGGAGGAGAATGACAACCGATGAATGCTCGCTTTGTTGCATTCAAAGCCTTCTGAATCAACAAAAGGAAGGTAGTCACTCTACTTGATGTTGCTACTCATACTCATACTGAGTAAATTCTACTCTTCCCTTAGCAATGAAACATGGATTGTTGATTCTCGGGCATCCTCCCATATACTAGTAATAAAACCTTATAACCAACTATATGCCTTGTCACCAAATCCATAACATTAAAATCTGGCGATGGATCTATCTCTCGTGCAAAAGGTGTTGGAAATGTTAAACTCACTAATAAGATATGCCTACAGGATGTCCTATTTGTTCCAAACTTAGATCACGCAATCTTATATCTCATCAAGAGACTCACTAAAGATTTGAATTGGACTGTTGTTTTTAAGGAAAATCGGTGCACATTCCAGATCCTACTTCACGAGAAGTGATTGGGAAGGCTAAACCTTGCACTGGATTGTTTCGGTCAACCTGCTTTTGAATGTAAGATCAAGACTCAATCTGCCTCAGACTGCTCCCAGCACTTTAGACAATATCATGTTATGGCATTATAGATTAGGACATCCAAGTTTTGGTTACTTAAAATCTTTAACTCTGAATTGTTTAAAGGATGTAATCTGAATGACCTTCAATGTGATATTTGTCAATTTGCTAAACTTACAAAATCTGTGTATGCTAAGTTACCTCATTTGCATTCCTCACCCTTCACCTTAATACACAAAGGATGTGTGGGGACCTCTACAGGGTGAAAAGTATAACAGGAAAAGGTGGTTTGTCACCTTTATTGAAGATCATACCAGAACACTTGGGTTTTTAATGAAAGACAAATCAAAGTTGGCCCTATCTTTCAAGAATTTTATCATATGGTCTCCACTCAATTTGATACTAAGGTCAAGATCTTAAAGACGATAATGCTCTAGAATACTATGAGTCTAATCTCGGTACCTTTTGATGATAGAGGAATTGTTCATATCGGTAGTTGTGTGGAAACACCTCAAAGAGAATGGGGTTCTTTGAGAGGAAGAACAGCACACTCTTTGAAATGGCCAGATCAATCATGTTCACCACACATGTTCCTAAATATATGTGGGGTGAAGCTATCTTGATCTTGCAACTTATTTACTCAACAGACTTCCCAACAGAGTGTTAGGTTTCAAAACTCCACTCCAAACCCTACGACCACACACTCCTGCCATCATCTTGTTTCCCAGTGTGCCTCCAAAGATCTTTGGTTGTACTGTGTTTGTGTATATCCATGCTCAACACGTATAAACTTGATCCTAAAGCTCACAAGTGCATTTTCCTAGGTTATGCCAAGGATGTAAAAGGTTACAAATGTTATTCCCTATCAAAAGAAATTTTACAATTCTATGGATGTAAAATTCTTTGAAAGGACCCCTTATTACAAACAAACCTCACTGAGCCATTCACCGATGGAAACCTGATTGAAATTGACCTAAACCCTTCACTCAAGAAACTCTTAACCTCAAAGAACCCACTCGATCCTCCATGGATGAACTTCATGACCTACGACTCTCTACTGACCTAATACTCCTCAAAGAACCTCCCGAACAAGAGTCTATCGACCCAGAGCCTCGCGATCCTGAGCCTCACGACACTCGGCAATCTACAGATCCTCGGCACTCGACATTGATGATAGGCCTATTGCTCTTAGGAAGGGAAATAGATCATGCACCGATCACTCTATTCATTCTTATGTATCTTATGATAAGTTATCTCCTCGCTTTGCCATGTTTTCACAGGACTGGACTCTCACTCTATTCCTAAAAATATTCAGAGAGGCCCTTCAAAATGATAAATGGAAGGTCACTTTGTTAAAAGCAGAGATGACAAAGACTTCGGATAATCATACTTGGGATTTGACACCTCTCCCATGGGCAAGAAGACAATCGATTCAGATGGTTATTCACTATAAAATACAATGCCGATGGCACTATTGACAAGTACAAAGCCGATTGGTAGCCGGGATTCACTCAAACTTATGGCATTGACTATAAGGAAACTTTTGCACCAGTGGCAAAACTCAACACCGCTGTCGGGAGTCTCGATCTCTCTAATGTCCAAACTTGACTGCCTCTTCACCAATTGGACATCAAAAATGCTTTTCTAAATGGGGACCTCACCGAGGAGGTTTATATGAATGTACCTCCTGGTTTTATCAATCCTCATACTCAAGGCAAGGTGTGCAAAGCGAGGAAATCTCTATATGGCCTGAAGCAATCACCAAGGGCATGGTTTGGAAAATTAACAACCGTGGTCAAAGCTGCTTTGGATATCACCAATGCAATTCGATCACACTATGTTCATCAAGACAACCAACCGTAAGAGGTCTATTATTATTGTCTATGTGGATGATATCATCCTCACCTGAGATGACTCTTCCGAGATCCAACATTTGAAGACTCTGTTTGGCAAAGGTGTTTCAGGTGAAAGACTTGGGTTTTCTCAAATATTTTCTTGGCATGGAAGTAGCAAGAAACAAAGAAAGACATTCTGTCTCCCAAAGGAAATATGTCTTTGGATCTGGCTTGAAGGAAATCGGCATCTTTGGGGTGCAAACTGCTATATCCCCTGTAGACCCAAACATACCTACTACATGGTGACATTCTTTGTCATAAAGAGAACAATATCAAAGGCTTGTAGGAAACTCATCTACCTCTCCCATACAAGACCTGATATTGCATATGGTGTCAGTCTGGTTAGTCAGTTCATGCATTGCCCTACTGAGCAACATTGGGATGCAGTAACTAGAATACTGAGGTATTTAAAGTCCACTCCTGGCCAAGGGTTACACTTCACCAAGTCTGTGATAGATCCATCAAGGTCTGCACCGATGTCGATTGAAATTTCTTTGCCACATAGATAAGGTCGACCACAGTTTCACGTTCCTATGTATGGGGCAATCTTGTTACTTGGAGGAGCAAGAAACAACCCATCGTGTCAAGAAGCGATCTTGAAGTGAACTCAGGGCACTTGTCTTAGGCATTTGTGAAGCTCTTTGGCTCAAAAGAATACTTCACTTGAACTTCAAGACCTCTTCAAAGAACTATCACACTCTGCTTTGTGATAATCACTCAAAGACTATGCATGGCGAGAGGATCCACCATCATGACAAAACAAAACATGTGGACATTGACAGACACTTCCTAAATGAACAGATTGATGCCAAGATTATCCAAATTCCAGATGTTCCTCAAAGAGACCAAAATACGAGATATTCTCACCAAAGCTATTCCACCTCTCATGTTCGTGAGATTAAGTAGCAAACTTGGTTTGCATCAACATATACAAACCAGTTTGAGGGGGTGGCAATATTCAAAGATGCTTGATAAGTCTGCTTGAGGTTCAACAGAGCTTCAACTCCGCTTGAACTCATGTGCGGATTTTCTCGTGTACACTTTATTTATTTATAAAGAGACATATTAATTGTAGTACATACAAACAATTAATATGTCAAACTCTAATCATGTACATAGCTTTTACTCGAGTTCACTTTATGTCATGATATTTATTATGTAAGAGACTAAAAGCATCTAGCCTCGTTTATAGCTTTTACTTTTTCTATGAAAGGTCACTATCTTGTCTAGGACCTTTCAAACTCCTCAATTGTATCTACATATACTCCACATTATCAATGAATAAAAGATAAGTTGAAGTTTACTTCTTGTGTTAACACATTCTCAAACTCTCTTCACATATATATATATATATATATATATATATATATATATATATATATATATATATATATATATATATATTGTAATTGTTCAGTCAATTTTTTAATATTAAAACTGCATTAAATTAAAGCAAACATAGGTTAGCCAATATTGTTAATAACTATTATTTCCCTAAAAAAAACTATTATTTTATTTATTTTAGTAAATTAAGTGGTGGTTAAGTCATATGGTTTGATTCTCTAAAAAAAAGTCATATGGTTTGATAATTGTTTAAAAAATCACTTAATTTGTTAAGTTTATCAAAATTCTCTTAAATAAAGTGTAGATAATGAAAATATAATATAACTTAATGAAATGAATGAGGATATTTTTATGATTTTGTTTCCATTAAATTTACTAAAAACATTATTATTATGAAATTATTATTTTAATTATTCAGATTAAGAAATTATCTAATAATTTTGGCATTTAAATCATTCAGATACTCAATTAATTAACTTTTTCAGAATCCACGTTTCATACTTAATTTTAACAAATGACTCTCTTAAGAGCATTCTTGTTATTTGGAATCATTGAAGATAAATCTTATGTATGATATGAGGTATCATCACATCACACACATTGGTGTTTTATTACAAACATTATCTTAAAATATACTGTTAGACAGACAATTGTCATATTTTCATCTATTAAAGAGTATGTTTTATGATGTATAATAGACTTTTGAAAGATCAAAAGAAATTGATATGATATCGGGATGAATTTTGAATGAATTTATCAGAGACTTCCACGTAATACAAAGTCGTTTCATAGAATTTTTTATCTTACGATCATTATAAGTTAGTTTTATCAAGTGATATGAATTATACTTATGCATTCCTCTTTTCTTACACATCGCCGGGGTGTTTATGGTGATATAGAGTAAAACAAACCAAAATAGAAGAACATATCTGACGAAATACGTATTCCTTTTTGAGTACTGATACATCCATTATTTTTTTTTACCACAACATCCTATACAATACAATCAAAATTATTCATTTTGTGGGGACCCATTACAATAAATTTAACATCTTTTTAATCCATGGCACTACTACATGTAGTGGAAAGTACACTACACATTTGTGTAGTGCACATACTGTCAGTTTTGGTGACTTGATCTCTAAACTGATAAATAATCTGGTAGAACTAATCAGGAAAACTGAGACTGAGAATGATGGTCAGTTCCAGTCAAGTATATTCAATTCTGTGAAAGTCAGTTTGATGAAGTGCAACTGAGTTTCTTACAAGTCGCCGATCGGTTTAAGTCTCACGAGTTATCTTGAGTATAGCCGAGTTTTACATCCGAGCATTTGATTACAAGTCCTGAGAGCGCTTTTGAAGTGAGTTTAAATGGTGGATAACATTGGGTGTGGGTCCCACATCTGGGTATTTATGAGAATTCCGACAAAGATCTTTGGCGGTTAGGGTTTGGGATTTGTGTCTATAAATATCTATGTTGTAATCAATGCACGAGTGTGTCTTTCACTTTGTGAGGGATACCTTGTAATTCTGTCCATAATAAAATATCTCATTTTCTATCCTTGGAGTAGTCGGCACAACGTCGGAAACCACGTTAAATCACTGTGTTCTCTTTGTTTCTGTGTTTTATCAATTCCGCCATTCATTACGTTTGCATTGCTATCTATTTTTATCTTCTTAAACTGCAAGCTTCTCATCTGTGTTTATAACAAACTGGTATCGGAGCGTCAGGTTCAAGATTCAGGAGTTGCAGGTGAACATAGTTGATCTTCACAAAGACCGATGACCGGTGCTAGGATTTTGTGATCAAAGGTTTGTTCTTTAATTAGAAGGATGTCAGCAATGAACGTGAAGATTGATAAATTTACAGGGAGGAACAATTTCAGTCTGTGGCAAATCAAGATGCGGGCCTTGTTAAAGCAACAAGGATTGTGGACTCCTTTATCTGATAGAGGGGATGTCAGTTTAGCAGATTATGCCAGTCTGGAGGAGAAAGCACATTCAACCATCATGTTGTGCTTGTCTGATGATGTTATCACGTGATTCTTTGAGGAAGACACCGCCGCCAAGTTATGGTTAAAACTTGAAAGCCTGTATATGACTAAGTCATTGACCAACAAGTTGCTGCTGAAGCAGAGGCTATTCAGCCTGAGGATGCATGAGGGGACCCAGCTGAGAGATCATCTTGATCAGTTGAACACAATATTACTTGATCTCAGGAATATTGATGTTAAGATTGAGGATAAAGATGCTGCTTTAATTTGCTGGTTTCATTACCAGCATCCTATGAGAACTTTATGCAGTCCTTTATAGTTGGGAATGATACAATTGCTTTAGAGGATGGAAGGTCAGCTTTACATGCCAAGGAGCTGAGACATAAGGCGGTGGGGCGGAATCAATCAGTGGATCGATTGTTAAGTAGCAAAGATGGAAAAGAGCATGGTCGATCTAGGAAGAAAAATTCCAAGAAGACAAGGTCCAAAGGCCCTAAATCCACAGATGTTTGCAATTACTGTAAGGAGCAGGGACATTGGAAGTCCAATTGTCCAAAAAGGAAGAAACAACGGAGAAGAAACAGATTCACATGTACGGCCCATGTGGCGGTGAGCATGATTCAGATGAGGACATAGTCCTAGTGGTAGGAGAGTCAGCACATCAAACTGATGTGTGGATTCTGGACTCTGGGGCATCATTTCATATTTGCCCTCACAGAAAGTGGTTCTCAAGTTATCAGCAGATAGATGGTGGTCATATATCTATGGCAAAAGCAGAAAGATGCAAGGTAGTTGGGATTGGCTCGATTCGATTTAGGACGAGAGGATGGAAGATTCTCAGAACCGAGTGAAGTTAGACATGTTCCACGAATGACCAAAAACTTGGTATCTCTCGATTCTTTGGACAAGAGAGGATTCAGATTTAAGGGGGAAAATGGTGTGCTGAGTGTCTATAAAAACTCAGCTGAGGTTCTCAAGGGAATCAAGAAAGTGACTCTGTTTATATTACAAGGGTCAGTTGTTACTAGTTCTGCTGCTGTGGCATCTGCTGAGATTCATCGATCCACGACTTACAAAACTGTGGCATATGAGACTGGGTCACATGGGTGAAAAGGGGATGCATGTTCTTTCTAAGGATATTTGGAAGCACAGTTTACTATCATGTCGGTGAAGGGAAACTGGAACCAAAGGCCAAGAAAGGAGTGTTTGTAGGGTATGGTGATGGAGTTAAGGGTTATAGAATTTGGTCATCGTGAAACGAGTTATTCTCAGCAGAGATATCGATTTTGATGAAAATTCAATACTCGATTCATCGGCCAGGAGGATAATCAAATCAAAACGATCTTGAAACTAAGAAAACCGATGATGGGTGGAGCTTGGTGGAGTCGGTTGGAATGCAATAATCAAGCGATCCAAGTCGATTTCATTTGATCTCGTTCTTGAACCACAATTGAATCCAAGCCGATCACCGAGCAAATGTCGATTGAGCGTCAAACCGCGAACGTGGGTTAGCGGTATAGGCATGTCACAGAGCTAGAAGATCCAATGTTGGGGTACCTCCCAAGAGGTATGGGTTTGATGATATGGTTGGATACGCACTTCAAGTTGCAGAAGTGGATGGTTTTGAACCTTCGCTTCTGAGAGCGCGATGACATGTTCAGAAGCATCTCAATGGCTTGCTGCCATGGGAGATGAAATGGAGTCATTATTGAAGAATCAGACTTGGGATCTAGTTAAACATCCAGCTGAAAGGAGAGTTGTTACTTGCAAATGGATCTTCAGGAAGATGGAAGGGTTAACTGAGGCAGAATGAGTTAAGTATAAGCCATGTTTGGTTGCAAGAGGGTTCAGTCAGAAATAATGGGTGGACTTTGATGAGATATTCTCCCCAGTAGTCAGACATACTTCAATCAAAGTGTTACTAGCAATGGTGACACAGCAGGACTTAGAACTTGATCAGTTAGATGTGAAGATAGATTTTCTACATGGTGAGGTAGACAAAGAGATATATATGACTCAGCCAGAGGGTTTCCAAGTTCTGGTAAGGAAGATCTTGTGTGTAAGTTGAAGAAGTCCTTGTATGGACTGAAACAAGCTCTGAGACAAATGGTATAAAAGGTTTGTGATTATATGATCCAAATTAGGTTACATCGAAGTCCTTATGATTGCTGTGTTTACAACAATCAGTTGGAAGATGGATCATACATCTATCTTATGTTATATGTGGATGACATGCTGATAGCTGCAAAGAAGAAGTCTGATGTTCAGTATTTGAAAGACCTTCTCAGTGTTGAGTTTGATATGAAAGATTTGGGTGCAGCAAAGAAATTTTTGAGGATGGAGATCTGGAGAGATAGAAGACAGAAAAAACTGTTTTTGTCTCAGCAGGGCTATATACAGAAGATTTTATCAAAGTTTGGCATGTCAGCTGTTAAGCCAATAGATACTCTTATGGCATCAAATGTTCATTTGTCAGTTTTTGCTTCACAGTCAACAGAGGAGAAGGAGTACATGTCAAGAGTTCCCTATGCTAGTGTAGTTGGCAGTTTGATGTATGCCATGGTGTGCACTAGGCCTGATCTGGATCAGGTAGTCAGTGTTGTCAGCAGGTTTATGGCTCAACCTGGAAGGGAACACTAGAAAGCTGTGAAAAGAATGTTCAGGTACATTAGGGGTACAACTGATGTTGGTCTCATTTATGGAGGTGATACTCAGAAACTGATCACAGGGTACTGTGATGCGGATTATGCAAGTGATGTGGACAGCAGAAAATCAATGACTGGTTATGTTTTCACATTGGGGAATTCAGTTGTCAGCTGGAAAGCAACCCTTCAGGCAACATCGGCTTTATCAACTATTGAAGCTGAGTTTATGGCTCTTACTGAAGCAGCCAAGGAGGGTATCTAGTTGAAGTCAGCAGTCAATTTCTGGTCTGCTGAGTTATGCTGAGTATAGTTGAGTTCTACATCTGAGTAGTTGATTACAACTCTGGAGAGTCAGTTTTGAAGCTGAGTTTCTTCTGGTGGATAACAGCTGGAGCTGAGGTCTACATCTGGGGTATTTATGAGAATTCCGACAAAGATCTTTGGCGATTAGGGTTTGGGATTTGTATCTATAAATACCTATGTTGTAATCAATGCAAGAATGTGTCTTTCACTTTGTGAGGAATATCTTGTAATTCTGTGCATAGTAAAATATCTCATTTTCTGTCCGTGGAGTAGGCGGCACAACACCAGAAACCACGTTAAATCACTGTGTTTTCTTTGTTTCTGTTTTATCAATTCCGTCATTCTTTATGTTTGCATTGCTATCTGTTTTTATCTTTCTTAAACTGCAAGCTTCTCGTCTATGTTTATAACAAACAACCATTTTCCTTTTTTTTTTTCCCTCACTTTCATACGTCAAGTAACAAATAAATATATTCTTTATTTGAATCTTTCTTTCTACTTTTGTTTTCTTCCGCTCTATCCGACCACTTTACTTCTACCTGACGACTCATGCCACCGCTTCCCCTTTGATTGCCACCTAGCATTGCCATTAATTAAGCACCTCTTTACTCATGCCACAGTGATGTTGAGAAGTTATTATGTGGTGAGAGAATTTAAGGGTGAAGTGACGGGTGAAACGATCAGAACCATACAATTTAAATACAGAATAAAACCGTGTGGTGTGGGGGCGAAACGATCAGAACCACACAGTTTAAATACAGAATAAAACCGTGTGATGTGGGGGCTGCCACACGGTAGCTCTGCACCGTGTAGAGACACCACACAATAACTTCCCGGTGATGTGGCTATGTGTTTTACGAAGATGACTAACCAATATAAGTGCAATATATTCTATAATTGTAGTGTTGTAAAATGGACATCAATAAATATTTCTTAGTAAAAATAATACTAAGAAAATAACACGTGGAAGAAATTTTTATTGAAAGAAAAACGAATACATATTCATATGTGTTTATTCCTCATGTTTTGAACGTCTCTTAAGGTCGATGAGTCGACACATTCCGATATTTTACTATCAACTTTCTAAACATAACGGTAGGCTATGATTTATTGAACAAGTCACTTGGACTCACACTTGATCCAATTTGTTGAACATCAACACTGTATTTCTTCTGAAGATCATACATGAATAAGAACTCTGGTGAAATACATTTTGTTCGCCAACCTTTTTATGTACATGTTGCATCAACTTCTCTTTCTCAATAAATAAACATCACATTTCTCTGATATGATGTGTCAGTGATCATAACCAAACACATTATCGGCTTGTTTCATGAATAGCTATTATTTTAGCATGTTTTGAAGATGTAGCAACCAAACAGTACGTAGTCGAGCACAAATTGATGTGCCACCGCTAGTAACAATTTGTGGCCTTTATTTGTGAAGGTCAGATAAAGGCTAAATTACAATTTTCGTCTTGTAACTGGACACGTTTTGCAATTTTGGTCCTGGTTTTTCTCCAACGACAATTTCAGTCCTCTAAGTGGTCTTTTTTTTACAAAAATAGTCCTGAAGCCGGAAAATGCTGACTGTACACATTTTCCGGCCAAAAAACTGACATGTCATCCCAAATTGACACGTTATCTTTCCGCGTCAGCACAAATTTCCACATCAATATTTTTTTTTTGCAAAGAATACGTTTTGCAATTTTGGTCCTGGTTTTTCTCCGACGACAATTTCAGTCCTCTAAGTGGTCTTTTTATTACAAAAATAGTCCCGAAGGCCGGAAAATGCTGACTGTACACATTTTCCGGCCAAAAAAACTGACATGTCATCCCAAATTGACACGTTATCTTTCGCGTCGAGACAAATTTCCACGTCAGTATTTTTTTTGCTAAGAATAAAATGTTGCTAATGGGGGGATTCGAACCTGAAACCTGAGACTAAGAAACTAGACAATTCTTCATCTTGTTAAAAGCCCTGTCAATAAAACTAGGGTATTTTAACTTAACAGATTCAATAGATGATCCGGATTTGATATCCGTACAATCAGTCTCATAATCACCCGACACCGATTCGGCTAAAGGAATCTCCATTGTGTTGTAGATGCTTTTCTCAGAACACTCAGAAATTTCTTTGTTTGTAATAAGTGCTACAGTAAAAGTTGCTTTATGAATAGTAAAAAGAGGGGGAATAATGGATTTTTCAAAAAGCGCGATGATCGAGTGGGAAGACGATAGTTGTTAAAGCAGAAAGATTGAATTTATATGCTGCTTTTACTATTGCACAACAGTAAAATGTAATGATGACGGCCGACAACTGAGATACTTAATTGGCAATTAAAACCTTTTCAACCTACTGTAGCTACGTGGGTGGGATCCAGCTGCCGGCCAGAAGGCAAAACCAGTAATATTATATGGTTTTACCACGTGTAAGCCTGAGATTAATTTTCGTAATTGGGAGGCACTATAAAAGTCCCTCTTTGCTTCCGCAAAACCATAGTAGAAAAGAAGTTCGAAAATACTATTATTCCTTTTGTCTCTCTCTCTCTAAAATAACTAATTATGCCTCGCAGACCCCCTCAGTATAGACTTCAGGGCAAATCGGTATTTTTAACATATCCACATTGCCCATTAATACCAATTTTCGTCTTAGATTATTTGTTTATTTACTTAAAGATTTTGACATTTTTTATGCAAGAGTATGTACTGAAAATAATGCGGATGGCGAGCCTCATTTGCATTGCCTCGTTCAACTTGATAAAAAGTTGGATACGAGGGACACTAGGTTCTTTGACATCAAAGAACCAAATGGGACACAATCATATCACCCCAATACTCAGATCCCCAGAAGTGATTCAAAAGTTGCAGACTACATCGCTAAAGGGAGGGTATTTGAGGACAGGGGTGTATTTAAAGCAACGCGAAGGTCCCCAAAAAAGAATCGGGATGAGCTATGGTCAACAATAATTAATGAGGCCACGTCCAAATCGATTTCCTTTCACGCGCGTGCGATGAGCAGCCATTCTTTCTCCGGCTACCCAACTCTCGTAAATCTGGAATATGCAGCCAGATTCCATATATATATATATATATATATATATATATATATATATATATATATATATATATATATATTGTATAATGTATGTGACTTAATATATAAATTTTTTTTTATCAAACTTGTTGATTAAGACAGTTATGACAAGGAAAAAATGCAGCTAGGAAAAAAATGCAGCTACATCATATGGTTTTGCAACATTGAAGTATTGAGTACTAGTACTACTACTTAATATATACTTTTTTTTTTATTTTTTATTATCAAATTAGTTTCTTTCTATATCTTTAATTTCTGAATAATATTACTGTTACAACCACTCTAACACAATGCATCTTGTAATTTAATGAACCATTCTGATCAAGGGCGGACCTAGCATGGGGAAAGAGGCGGCACATGCCCCCCTCAAAATTTAAAATTACCCTAATACCCTTAACAAATTAAATATTTCATACAAAATGGTATATAAACTATGCGTCTACTTGATTAACTAATTGTTATATGCTTTGGTGGTTTGACATTTGTTTCATTTTATTATCTAATATTTCATTTACTTTATATACCGTTTTGTATGAAATATTAAATTTTATAAGGGTATTATGCTAATTTTAAAATTTTAGGGGGCATGTGCCCACTCTTGCCCCATGGTAGGTCCGCCCTTGGTCAGAATGATTCATTAAATTACGAGATGCATTATGTTAGAGTGGTTGTAACAGTAATATTATTTAGAAATTAAAGATAGAGAAAGAAACTAATTTGATAAAAAAATAAGTATATATTAAGTAGTGGTACTAGTACCCAATACTTCAACGCTGTATTTTTTCCTTGTCATAACCGCCTTAATCAACAAATTTGATATAAAAAATAAGCATATATTAAGTCACATGCATTATACAATATATATTATACTTAAAAATAAATAAAAAATTAAGAACCTCCTATATTACTTAAAATAAACATTCAATAAATTTATCATCATGTGTAACGAATACTATATACACACACATATATATATATATATATATACTCTCTAATATTTTTATACTGAACATGTCTTTAAGCAATTTGTTGTGTTTTAAATAACATATGTAGTGGTAGCTCGGATGGAGAAGTAACGAGGTTTTTATTAGGTTGCAGGTTCGAATCCCCCAATTAGCAACATTTTATTCTTTGCAAAAAAATAATGATTTGGAAATTTGTGCTGACGTGGAAAGATAGGATGACATGTCATTTTTTTGGCCGGAAAATGTGTACAGTCAGCATTTTCCGGCCTTCAAGACTATTTTTGCAGAAAAAAGACTGCTTACATGACTGAAATTGTCGTCGGAGAAAAACCAGGACTAGAATTGCAAAACGTGTCCAGTTACATGACAAAAATTGTAATTGCAAAAATTGTCATATTTTCATCTATTAAAGAGTATGTTTTATGAGGTGTATAATAGACTTTTGAAAGATCAAACGAAATTGATATGATATCGGGATGAATTTTGAATGAATTAATTAGAGGCTTCCACGTAATACAAAGTCGTTTCATAGAATTTTTTATCTTACAATCATTATAAGTTAGTTGTATCAAGTGATATGAATTATACTTATCCATTCCTCTTTTCTTACACATCGCCGGGGTGTTCAGTGGCGGATGTAAGTGTATCATAGGGGGTCCATGGGCCTCCCGAACTGAGATAAAAATTCTACATTTCACATAAAAAATATTTTGACACCGTAAAAATATTTACTGGACCCCCTAAAAATTACAGATCCCCTAAAAACATTTACTGATCCGCCACTGGAGATGTTTATGGTGATATAGAGTAAAACAAACCAAAATAGATCGAAGAACTTATCTGACGAAATACGAATTCCTTTTTGTGAACTGATACATCCATTATTTTTTTTTACCACAACATCATACCAATACAATCAAAATTATTTATTTTGTGGGGACCCATTACAATAAATTTAACATTCTTTTAATCCATGACACTACAACATGTAATGAAAAATACACTACACATTTGTGTAGTGCACATATCATTTTTTTTTTTTCCTTCTTACTTTCATACGTCAAGTAACAAATAAATATATTCTTTATTTGAATCTTTCTTTGTACTTTTGTTTTCTTCCGCCCTATCTGACGACTCATGCCACCGCTTCCCCTTTGATTGCCACCTAGCAATTGCCATTAAGCACCTCTTTACTCATGCCACGGTGATGTGGCTATGTGTTTTACTGAGATGACTAATCAGTCTCAGTGCAATATATTCTATAACTGTAGTGTTGAAAAATGGACATCAGTAAATATTTCTTAGTTAAAAATCTTACTAAGAAAATAAATTTTTATTGAAGGAAAAACAAATACATATTCATGTGTTTAATTCTCATGTTTTGAACATCTCTTAAGGTCTATGATAGACACATTCCGATATTTTACTATCAACTTTCTAAACGTAACGGTAGGCAATGTTTTATCGAACAAGTCACTTGGACTCACACTTGATCTGATTTGTTGAACATCAAAATTGTATTTCTTCCGAAGATCATACATGAATAAGAATTTTGGTGAAATACACTTTGTTCGCCTACCTTCTTATGTACATGTTGCATCAACTTATCTTTCTCGATAAATAAACATCACATTATTCTGATATGACGTGTCAGTGATCATAGCCAAACACATTATCGGCCTGCTTACGTAGTCGAGCACAAACTGATGACAGTTTGTGGCCTTTCTTTGTGAAGACACTACAAAAAAAAGATATTTTTGTGACAAATTATTGGTGACAAAGAATAGATTTGTCACAATGATAGATTCTAGTGACAATAACTTTGTTTGTCACAAAATGTTCTATTGATTAGTGACAAAAAGAAAGATTTCTCACGAAAGACGTAGTGTTTTGTCACGAAACGCATGGTCTCATTTTCATATTGTGGATAAATTTTTGGATGAGGCTTTGGTGACAACTTACTTTATCATGAAATCCAAAAAAATAGGGATGTAAACGATCTGAGTCGAGTCGAATATTACGATTATCAAGTTGATCGTATTATGAATTTTATGAACTCAAGCTCAAACACAAATTTGAAATGACTATATATTCAAACTCAATCGCGAGCTCTTTTTACTCGAACCGAACTCGAGCTGATTCAAACTGTTGTTTTTTCTCATGGGTAGATTCGAGTGATTTAAAAAATAGAGTTTTACCCACTCATAAAAAACAAATGTTTTAATACTTTTATTATATCAGGCAGGTGGGCTCTTCGTTCTGTTCTAGGAAAAAAGACTTTCCGTCCAATAAAAAATGGGGAAATTCTATGTATGAAACTCTCTTTCCCCTGAAGAAGACGATCGAAACCCTCAGCCATCTCCCTCCTCCCTCCTCTGCCCATTCAACGGCGCCTCCGAAGGAAATGATTCTCGATGGCGATTTTTTGTTTGGAATCTGTGCATTTTCCATCCATGGAGGAAAAGCAAGTTAACAAACTATCGCAAGCTCAAGCCCTAATCCCGATCCCGATCCCGATCCCAATTTCTAAATTCCTCGATTTAAATTCTTTCATCAACCTTTGCGCTATCACGAAGATCACGCTGGATCTTCACTTCAAATTAGCCTCCAAAGACATCGTCTCTTTTTGTGGAGATTTAGCGAATGCCCCTGACAAGGACCTTCACCGTCTACGAGCTTTCATTTACATGAAGATCCGCCTTACGGTAGGATAATGTTCGGGTATACTAAATTTTGACTCGGTACCGTAATTTAAATCAAAATCGTTGAGTCTTGCTACACGAGAAGTTATATGACATTTTGTTCGATATTGAATCAGCTTGAACGATTTAAAGTTGATCGAAATGGTTTAGTTCTTGACTTAGAATCGAGTTAAGCTCTCAATTGCATGCTACTTTGTGATTAATTCAAATCAAAAAATTTGATTGTCCGAGTTCTAGAAATTACGATCGAGTTAATTGATATCTTGAGAATTGTGTTTGATCACTCAAATCAAAACCTATTGTCAAATTTACGCTTGTTAAATCATTGTCAATTTCCATTTGTTATGTGTGAATTAACATTTTTTGTTTGTTATTTACTGAATGAAAAAATGCTATGTCTATTAAATGTTGTGTGTGCTCACTGAATGAAAACGATTTTTCAGGAAACCACCAAAAAGAAGAGAATTCAAAAGTGATAATATTTCTTGAAGTTTAATTTAAAGACTATCAACCTGTTTAGCTGCCGGGGAAGGTGGTTCTGGAATTACCCACGGGATTGTAGTCTGAATGTACTTTTGTTGTCAGGGGTTGTCTAATCAAGGCAGATAAAGGTTAGTAAAACTGCATCAAGAACGGATATGGAGGTAGAACAAGGGGTTTACACAATGGAGGCCTGGTAACCGGGTAAGTTTATGAAGTGCTGTGTAAATTTTAGACTTTGAAATGCTTTTTCATTCATCATATTATGTTCATCTGTAAAGCTCTGTCATAACAACTATTGGTTCAATTCTTCGTGTAGTTTACAGACCGACAAATCTCCGAGTCAGGCTCCACTTTGGAGCAATGCATTTATTTCTCCTCTCTGACAATGATCATTTGATGGTATATTCTATTCATTGGGGTTTCTACTTGTCTTGAAGCTTTGATGATGAAACAGTTCGAGTGAGATTGAACGTTTTTAATTGTTTGCAAGATCATTAAAAGTGGGCCTTTTAGGATTAAAAGAGTCACAAGACATGTAGGCGGTGCACTATAGTGTGGTCTTGAAGGCTTATGGCGAAAAGGTCATATGTAACTATTATTGAGTTTATTAAAACGACACCGTTCTTACCTGAATTATCACCGACATCATAGAGTCTATTAAGGATGTATGCATTGGCATGATACATTACAGTTGTTGAACACTAATTTGATATATATATATATATATATATATTTTAGTTAAAATGCAGGTATCTGTTGCCAGAGAAAAGAATGGAGTGACTAACTTTCGAATTTCGAGCAATGGCGAACTTTGTCACCAACTCTAGGATGCAAATATTAAGGCAGAGTTTATGATTGATAAGCGGTTGAAGAAGCATACGGACCGCCTTATTGAATCTGGGATCCCATGGAGAGTGCTAGTGGGAGAGAAAGAGCTAAACTGATTCACCATTTTGTGTGTTTTATGGCGAGGATTTGCGAGGAACAAATTAATGGTCAAATTCTGATGAGATTGGAAATTGTGCATCTATAAACTACACTGTAATCATGATTAAACTACCGCTTTATGTTAATTTCTTGTTTTCAAGCCTTTTTTAACTTAGACAAAAAATTGTTAATCAAGCTTAATGCATGTCTTCTCTATGCAGGGATTTCTCTGATAACTTGCTTGATGGTGACATACCCTTTTCAATCTCAAAGCTCAAACAGCTTGAATGATGGCGACATACACAAATTTGGAATCGAAATGGTCTCAAACAAAAGAAAGAGAACAAGAACAATTGCTGTAAATTTTGCACTCATATCAATTGCTGTATTGTCATTTAATGATCTTTTTATCTCCACCAAGAAAAGCTTAGCATTGGATGTGAACTTTTGTTAGTTAGCAGAAGTAGTCAACCTGATTTGCTCTGTTTTTCAGTCTAAATCGGAACTGAGTCTGCCTTTGCTTGTTGTCCCCGTTTGCATTATCTTTAGTGACTTGATATAAGTTAGGTGACTTGATTGTTGCCTGCTAAGTTGGTTCTGTCTATAAAAGTCTTATTTGCAACATGATGTTTTCTTAACCAGCTATATATCAATGAAGGAAAAGATCATGTTCCTCCTACCATGCAGTGCACTTTGGAAGTTTAACTTCAGACATGTTTGACGTACTCTTTGGGTGGATAAAAGCCTCTAAATGGTAATCTTGATTGATTCCCCTGTTTTAAATTCCTTAGAATTTACTTATCATTATGTTTATGTTTAATGATCCTATATTAATGCTTGTTTGAGTTGTTTATGGCAGCAAGAGATTGATAAGGAAAGTGCAGTGCCGTCTTAAATTATTGAAGAATAAAAGGTGTATTTTTGTTTGCCTTCCAATTCTGCTTATTCACATCTCATGTATCAAGGTTTACAAAGAGAGATTGATTCCAATTTTGAGAGCTAAGAATGATGAATAATTTTAATATGCAGGGGACATTGATGGCATTGACATCTTTCTCTGAAGGGAGACAGATAGACAAGGTAAAATCAGCAGCATTGCTATCTCCAGTTGCTTATTTGAGCCCTATGTCTACTCTCTTGGTGTTGTTCTGCCCAAGCATTTGTCGGTGAAGTAAAGTTGTCACACTACTACACCTACCATGCACCAGAAAACTCCATTTACTCGAAGTTGTTGCATGGTAGTCTGCTAGAACACTGTTCAACATGATGCATTTCATTTCTCCCATTTTATTTTGTTAAATGTCTAAATGAACAGATCACTACGGTCTTTGGTCTTGCAGATTTCAACCCAAATGAGTAAGTGGTTTGCATTAAATCATGGTGGATTTCTTTAATGATATCATTGTCTATTTCATGTGTGTTGTTTTGTAGCGATGCCGTCACACAACCGCTTAGGGTTTTTGTTTACAACCTGGGGTGGATCATTATAACTCGCTTAGTGCATTAACAGTAAGCATTAATCGATTATTTTGTTGTTGCACCAAATGACGGTGTTTACTTAACCTTGGACTATGTCTCTGAGACTCGAAATTATACCGAACATGACTCGCTTTTGGTACAATAAGATTCCAAAGTTAGTCTTACTCAAGGTGAAAACTATTGGTTGCTTATATGATATATTTTACATTATAATAAGATTTTATGCTTAGGTTTCACATTTGAGTTTTGATGTTCAGTATGTTAAGTGTCTTGTCTTTAGTTCGGTCCTTGCTTGCAGATTAATTATACTCGTTGTCATGAAATTGATTGCCTTGATTTTTTTAATGCAAAGTTGAAGTTGATGATACTTAATTGATGTAGTGTAGTGGTAAGTGTATGTTGTATGTTGAATAATGTATGGTGAAAAGGATTGTTGCATGGTTGTAGGGTATTATTATTGATTATGACTTCTAATGTGTCTATTTATTATTATATTTATTATTAATTATTATGGTTGTAGGATATTATTATTGATTATGACTTGTATTGTGTCTGTTTATTATTATTATTATTCAAATATTTATTATTATTATTTATTATTATTATTATTCAAATATTTATTATTATTATTCGAAATATTTATTATTATTTGAAATATTTATTATTATTTATTATTATTATTCGAAATATTTATTATTATTATTATTATTATTCGAAATATTTATTATTATTATTATTTATTATTATTATTATTATTGAAATATGACTACTAGTGACAAAGCCTTTGTCAATATTAACCATTAATGTAAAAATGTGTTTATACCCTTTGGTGACAACAACACTGAATTAGTGAGAAAATGTTCATTATTTTGTGACAAAAGTTTTGTCACAAGAAAAACCTTTTGGTGAGAAAGATGGAGGTTTGTCATGAAAAGCTTTGGTGACAAAAATATAAGATTTGTCACGAATGAACTCTTTTAATGACTAATATACCGATCGTCACAAGAGGCACCTTTAGCGTCGCTGCTTACGCAACAAACGCCGCGACAAAAAATATTTATCACGAAATCCTTTACTGACGAAAATCTTTACCTTTCACGACGAATTTGTTTGTCACGAAAAGGTCTGTTTTTTGTAGAGAGATCAGATAAATATCCTGCATCCGCATAACGGATTTGAATCAACTTTATAATATATTTTGCCCCTAATTTTTCCCTGTTGTGAGCTCAATACGAGAAAATCACAAGTAAAAGGACTTTATTGAATATGTTGCTAATTATAAGACATTTCTTTGTGTAGGCCGGCTAAATGTCCTGCATCCACATAACTGGTGTGAATCAACTTTATCCATATTGTGAGCTTATTTATAATATATTTTAATGAGAAAATCACAAGTAAAATGATTTAATTTGAATATTTTGTTAAATTCTAGGCTTGTGATTAAAATTTATTTTCTAAATTTTAGTATTTATTGTGAAGATAATTAGAAGAGTTGACACGCTTTTGAGGATTACTGAATGTTGTAGGTAAGATCGGTTACCGTATATGTGACACTTAATATGTCTCACACAGAGACACAGAGTGACAAATGTCATTTCAGTATATGGGCCGACATGGGCTCACTTCAATATAGGATCGTCATCTGTCCGAAGTGAAGTAGGTTGCCCTTTGTCCCTTAAAGTTGGCATGACGCAGGATGTTTATGGTCTCTTATTGCTGGCATCGCGCATGTCATCACGCTCATTTATGCTTAATACAATGAAGGTGGTTCCAGACCTCCTACAATGATTTCATACCATTCAAGCGAGCATTCCGGACTTCACGCAGACATTACTCCACGGTGGTAAGTGGTAACTGCAATAATGATGGCTCCGAGATCTACGACCAGTTACAACCTGAGCTTGAATTGCTCCATGACAGGCTCATCAATCACAAACGTGGTAAACATTTATGACCAGTACATTAATATTGTTCAATAACTACCACCATAATGATACTCTATATAATAGATCATCATCCCCATTATCAAGGTACACACAACCTTTGCAATATTCCTATATATTGTCTTAATAGAAATTTCTCTATTCGATTACTATATATATTGAGCGTCAGAGTGTCCCCCCCGGAAACGAGCTTCGGGACCCCTCACACTTTCATGTGTATTGCAGGCATACTCACAAATCCACCAAAAAGCTATTTAATTGGATCATCATTCAGAGGTCCAATTTCCTATATTATATTCAAATTATCAACCGGACGATTTCAAGCATTGTCAGTTGGTGTTAGAAGGAGGTCCATTCTATTTTGTTTTTTAATAAAACAGCTCTAACATGCCTCTAAAAGTTAACAAAACCAGCAAGACAACGAAGAAACTAGCCAAAAACTTTCTGTGCAGGCTACGAAAGGAGACAATTAATACTTTGCAAAATGTGTACCCACCTATTGTGCATGACACAGTTGGGACATCCACCAAGACACGTAAAAAAGCGAGCAAACATATATTGCTCTAGAGATGTTAAAACTGACTCAACAATTAGTCAACAGTCAACCAGCTGACAAGCTTATGGCTATTTATGGATATGACTAAAGCGTTTGACAGAGTTGAATAATTTTTTGTTAAGTTCATTATGGTCTTTCTATTTCTCACATTTTCTTTGCATATCATGCGATAGTTTACTCCTTTAAAAAGAAGATCTTAATCAAGCTTTAGTCGTCCTAAACGATATTCTCTGCATCTATCTGGATTGCTTTAATCAATCTGTTAATATGAAAAAGTCTGCTATTTAAATACAAATGATGAGCTAAGCTTATGTGCTGAATTTTCTCAATGGCCTAAAGCTATGTTAAATTGTGCTACACATTTCTAGAAAAAAGAAAAGAAATATCTAGATTGTAGAAATGCATTCCTAGTGTAGAAGCTTCTAGTTGTATAGATAAATATTGCTACACTAGAATGGAAGCTACTAGAAGCATGTAGGTTCTAGTAGTGATTACTCAAAATTAAGAAAGAACTAGAAAACTCCATTAGACACTTGAACTATCCAATGGGGGCTATAAATAGCACCACCACCATGTAACTAAGCAATCAAGCAATCAATACAATAAAATTCCTTTCTCCAATTTCTCCAACTTATCAATTCTTTTCCATCTCACACTCATCATCCTAGCCTTCTCCATTCAACCTTCTACAAAAATTCTAACAAGTGGTATCAGAGCTCGGTTTCGACACAACTACAACTGGGCGAAATCAACATCATGGCAGATTACACACTCCGCTCATCCATTCCGGTTCCAATTTTCCGAGGTGAAAATTTCGACTATTGGTTCATTAAAATGAGAACCTACTTTTGTGCTCAAGATTTATGGGATATCGTAAGTAAGGGATTTAGCATCCCCGACGACATCTCAAATTTATCTACCGCATAAAAGAAAGAACTCAAGGAGAATCAACAGAAAGATGCTCAAGCATTATTAGCCCTTCAGTTAAGCTTGACTGAAGAATTGTTTCCAAGAATCATGAGTGTCAAGACGGCTAAAGAAGCGATGGAAAAGTTGCAGGAGGAGTTTCAAGGCAATGAAAAGGTACGAGTCTCAAAACTCCATTCATTGAGGAGAAATTTCGAGAATTTAAAAATGAAAGAGTCAGAGAATGCTAAAGACTACTACACAAGAGTAGATTCATTAGCAAATCAATTGCGGGCGAATGGAGAAGATGTCCTGAGAGAAAAAAATTGTGGAAAAATATTAATTACATGTGAGAAAAATATGATCCAATCATTACAACTATATATTGAGCGAATCAAAAGATTTGGAAAAATTATCCTTGTAATTGATGGGTCTTTAGAAGCTCATGAACATAGATCGGAAAGGCGTCACGAAGGCACAACTGAAAATGCTTTTCAATCTAAGTTCAAAACGTCGTAACAAAAATCAAAATAAAATGATCGGAGATCAAATGAAGGTTCTAAAAATACAGAGCTTCCAAACAAAACATTTTCTCCTTGCGGTATATGCAAGAGGAAAAGCCATTTGGAGAAAGACTGTTGGTTTAAAGGAAAACCACAATGCAAAAATTGCAAGAAATTTGGTCACGTGGAGAAGGTATGTCGATCAAAAGGGAATCATCAAGCTAACTTTTATGAAGAAAAGGACGTCGAAGACAATCTCTTACAGGCTCTGTCAAGTAGCAACTTGAGAGGAAAAGAAAGATACATGGTATCTTGACAAAGTGGTTGCAGCAATCACATGACAAAAGATGAATCCATATTTTTCCGTCTTGAAAAATTCAAGACAAATATTAAGATAGGAAACGGCGACTTTATGGAGGCTACCGAAAAAGCACTATTGTCATTAACACAAAGAAGGGCAAGAGATACATAAATGAGGTGCTCTTGGTCCCGTATAGATCAAAATCTATTGAGTGTCGGGCAAATGATGGAGAAAGGATACTCGTTGCATTTTGAAGGAGATTCTTGTACAATATATGATAAGAAAGATAAATCCCTTCAAATTGCAAAAATAAAAATGAAGGAAAAACGATGCTTTCCGATCCAATGGAGTTATGCAAGTGATGTCGCAATGAAGGCACAAGTTGACGACTCGTGGTTATGGCACAGAAGGCTTGGTCACTTCAATTACAATGGATTAAAAATACTACATCAGAAGAACATGATGAAAGATCTCCCGACTATAAAGGCACCTGATCGTGTTTGCGAAGGATGCATGCTCGGGAAACAACACCGACAACCATTTCCTATCGGAAAAGCTTGGAGAGCGAATGAGCCATTAGAATTGGTGCACACAGATGTTTGTGGCCCAATGCGCACTCCTTCACATGAACAAAATAGGTACTTCATTCTCTTCATTGATGATTTTACCAGGATGACATGGGTTTATTTTATGCGTGAAAGATCGCAAGTATATGAAATATTTAAGAAATATAAGGCCTATGTCGAGAAACAAAGTGGTCACTACATGAAGACCATAAGAAGTGATCGAGGCAAAGAATACACATCTAAAGAATTCAACAAGTTCTGTGAAGATGAAGGCGTGGAGCATCAATTGACCGTTGGATACGCTCCAGAACAAAATGGTGTGTCAGAACGTAAAAATAGAACAGTTATGGAGACAGCAAGAGCTATGCTAATGGAGAAAGGTCTTCCGAAAACATTTTGGGCGAGGCGGTGCATACTGCGATCTACTTGCTAAACAGATGTCCAACCAAAGTCGTTTCAGACAAAACACCATTCAAGCCCTGGAGCGGGCGAAAGCCATCGAAGAAAGCATCTTAGAGTCTTCGACTCCATCTGTTATGTTCACATTCCAAAAGAGAAAAGGAGCAAACTGGATGAAAAGACAGAGAAAGGTATTTTCTTAGGCTATAGTACACAATCAAAAGGTTACCGTGTCATAGCATAAGAACAAGAAAGCTTATTGTCGGTCGAGACGTTGAATTTGACGAGGAAGCAAGCTTCAATTGGGAAGCAGAGGAAGTTGAAAGGAAAACTATTAATATGGCACCACTTCTACGAACCAACGAAGAAGACAACCGTCAACTGAATCACCCATTTCGCTATCATTGAAGAAACATCACAAGATGAAGGTTCTTCTCCGAGACACCACCAAGGAAGACAAAATCTTTGAGTGAGATATATGAGAGATGCAATCTCACCTTGATAGAACCAGGAAGTTATGAAGAAGCTTCCAAAGAAGAAGTTTGGAGAAAAGCAATGGAAGAAGAAATTAAGATGATAAACAAGAATGAAACGTGGGAGATAGTAAGTCCATCTCCGGACAAAAAGAGTCATCGGTGTTAAGTGGGTCTATAAAACAAAGCTTAATCTCGATGGCTCAATCCAAAAACACAAAGCAAGGCTTGTAGCCAAAGGCTACTATCAACAGTATGGAGTGGATTACAACGAGACATTTGCTCCTGTTGCACGAATGGATACGATACGTGCATTAATTGCCCTCTCTGCACAAAAAGGATGGAAAATTCATCAGCTGGATGTTAAATCAGCATTTCTCAACGGATACCTTGAGGAAGAAATTTACGTGGAGCAGCCTCAAGGATTTATCGTGAAAGGAGAAGAAGACAAAGTACTAAAGTTAAAGAAAGCTTTATACGGGCTCAAGCAAGCACCACGGGCTTGGTATAGCGAAATTGATAATTACTTCATCACGCAAGAGTTTCGGGAGGAGCAAAAGCGCGCCTACACTTTACATTAAGACACGAGATTCAAGTGACAGACTTATTGTTTCCTTATACGTTGATGATCTCATCTTTACGGGAAACAATGAGGACATGATCAAGAGTTTTAGACAAGACATGATGAAGACGTTCGAAATGACAGACTTGGGATTAATGCACTACTTCATTGGAATCGAGGTAAACCAAAAAGAAAATGGGATTTTCATTTCCCAAAAGAAATATACAAATAGTCTTCTTGAAAAGTTCAAGATGAAAGAGTGCAAGAGTGTTGCAACTCCACTTGAAAGCAAAGCACTCAAGAATGAAGATGGCACGCCAAGGGCAGATTGTACGGTCTACCGGCGTCTTATTGGAAGTTTACTCTATCTAACAACTACAAGACCTGACATTATGTTTGCAACAAGTTATCTCTCAAGGTTCATGCAATGCCCAAGTCAAGTTCACTTCGGAGCAGCTAAAAGAGTGCTAAGATATCTGCAAGGCACAAAGGATTATGGCATTTGGTATGGATCGAGTCCTGACTCAAAATTGATTGGGTACACTGATAGCGATTGGCGGGATCATCGGATGATAAAAGCACATCCGGCTATGCATTCACCTTGGGCTCGGGAATATTCTCTTGGGCAACAAAAAGCATGACACAATTGCACTATCAACAGCAGAAGCTGAATATGTAGCAGCAGCATTGACAACATGCCAAGCTATATGGCTCAAACGCATACTTGAGGACATGGGGAGCCTCAAGAAGAAGCAACATTGATCTCTTCGTGACAACAATTCGGCAATTTCAATGGCGAAAAACCCGATGTTCACAACAAGACTAAACACATAAGAATCAAGTACCACTTTATCAGAGAAGCTGTGGCCAATAAAGAAATAGAGGTCATGCATTGCAGGAGTGAAGAACAGTTAGCCGACATATTCACAAAAGCACTACCAAGAGACAAGTTCGAGCTATTACGAGAAAAGATTGGTGTCACAGAAATGTGTACCAAGGAGGAGTGTTAAATTGTGCTACACATTTCTAGAAAAAAGAAAAGAAATATCTAGATTGTAGAAATGCATTCCTATTGTAGAAGCTTCTAGTTGTATAGATAAATATTGCTACACTAGAATGGAAGCTACTAGAAGCATGTAGGTTCTAGTAGTGATTACTCAAAATTAAGAAAGAACTAGAAAACTCCATTAGACACTTGAACTATCCAATGGGGGCTATAAATAGCACCACCACCATGTAACTAAGCAATCAAGCAATCAATACAATAAAATTTCTTTCTCCAATTTCTCTAACTTATCAATTCTTTTCCATCTCACACTCATCATCCTAGCCTTCTCCATTCAACCTTCTACAAAAATTCTAACAAGCTAACTCATCACGTACGGTAAGTATCTTGGCCTCCCTCTCCAAATCGGTAAATAAATAAAAAAAAAAGATATTTTTGAAATGGGGCTTTTAATTATAAGAGCTTGGAAAGATAATTGGTTACCCGATAACCCTAATTGCAAATTAACCCTTATCCCATGAAAGTATTATTCATAAAGATTTAATGGAACGAATGTTGAAGAAAAATGAAACAGTAACATAGTAGATCATTATTAGATCTGCACCATTAATTGTAATAATCGACTAATTATTGTCTCTTTGAAAATCCCAAAAGAAAGGAAGAAACAACATACTACATGTCAAAACAACAGGAATGTATATGATTAAAAGAAAACCCGAATAAACAATAATGATCTGCATGGGACATAGACCAATTGTCAAAACAACATGAGTATATATGAATAATTAAATATCTATTTTAATATTTCTCGATCCCTGTAATATCCTGAATTTCGAAAAAAAGGGCATTTCAGTCTTTTAATGAAAAATCGGAATATTATATTTTTAATTTGGAATTTTAAAAAAAAAAAGAAAAAAAAAGAATTAAAGGGTTTTATGGGAGTTAACCTCCCATAATCATCAAAAAAAAAAGAGAGGAACCGTTTCTTTGGAGAAAGGGGGCGCAAGTTTGAGAAAGAATAGAGGGAGGAGAGACTTTCGATAATCGAAGCTTAATCGTTGCTCGATTGTGCAGACGCATCAAGAGAAAAACGCTCTACGGAAATAGAGGATCGTTTCGATACCAATAACGAACCGTTTGGTGAAGGTAAGGTTTTAACCTCTCTTAGATTTTCTCGCCTTAGACTTGGATATCGCAGTTAAGAGCTGTGTTTTTTGGTGTTTGGAATCGTAGTTTGATCATTGGTTTGATCAATGTATAGGGTGAATCGAAGGCTAGGTCTTTGTTGACGTTTTGGATCGTTGTTGCTCGCAATTAAGGTAACGGGGTTTTCATATTGAATGATTGATGTTTCAATCTAATTTTTGAACTATAGTATAATTTCTCTCTGCGCGAAACTCGATTGGACTATCTCGAACTTATGCAAAAATGGTGCGGTGGTCTTCGGCAAGGCTCTGTTTTAATATTTGGTTTTTGATTCTGGGTGCCTAGGTTAATAGATGATATTAGTAATATTCGAAGGTATGCCTTCCATTTTTTTTTATATGTTTTCGGCCCTGGACATGTTGGTACAGCAAGGCAGTATTTTAGCTAATTAATATGCAGTAAGTCTAATGGACACATGAAAGAAGTTAGATACAGTAAAAAGATTACCAAGCCTATTTGATTTACATAGTAAAGTTTTGTTTACAAAAAGGGACTTTGTTGACTTGTTATTCTGTTTGTTCAAGAGTTAATAATAAATAAAATAAGATATGTATAAAAATATAAATAATTAATTTGGGTGTAGTGTGGTGGTAAACTAGAGTATGGTTTGGGGTCTTCCTAATATGATCTAAACAACATTAATAGACATTCATTAACATTACAAAGCCATGAATAGGTTTCTGATGCGTTTAGTTCTCGCACTCAAGTGGACTTCTTATGAATGAAACTTGGGACCGCGGAAACTTAGGATTGGCCTTGTGCTTTGATGAACTAGGGTTTATCATTGTCTGTGTAATTGCTAGATTGAGTCTAGAAGTCTAAGAAGAGGGGTAGGAGCTTTTGTACTTGAATGAAACTAGGTGGCGCTTAATCGCTTAATAAACGTAATTGACTAGATAAAAGATTAAGCATCATGAGAGCTTGAATAGGCACAAGACAACATCGGCAATGTGTTGGTTGGCCGATAAAGTGGTAATGGTCACCGCCGGATTCTAGACAAAGCCGCTAAAGTAGTGATCATACCGCCGACAACCTCACGAACGAAATAGTCATTCACCGGACAGCTTCTAGTGCTAGCCGCTTAAAGTGATTGATTGTCTCGGGACCGCTTAGGGATTTATCTCTATAGGGTTGCAACTTTTGTCTTAGTGCATATCTCACTAAGTGTAGTGCCCTCGCAAACATGTCAGAACATAGATAAGCTAAGTTAGTAACCCTAGGGACCTCATATTATACCATGAATATAATATGATAGTTAGATGTAAGATCATGTTCTTTTGGCCTAATAACAAGTTGTTGTTTGAATAGTTTCCGTTATAAAACGTATGATTTCAATAGCTTCTACTGCACGTTACTAAATGCGTATGTACTTACCCGTTAAATGTTTTATTGAGAAGATGAAACAGTTTTATGGAGACGAGGAGTATGATGAAGATGTTTGAGGTCTTGATACGAAGATGTTTTATATGAAGTTGTTCTCTTGGAAACTTTCTTTTATTTCAAGTTTGATACAAACTATGTTGTTATTTCAGATTGAATAATGTTTTTGTTTGGCCTGCTTTGTGGCCTTTGTTGTAAGACTAGATCGTTCGGCTTCTTTTGTTTTGGAATTGATGTAAGATGTTTCAATTTCCATTTTGGATTTTAGTGCGAAGATTGAATCTGGTTTTGTTGGTCTTTGGAATTTATTTTCCCGAGTCGCTTCGCTTTCGCATTGTGTTTATGATATATGACGTAAGGCTTATGTATAATATTGGATTATATTTAATATTATACATGCCGGGCGTTCGTTTCCGGATAAGGACTCGGATCCGGGAACGGGGCGTCACAGTTGGTATCAGAGACAATGTTTCTTTGCTGCTTAGGACTTGACTTTCTTGAGATAAGTGTTTAGAGCCTTAGTAATCTGTAAGTTCTCTCTCTTCTTCTACAGAATGGTGACTACACGCAGAGGTTCGGGTGCTAATAATAATGGTGAAGGGAGTTCAAGGAATCCGTCTGCAGGAAGGGGCAGAGGTAGAGGCAGAGGCAGAGGACCTACAGTTAGTCAGCCAGAGGTTTCAGGGGTGAATACTAATACTACAGGTCTGGAGTCAGCTACAGTTGGACGTGTTCAACAAACAGGACGTTCACGGTTTGAGCAGTAATCACGCTGACTACAACACACCTCTCAGTATGTGTCGTTGGTTGGGGAGATACCAAGGATACATGTAACTCCAAATGCACGGTATACCCTCCTCCATCTCAGAAAGTACAAAGAAAGCCACAACCGATCTACATCGTCCACCGCACGCCTTTTATCCGCCACCGGTTTATGACTACACACCACACCTCACGCTTCTTCCTCCACCGCCGAAGCGGAGCTAATACTTTTGTGGCACTGTGTTATGCTTACCAAAGAGCTCACCACAACAAAGATTCAACCACAACAAATAGCTTCATCAAGATGGGACTGGTCACTCAGGTTTCCACCTCAAAGAAGCATATCCTCCACCCCCTTACCAACAACCTCACCAGCAAGAGATACCCTATGGATACCCTCCAGTGTACCCTCAAGCTTCGCCAGCTAGACCAGCAGTTGAGCAAACACCACCAGTGGATTGGTACACCAGACTGAGAAGGAACAGGGTTCAGGACTTCTTCGGGAATGTGGAACATTCAAAGGTCAAGAATGGATAAGGAGTTTTGAAAGGCTCCGCAGAATATACATGTTCCTGAATTTGAGATGGCCCAGTTGGCAGTCAGTTTTCTCTTGGGGGCAGCTGAAGCTTGGATCGACGCCATTCAGAGTAGTAATGGAAAGATAACAGATTGGGAAGGCTTTAAAGTTATGTTTTACAACGAGTATTTCCCAATAACAAGATGCAGTGCATACAAGGCTAGCCAATTCTTAAAGCATAAGCAAGGTACACAGCTGACGGTATCTCAGTATACCAACAAGTTTAATGAGTTGGGAAGGTTTTATCCCGAACTGATGAAGGTTGAAGAGAGGAAAATGGCACTATACAAGGATGGGTTGGCTTATGAAATACAAATCAGTATGTTGGGTTTACACACCAGAATATGGTCGAGCTTATGAACAAGGCTTTGGAGGTTGAGACTTTTAGGAAGAAAGCTACTGCTGTAGTTGGGAATAAGAGGCCGCTTGGATCTTTTCGAGTAATAATCGTGGGGCACCGCAAAGAAAACTTTAAGAAGACCGCAGCACCAAATGACGCTAATCGTAAAAGTGGTCCACCTGCAGGTATGTTCTAAATGCAACAAGGCGCATGCGAGAGAGTGCAGAGTCGGAGGTAACGGTTGTTTTAGTTGTGGAGAAACGGGCACTTCTCCAGAACTGCCCTAAGAACTTATCTCGTGGAATCCAGGAGATAACAGAGGAATCGAATGCAAACCGTGGATCTTCTAGCGCACCTACTCGTGTCTTTGCTATTGATGTGGAACCAGAGGAGCCTGATGATCTTGTTGTTACAGTACATTTTAAGTGTTTGTGTTTATTATGAATACTTAATATTATATGGACGCATATGATGTTATTTATTGTACTTAAATTGATCCACTTGCTAGGTACCATAATCATAGATAGCTTAGCGAAAGGTCACCTTGTTTGATTCTCGAGCCTCGTGTACTTTTGTGTCTTCTAAGATAGCTAGGAAGTTGAGTCTACCACTTCAAGAGTTGGAGAAACCTCTAAGTATCACTACACCTTTGGGAAGAGTTACTAAAGTTGCACAAGTTTTACCTCAAGTCGACGTTAGAGTTGGAACTTATAGGTGTAAATCAGACTTGACAGTTTTGGACTTCACAGACTTTGATGTAATTCTGGGGATGGATTGGCTATCCAAGAATTTTGTTCATGTGGATTGTAGAGGTAAGAAAGTGGTCTTCAGAGTTCCAGGTAGGTCAGATAAGACCTTTCAGGGTAACGTTTATAAGCCAAGTAAGAAGAGGCATCCGATAATATCAGCGGTTAGAGCCATGAAGGCTTTGCAGAAGGGTTGTGAAGGGTATGTTCTTTATGCTATGGACACAGAGAAGCATACTCCTAAGTTAGAAGAAACTCCTATAGTTAAGGATTTCCCTGAAGTTTTTCCAGATGAGTTGCCAGGAAATATGCCTGACAGGGATATAGAGTTTGAGATACAGTTAATCCCAGGAGCAGCACCTACAGCTAAGGCACCTTATAGGATGGCACCGGCTGAACTAAAAGAGTTAAAAGTACAGCTTAAGGACATGCTAGAAAGGAATGTGATTCAGCCAAGTACATCGCCTTGGGGAGCACCAGTTTTGTTTGTGAAGAAGAAGGATGGTAGTTTGAGGATGTGCATCGACTACAGAGCCTTGAATAACCTGACAATCAAGAATAAGTATCCTTTGCCTAGGATTGATGACTTGTTTAACCAGTTGCAAGGAAAGAAGGTGTTTTCTAAGATTGACCTTAGGTCAGGTTATCACCAGTTGAAGGTCAAGGTTGCAGATAGACCGAAGACAAAGATTTAGTACGAGGTATGGACATTATGAGTTCCTTGTCATGCCTTTCGACTCACTAATGCTCCATCAAGATTTATGGATTTAATGCAAAGAGTCTTCATGCCTTATCTTGATAAATTTGTGGTAGTATTCATAGATGACATCTTGATATACTCTAAGGATGAGAAGGAGCATGAGGAGCATCTAAGGATTGTTTTGCAGACTTTTAAGGGAAAAGAAATTGTATGCCAAGTTTTCAAAGTGTGAATTTTGGTTAAAACAAGTTAGTTTTCTTGGCCATGTGATTTCCGGGATGGAATTCAAGTTGATCCTGCGCGAAGATAGAAGCCGCTTCTAAGTGGCCTGACCCCACTACAAAGGACAGAGAGATAAGAAGTTTTCTGGTTTAGCGAGTTACTACAGAAGTTTGTACAAGATTTCTCAAGATAGCAACCCCTCTCACTAGACTTACTCGTAAAAACATCAAGTTTGAGTGGACAAAGGAGTGTGAGGAAGCTTTTCAGACGTTGAAGGGTAAGTTGACTCGCAAAGACTGTGTTTAGCTTTGCCGAGGTCTTTGATAACTATGATGTGTATACAGATGCTTCGAGTCAAGGTTTGGGATGTGTTCTGATGCAAGCAGGAAAGGTAATAGCTTACGCCTCTAGGCAGTTAAAGGTTCATGAGAAGAACTATCCTACACATGACTTGGAGTTGGCAAAGCAGTGGTTTTGCTTTGAAACAAAGTGGAGGCACTACCTTTATGGAGTTAAGGCAAGAATATTCACGGATCATAAGAGCCTTAAGTTCTTTTTCACTCAAGAGAATTTGAATATGAGGCAAAGAAGATGGTTGGAGTTTGTGAAAGACTATGACTTGGACATTCAATACCATCCGGTAAAGCGAATGTTGTAGCGGATGCACTTAGCCGGAGACCGGTTAATGCTATCACTACCTTGCAAGAAGTGATCCATCGCTTAGATGCTTCTGATTCAAGTGGTTGAACGGGAAGGTGAAGCTCAGTGTTTTGCGCCATTGATGGCAAGGTCAGAGTTGTTGGATGATATCCGAGCAAAGCAAGATGAAGACCCAGTGTTAGTTGATTTGAAGCGCGTAGCTCGAGAGAAACCTACAGTGGGCTATCAGTTGGATAAGAGTGGACATCTTTGGTATGGTAATCGTTTGTGTGTGCCTGATGTTGATGGACTAAGGCAGCAAGTAATGGATGAAGCCCATAAGATTGCTTTTGCGGTTCATCCAGGATCTACCAAGATGTACCGAGACCTCAAAGAAAGGTATTGGTGGCCTGGCATGAAGTTGAATATCGCAGAGTTCGTGGCAAAGTGTGATACATGCCAGAGAGTTAAAGCAGAACATAGAAGGCCAGGTGGTTTGTTGAAGCCTTTGGAAGTACCGGAATGGAAATGGGAGAACATCACGATGGATTTCATCACCGGTTTACCGCGTACGAAGAGTGGCCATGACATGATTTGGGTGATTGTTGACAGACTCACGAAATCAGCCCATTTCTTGCCATGTAAGGTTGACATGCCAATTAAGAAGTTCACTCAACTGTATTTGGACAATATAGTGAGACTTCATGGTGTGCCTTTATCTATCGTATCCGGCGAGATAGCGATTCATAAGTCACTTCGAAAGGGTTGCAAAAGGCTTTTGGAACAAAGACGGACTTGAGTACAGCATTTCACCCGCAGACAGACGGTCAGTCCGAGAGGACAATCCAGACTCTCGAGGACATGCTTAGAGCTTGTGTCCTTGAAGTAGGGGGATCATGGGATGATTACCTCTCGGGGGCAGAGTTCGCTTATAATAACAGCTTATCATGCTAGCTTGGGGATGCCACCGCTTGAAGCCTTGTACGGTAGGAAATGCCGGACTCCACTTTATTGGGACGGTTTGGGGAAAAGCGCAATGACAGGGCCAGAGTTAGTTCAAGAAAGCAAAGAGAAAGTTGAGTCGATACGGAAGAATCTTAAAGCCGCCAAGACCGGCTGTAAGAGTTGGGCGGACATCGAAAAGAAGACCGTTAGAGTTTGCAATTGGGGATGAGTGTATCTACGAGCTTCCGATGAAGGGGTGTTAAGAGGTTTGGGCGAAAGGGAAACCGAGTCCGAGGTATGTGGGGCCTTTTGACATCATCGAAAGGATTGGAAAGTTAGCATATAGACTTCGATTACCGGAATCGATGTCTAGGGTACATAATGTCTTCCATGTATCCATGCTTAAGAAGTGTCTAACTTCTATGGATGTGGAATCACAGCTTGATCCGGATATGCTTCAAGATAATCTATCTTATGTCGAGAAGCCGGTTAAGATCCTAGATAGGAAAGAGAAGGTGGTCAAGAGAAGGATGATCCCTTTGGTCTTGGTGCAATGGAGCAATCATTCACCAAGTGAAGCGACATGGGAAGAGGAAGATGTGATGGCAGATGAGTTCCCAGAGTTTATCGATCTTCCAGGTACGTTCAAGTTTCGAGGACGAAACTCCTCTTAAGGGGGGAGGAATGTAATATCCTGAATTTCGAAAAAAAGGGCATTTCAGTCTTTTAATGAAAAATCGGAATATTATATTTTTAATTTGGAATTTTAAAAAAAAGAAAAAAAAAGAATTAAAGGGTTTTATGGGAGTTAACCTCCCATAATCATCAAAAAAAAAAGAGGAACCGTTTCTTTGGAGAAAGGGGGCGCAAGTTTGAGAAAGAATAGAGGGAGGAGAGACTTTCGATAATCGAAGCTTAATCGTTGCTCGATTGTGCAGACGCATCAAGAGAAAAACGCTCTACGGAAATAGAGGATCGTTTCGATACCAATAACGAACCGCTTGGTGAAGGTAAGGTTTTAACCTCTCTTAGATTTTCCGGCCTTAGACTTGGATATCGCAGTTAAGAGTCGTGTTTTTGGTGTTTGGAATCGTAGTTTGATCATTGGTTTGATCAATGTATAGGGTGAATCGAAGGCTAGGTCTTTGTTGACGCTTTTGGATCGTTGTTGCTCGCAATTAAGGTAACGGGTTTTCATATTGAATGATTGATGTTTCAATCTAATTTTTGAACTATAGTATAATTTCTCTCTGCACGCGAAATCTCGATTGACTATCTCAACTTATGCAAAAATGGTGCGGTGGTCTTCGCAAGGCTCTGCTTTAATATTTGGTTTTTGATTCCGGTGCCTAGGTTAATAGATGATATTAGTAATATTCAAGGTATGCCTTCCATTTTTTTATATGTTTTCGCCCTGGACATGTTGGTACAAAGAAGCAAGATTTTTAGCTAATTAATATGCAGTAAAGTCTAATGGACACATGAAAGAAGTTAGATACAGTAAAAGATTACCAAGCCTATTTGATTTACATAGTAAAGTTTTGTTTACAAAAAGGGACTTTGTTGACTTGTTATTCTGTTTGTTCAAGAGTTAATAATAAATAAAATAAGATATGTATAAAAATATAAATAATTAATTTGGGTGTAGTGTGGTGGTAAACTAGAGTATGGTTTGGGGTCTTCCTAATATGATCTAAACAACATTAATAAACATTCATTAACATTACAAAGCCATGAATAGGTTTCTGATGCGTTTAGTTCTGCACCAAGTGGACTTCTTATGAATGAAACTTGGGACCGTCGGAAACTTAGGATTGGCCTTGTGCTTTGATGAACTAGGGTTTATCATTGTCTGTGTAATTGCTAGATTGAGTCTAGAAGTCTAAGAAGAGGGGGTAGGGAGCTTTTGTACTGAATGAAACTAGGTGGCCAGTTAATCGCTTAATAAACGTAATTGACTAGATAAAAGATTAAGCATCATGAGAGCTTGAATAGGCACAAAGATAACATCGGCAATGTGTTGGTTGGCCAGATAAAGTGGTAATGGTCACTGCCGGATTCTAGACAAAGCCAGTTAAAGTAGTGATCATACCGCCGGACAACCTCACGAACGAAATAGTCATTCACCGGACAGCTTCTAGTGCTAGCCAGTTAAAGTGATTGATTGTCTCGGGACCGCTAGAGATTTATCTCTATAGGGTTGCAACTTTTGTCTTAGTGCATATCTCACTAAGTGTAGTGCCCTCGCAAACATGCTGTAACATAGATAAGCTAAGTTAGTAACCCTAGGGACCTCATATTATACCATGAATATAATGTGATAGTTAGATGTAAGATCATGTTCTTTTGGCCTAATAACAAGTTGTTGTTTGAATAGTTTCCGTTATAAAACGTATGATTTCAATAGCTTCTACTCGTTACTAAGTACGTATGTACTTACCCGTTAAATGTTTTATTGAGAAGATGAACAGGTTTATGGAGACGAGGAGTATGATGAAGATGTTTGAGGTCTTGATACGAAGATGTTTTATATGAAGTTGTTCTCTTGGAAACTTTCTTTTATTTCAAGTTTGATACAAACTATGTTGTTATTTCACATTGAATAATGTTTTTGTTTGGCTGCTTTTGTGGCCTTTGTTGTAAGACTAGATCGTTCGGCTTCTTTTGTTTTGGAATTGATGTAAGATGTTTCAATTTCCATTTTGGATTTTAGTGCGATTGAATGGTTTTGTTGGTCTTTGGAATTTATTTTCCCGAGTCGCTTTCGTTTCGCATTGTGTTTATGATATATGACGTAAGGCTTATGTATAATATTGGATTATATTTAATATTATACATGCCGGGCGTTCGTTTCCGGATAAGGACTCGGATCCGGGAACGGGGCGTCACAGTCCCAAAACAATAGAACAAAGAATTTCAGCTTATTTTTAATTTGTGTGACCAATGTGATGTAATGGAGTAATAAAAAAAAAAAAGAGAATAAAATTAAAAATGGTGATCGATATTGACTTTATGCATGGATCCATTCTTCATAGGAATCTGGAAAGCTTGCAGTCAGCAGGAAGACCTTGAGGAAACCTCTGAAAATCCTTGCAATAATCATAAATCATGAATCTTGATTGCAAATATCTCAGCCTATTTCTTCCATTTGAATCCAACCCTTGGTTTTGCCATGCTTGATTATTATTCAAGGAAGCAGTAGAGCAAGATAAACCTGTAGAACATACATTTCCATTGATGTTGAGGTTTCTGTAAGAAGCAACAAACGGAGCTAGACTCCAATCCGTCTTCAATCTTCCACTAATTGTGTTGCCCAATCATCTGCATTCCATAAACTGCAATACATTCTCATTGGTTGGCTTTTGGGGAATGGGATTCCGACTCCTTCATTGTTGTTGAATACTCTTATTGGACTGTTATCTATCAAGAATCTGCAAAGCAATATATACGAATTCAGATAATATTGTTCAAATGTATGTAACATGAAGGATATCAACAAATCAATCAAAATTGGGGTACATGATGCGTTGAGAATTCCAAACGATGGAGTAAGTATGGAAAGCAGCAGTCGGGTCGAACCAAAGACGGAATTGTTGTTCTTTATCTCCTTTCCCATTTGCATAAACATTAGTATGCATTGTATATGGCTGCCCAGAAGCATTCCCCAAGAACTCGAAATCAATCTCATCATGATTCGATCCTTGCGATGACAACTGCATGCATTCAAATTAATTCAAACAAATGGATCGAGTCAGTAAATTGTTGTATCGGATCAAATTTATACAAATGATCAGTATGACATTCAAAAGAATATATATACTCACAAAGAAAGTAGTGACAGTCCCAGCTGAATTTCCAGGGACAAGCTTGATTTGGAGGTCAAATCTACCGAAAAGGTACTCATTCTTGGATTGGAAACCAGACCCAGAAAATTTATCGAGAGAAAGAGAAAGCTGTTGGCCACCATTTTCGATCTTGCCTCGACCTTCACCCCAAGTGATATCTACATCTTGATACAAGTTACCTGCAGCTACTGCTGCCATGAAGCAAGCTGCAAGTACTACCACAAACCGAAGCATACTTAATTAACAATTTTCTTATATATCTTTAAATTAATAGAGTGCTGATGAAACTGTTTTTTGGGGGGTACGGTGGCCGGAGGGAAGAAAAGGGAAACTATGCTATTATTTGGGAATGAAGTTTTGGTTGCAAGTTATTGAAGAGCATTTAGCATGATATATATATAGGTTGATATTTTTGTTTAGGAAATGAGGTGGAAATAGCAAAAGAATGCAGGTTGCTGAGAAATATATAGCTGGCAATTGCCTATATCCGCGTCCATTTTGGGATGTAGTAAGTTTTAATCGATTTTAATACTAGTATAATATATAATACTTCTAGTTGCTTTACTGGGTCAAAAAGGGACGGATAGAAAGCTGTATGAAGAGAAACATCGATCCGGCTAGGGACGTTATTTTTATATTGCTAATTTTCATTGAAGAAACATGTGGGAAAATTTTCATAGATAACGATGTGAAAACATTATGGTGCGGTCCTGTTAACGAAGAGTAGCGATAGTTTTACAACAAAATTAATACAATCAAGTATACAACACATGTACTTTTGCAGATTTTAAGATTGAGATGCTCCAATTAGGAGTTTGTACGTGTCTTTAGTGTATCTTTCCAAATCCTCTATGGGTTGGTTTTATGATAAATTGTAAATGATGTTTATACACATATTATGGTGATGTAAATGCAGTGTCGTAAACCTGATGTTACAGTTTAGATATCATGCATGTATGATGCTTGATGTTAAATTCGTGTTACATGCATTCTATGATTGGCCTTAATAGATTAGAAAATGACATTGTTTTGTAGATTTTGTTGTAATGTTGTAAATTTGAAAATTTGGTAGTTTTTTGGGTAGAATTATATCACTTAGAAAACATGTCTATAGAGTTAGAACTTGTTCATGTAATGATTAAGAACACTGCAGAAAATACGACCCTGAGGATGACCTTGATACACATTAATTCAACATCTGTGGATTCATGTCGTGTTTTCCAAAAAATAGAATGATTAAATGTTTGGTGTCACTACATGCATGAATGTCGGGATATGTTAGTGAAATATGAACTTTATAAACGTCAATGTCTAATAGTGCAGTAAACAAAAGTTTATAGATGTTTTTACCACAAAAGGAGCAGCCCTGAGGCCACCTCTTCTATACAGTTAACATCTATGGATTTATATGCAGACATTATTTTCAGTTTTAAAAATAAAATATGCTTAATTACAACCCTATGTGGTATGCAGGGGCGGAACCACCCTATGGCCTGGGTGGTCACTGTACAAGCCCCCCCCCCCCAATTTTTATTATTGTATTAGTAGTAGGTCCCAAGCCCCCCCTCTCCCCCAAATTTTTATTATTGTATTAGTAGTAGCGTTAATATTAGTATGTCATGTGTCTTTTCTTGAGCAAAAGACCTTATATCTTAGTGGTTTAAGAATAAACCATTTTCAGTCTTCATAATTCTAGGTGGTAAGTTCAAATCCCACTACCAACATTTTTTATTTTTTTCTCGGATTTTTTTTAGCTTTGAAGTTTATATACCAAGACCACCCCGAAATTTTTTCCTGGTTCCGCCACTGGTGGTATGTACATCAGATTTTATTTATATATTGTTGAATGTCAAGGAATGGTCAGAATAAATGAAAAAGATAAGTATTAATGTATGGTAAGAATTGATCAACTAATAAAGAAAGAAATTAATTAAGGTGAGAAGTGGTCATCTAATTCCGAATGAATGCATACAGTAAGATTCATGGTTAAGTATGCATTGAAAAAAACATGGAACTTTCAAGGGTTACCGGCAATATCAAACCCTGCTCCCGAGAAAGAATATATTGAGGAAAGGTTGTAGCGGTCATGCCCCATACACGGAATAAAATAATGAACATTTCGTAATACAAATAAATTTATCTGGCCCTCCATATTGAGAAAAAAATAAATGTGGCACGGTAGTCATGAACCATACTCATATATAACACAATTATGATACATATTAGATACAATTATGACACAATGGAAACAATAATACTACAATGAATATATATTCACTGATATGGCAAAGAAATGTGATTTATCTATTTTTCTGATATGTCAAAGATATGTGTTTATCTCAGGGGCGGATGTACATGGGGTTTAGGGGGGGCGATTGTCCCTCGGATCTGGAAAAACACTATTATGTATGTTGTGTATTTTTTTGACCCCTCTAAAAATTTACACTCACCCATAGTATCGTCCCCCCTCATTCGGGATCCTGCGTTCGCGCATGGTTTATCTATTTTTCAGTTTACTTACATGATCTTGTATGTATTATCTTTATTTTATGCATTTCATTTTACGAAAGACAATTTGAAACTTTATCATATTTCAGTAAACTGTATTAGTTTCCATTGATGATATGTTTCCTTACTGAGTTTCATAGCTCACCCCTTATTTTAACATTTTTTCAGATGATTAGCTTTAGTAGCAACAAGAGATCGATCAATGATGGAAGTGACTCGTGCTTCGACCTGTCCTATTTAAGTATACTATTTTTGATCCATGGTATCTTTTATGATTACCTCATCTTTCACGAGTTCCATTCCATGCCATCTTCAAAATCCGAAATGGAGAACTGGTATACATACATAAGTTCTAGTATGTGATGAATGAGGTTGTGTATTAAGATGATTATATTTTGTACTATGATTGGAAAGTTGTATTAAATATGTTGAAGAATGAAACTAGTAGTAGTGACTGCGTAAAGTTGTAAGTACAATGATGCTTTAATTATGCATTAATCAAGTATTGAGATTATAGTAAACCGATTCTTTTCATGTTCAGCTTCCGCATTTAAGTCTTAGTGCATCATACGAGACTTCGTGATTCGATTTTCTTTTTCATAATATTCATGATCGATCGAATGTGCATATCTGAAAAGAGAAATGATAGAGTCACTCCCTCATATCTATATCAGTTTTGACATATATAATATTATAGTTGTGATTGTTTTAATTTTCTTTTTATTATTATTTTTACAATAGAAAAATATGTGATGAGAGGATAATGGTATAATAATAATAATACAGACTTGATAGCGTAAATTTACTCGAGTTTTCGGTCAGGTCTTTACATTTTGTGGCTCAAGAGGGGCGGTAGTTTTATGGTGGTCCTGAATCAAATTTTTGGACCACCATGTCATCATTTTGATAAAACATCATTGATTGCTTATTTTTATACGGATGAGTCCACCAGAAATATCTTAAATCTTATTGGTTGGGTACACCAAATAAGATTTGGTCCTAGACCATACTAAAATTTGTGCAAGAGGGGCGATTTCCTTTACGTACCAGCAGATGAAAATTTTCTCATACAATCAAACACATACATAAATATTTTAAGTAAAAGCATTTTAAATACAGAAGGGAATCATTTTCAACGACATTAAAACATTATGCCTTGTTTAATTATCATACATCTTAGAGAAAAAAAACTATCATATATCTTCAACACATCCCTCACAAAATACTCCACGTTCATGTTGATGCATGCAGATTATTATATATTTAATACAACAGGTTGCATCTAAGGGGCGGATCAATGTCAATGTTAACAAGGGTGGGTCTCGTGACCCATTTGAGAGGCGGAGGATTTTTTTTCAGTATTAAAACGATGTATTTTTATTATTAAAAATGTTTTGTAGTTAAAAAATATATTTTAGGCTTCATAAACATCACTGAAATAAATTTCTTAAAAATAAATATAATTTTAGATTTCGGTGATGATCCCATTAAAACAAATTTTTGGATCTGCACTTGGGTGGATTATATGGTTTTTGCCTTTTTGGATCCGCTCCTGGATGGATTATATGGTTGACTAACCAAAAATTCTAATTCCCACCGATCGGGGTAAATTCATTTAACTAATTACTACAATCCTTTCATTAATCAAACGTAAAAAATCTGCATTGAGGTTCTCATTCTTTAGTAATTGAAACTTGTACATACAGATTTTTTTTTCATGAATGAAAAGAATTGAATATTACTAAATAAATTAATTGTTGTATATGTGATTTGATGTACGACAACTTGTGCCTTAACATTGTAGGAAAAGTGTATCGTGCGTGGAGTGATTTACGGAATAGATCCGTAATTTACGGATTAAATTACGGAATATTAAACTAGAAAGTAAATCATGCGACTAGAATAATTCATATTATTTAGCAGATCTAACAAAAAACAATATTACGTGCAGATCTAACTCGAACAACGAATAGGAAAATTATGATGCATAAAATAAAGGACTAGAGATCAAACCGAGGCGAGTAGACACTCTTTCCTTAAGACAAATTGCTCATGTATGGTGCCCACGGTAGTAGCAACTGTCTCCTAAGATACAACGGTTTTCGTCTCGGATTTAGAGGCACTTCAAAAATCCGAGCTCCGGTGAACTTACATAGTTCTCCGACTTCTCTTCGACTCAATATCTAGATCTATATGTCTGACTCTTTGTGGTGGAAAGACACAAGAGAAAATTCGATACTTAAACTTTCATCAATGGGGTTCTTTATATAGTGGAGAGGAGAATCCAATGCTCAAATATGATTGGCCGAAACACATCATCAAACTTTTCCCCTTGGAAAAGTCATGGCCGACTTTTCCCTCAAGAAAGGAAAAGCCATTGGGGCGTGTAGAGCACCTTGGCCGACTTCACCCTTGCTTCCGATTGGTCGGATGACGTGTCATCTGAATTCTGATTGGTCGAATGACTCAACGAATTCTGATTGGTCTAATGACACAATCACATTCCAAAATTAATTTTATGGTTAATTTTATAAAGAAATTTTGTCCAAAAAATTAATAGCAACACCCGAGCCGAGCCGGACGGACAGCGGCGGCGCGCGCGTGTGGAATAATCTAAATCCTCCCTCCTGCACAAAAGTGTCTTGCCCTTTGGGGCACATCTATAAGAGTATACAGTATACACTAGCTCTTATTATTTGAGCTCACAAGCCTCAAGTTACCTATGTGGGAGATTGGGGTGAGGTCCTCCCTTCAACTCCCATCTCCTACATATTTTCTACCAACTTTAGCCATTAATTTCTCATTCACCTGATATCCGAATCGAGTGATTCAAAAACTCATCATCAACTATTCCGTATGGAGTATTTAATGATATCATTAACTCTCGATGATATACATCGGAGCCTATCCGTAATTATCGGTAAAGTTAACTATTCAACCCTTCAAAAAGGGCTTTTTCTCCAACAAACATTTGTTATAAACTTATTTTACAAATATAACTTAATATATAAAGAGCAATCTTATATTATATATAACAAAACGTATGTCCACATAATTGAGGATATGCATGTAGAAGTAGAATATATGTGTTTAATTAATTATTATTTGATGTGATCAGTTGGGAACGAGCTTGAAGGGTGGCTTGTCCATGGTTGGTGCTGGATCATACCTTCCATAGTCCTTCAAGTTTGCTCTTAGAAGCCTTTCATATATTTCTTTCACTGCCTTTTCATCATTGCTAGATTTCTTTGCCTCCTGATCAGAAAGATTAAATAAGATTAATTAAGGTTTTGAAATTCAGGATACAAATTAAATGAGTTGAACGCCTTGCATGCAAGACTTATATTTTCTAGGAAATTAATTTCTTTTATGAAGGGTACGTAAATGATCATTTTCTTTCATTGAGATTTCATATAAGTGTATAGCTAGCCATTGATATATATATATATACATTCAAAGATAAATCTTGAAGAGTAAAAAATGTAATCTACTAAACTATCTAGGTGATACAAGGTGCAGGCTGTTGGAGATATCCGATGAAATAGGGTTAAAATGGTCAACTTTAGCGCGAATTTCGGATACGCTCCGGTGAGATTCACCGGGAGCTTATTACGTCTAAATATTCTACTCACGGAGTAGATAATATTTGGCTTTGGAATCACTCGATTCGGATATCGGGTGAATGAGAAATTAATGCCTAAAGTTGGTTGAAAATGTGTTGGAGATAAGAGTTGAAGGGAGTACCTCAACTCAATATCCCACATTGGAAAGATGGGAGACTTGAGCTCCATATATAAGGGCTAGTGTGTGCTCTTATAAATGTGCCCCAAGGGGCAAGGCACTTTTGTGCAGGAGGGAGGACTTAGATATTTCCGCGCGCGCGCAGCCGCCGCCGTCCGGCCGGCTCGGCTCGTGCTCGAGCTCGGTTCGGGTGTTACTATTAAATTTTTGGACAAAATTTCCTTTGAAATTAACCAGAAATTAATTAGTTAATCGTGAGACGGTTGGAAGGTTCCAGAATAATATGGAAACGAATTCTGATTAATTAAGTCGGTTCGGATTTAATTTAATTAAATTAATTTCGAAATTGCATAATTATTTTCGGCCACATAACTTTTCTTGAGGGAAAAGTCGAGTGGTTAAATCATCGGACCAATCAGAATTCAGAAGACACGTCATCCGACCAATCAGAATTGTGGAAATATTTTGGCAATTTTTTAATAAAAATTTATTTTATTTTCTTTCCAAGGGAAAAGAGTGGTGATGTGTTACGGCCAATCACATTCAAGCATTGACTCCTTCTTTCCACTATATAAAGAACCCCCCAGGATGAAGGTTGAAGCATTCGGTTTTCTCTTGTGTCTTCCACTACTAAAAGTCGAGCATATAGTTAGTTTTTGAGTCGAAGAGAAGTCGAACACGTTGTAAGTTCGCGGAGCTTGGATTGTTGAAGTGCCTCTCAATCCGGGGCGTAAGCCGTTGTATCTTGGGAGGCGCTTGCTACTACCGTGGGCACCATACCGAGCAATGTCTTAAGGAAAGAGTTTCATAACTCGCCTCGGTTTGTCTTTATTTATGCACTATATTTTAATTTTCTCAATCGTTTATGTCAGATCTGTACGTTAGTTGCATATTTTGTTAGATCTATATCTAGTAGCTGTGTTTCATTAGATCTATCATATAGTTTTGTTAATTTATTAGATCTGCACCATAATCGATTTTATTTGCTAGATCTGAATAATAAAATTAGATTTTATTTCGAGTTATTATTTTCTGCATTTAATTTCCGTAATCATATCCGTGAATTACGGATCTGTTCCGTAAATCACTCCACACACGTCACTTACAACCAACACAGGCTAGCTCTTGTAGCGTGGGTGTTTGAAAGAAGGTTTTGCAAATCATCTTTCTCCATTAGTGAATTTGTGTTTGGGGGATGCCATAGGACGTCGTAGCTGATCATATAGATCAGGTGGGCGAAAGCCAAACCCACCCAGAATATTTTACTTTACATTAAATAATCTATATAATTCTGTAATATTCGATTGTCGGGAAAGGACAGACGTGTCATTTTGCGAAAACGAAGTATTAGGTTCAGTTCCTTTTATTCGGAGTTTAAGTATTTTATATATATATATATGTCGAGTTTATATATGTATATATATTTAAGGAAAATCTGATTTTAAGTAAAAAAGGGTAATTAAGGAAATAGGTTATTTGGGGAAAGCTTATTTAAGGAAAAATAATTCCCCTTATACGTTAAACCTATTGGTAATCAGAATATTTCTTCCACGTTCTTGAGAAAACGCGGGTGGGAGCAAGAGGAGAGCCAAAGAGTTTTTCTACGATATCACACGGAGTTTTTAACCGTTTTCAGATCCGCGAAAATCGTTGGAATCGTTGTGAAGAGAGCATCGTTTCAGAAGTAAAAGTTTGTGGCTTTGTCAAGGTATGAGAATTCGACCTACCTGTTGTTCCTGGTTGAGTTTTGAAGATCAAAACTCATACCTTTCGTAGTTTGTTGTTTTTGGAATCATGTGATCGGTTTTAATGCGAATTCGAATCGATCATATAGGTTTCTCTGCAAAAGTGTTCGAGTTGCTGCTATTTTTCCTGAGCTTTGAGTTTGAAATAGCTTGCTAAAGGTAAGAGGATCTTCCTACAAGTTAATTTATGGGTTATTAGGTTTTATGGTAAGGTTTGATATGATTTTATGTTAGAAATCATACCTTCGTGTTGCCTAAGGGTTGTTATGGTAGATAAAAGTCATCTTTTTCTGAGTATTTTGATGTTGAACATGTTTGAATTTGAGTAGAGATCGAAAAAGTGCATAAAAACGTGTTTAGAGAGCTTTGTGCGTTTAGTGTGCCCTCACTGACTAGCTGTGTGCGCACATTTTTAAGGCTGAATGTGGACAGCTTCTAGAGTGTGCGCACATTCCCCCGGAATGTGCACACACTGGCCAGGCTGAATGTAATATTTCCCCTGGAATGTGCGCACATTGCCCCTGGAATGTGCGCACATTGCCCCTGGAATGTGCGCACATTGCCCCTGGAATGTGCGCACATTGCCCCTTTTTTGATAAATAAGTTATTTTAAGCTATTTTTGGGATTTTAAAACGTTGTTTCATGATCTAATAACATTAAATAAACGTAAACAAGCCTCAATTGAGTTTCTGATGTGTTTGGTTCCGGCACCGGACGTACTCTTAAAGAGAGTTGAAGTTCGGGACCGTCGGAAAGGCATGAAAGGGCTTGTGCTTTGATGAATTAGAGCTCATCAATGTCTGTGTATTTGATAGGATGTGATGTCTAGATGTCTAAATGAAGGAGTAGAGTCGTTAAGGTGAGCTTTACTTTGAAAAAACATAGGTGGCTAGTTAATAACCGATAATAATTACATACGTGTAGTAAAAACTAAAACGTCGCTTATTCTCGGTTAGGCACTGATTCATATCGGCGATGTGATACGTTCAATAAAAGCGAACAACTCTGCTGGCCTATAAACGGTTGAATGGTAGTGGAGGAAATTCGCCGAACGTATATGCATACCGGGGAGATCCCGGGATTATCGGTGCTATTCACCGTAGTTGGCAAGTACATCTCGTGGTGGAATTGTCATCATGCATTGTGCCCTTGAGTAATGACGTGACCAAGATAAGCTAAACTAGAAATGTATAGTCATGACGTGTCGATGGGCATGGAATGAACCCTAGATTGAGTCGGTCTCATAAAGATAACTATTATAATCAAACTTGTTAAAGAACCTTAATTAAATTGTAGCTTCTACTTCTTGCTATGTACAACGTGTTAAAAGTGATATAAGGAAATATAGTAGCGCCTTTACTAACACCAATTGGTTTTAGTACAACGGTCAGCGTTTGATCTTAATATGGTATCAGAGCGGGAGGTCATGGGATCAATCCTTGCTTCCAACATTGTTTCCCCAATTATATTGTGCAAGTGTTGGGCCTCTTTGCGCCTTTACTAACACCAATTGGTTTTAGTACAACGGTCAGCGCTTGATCTTAATAAGATAAAATTAATAAGATATGAATGGAGTTCAAAAAAGAGACAAATATGATATATTGTCAAGACAATTTAGTAGTTTGAATAAAAGATTGTTTATTTGTTTTTCAAATTATTAGAATTATATTTGGATTAGTTTTTTAGGTTTATCTCATATGATTTCTCCACTATATAAGAGTGATCCATTGTATGCATACATTAATTCAATAAAACAACGATTCATAGTTTTTACATTTCTGCTACGTATTCTGATTTTCTTCATGGTATCAGAGAGGGAGGCGAGGGTTCAAATACCTTAATATTGGTGAACCCTCGCCCGATCCACCACCACTATTTCATTTCTTTCTTCCACCGTTTCCGTTTTATTTCTTCCACCGGAGGGGAAAAAAAAAATCAAATTCATGCACAAGTGCATGATATCTTCGTGCATGGGGTCTTGAAAAAAATTAAGCAGATATGAGTCATGGTCACATAATCAGACAAGTGGATCGATCTGCAATCTGCATTAGTGTATTTTTGAAGTTTTTTTTAAGGTTCTATTTATAAATAAAATATTATCACATATATCATCATATCTTTTTTATGACATCTATTTTATATCTGTTTATTCTATTTTCGATGCAATTGAAAAACATAGATCTCTCAGTCAGATGTGTGTTGCAGAGATTAAAAAAAACACGTTTGCAGTCATCAGGAAAATTGAACAGATTTTTTGACAAAAAAAGAAAGAGCCACAGGTTCAAAGCCAAGAGCCAGGAGCCAAAAGAGGCAAGAGTCAGGAGCTAAAAGTTGTGGGTGTCAAAAAAAAAAAAACCTGTATTATCATCTTCATCGACGACAAACGTCGCCTCCAACCCCGGCAACGTTTGAGGGAGGGTATTAGAAGAAAAAATTAATAAGATATGAATGGAGTTCAAAAAAGAGATAAATATGATATATTGTCAAGACAATTTAGTAGTTTGAATAAAAGATTGTTTATTTGTTTTTCAAATTATTAGAATTATATTTGGATTAGTTTTTTAGGTTTATCTCATATGATTTCTCCACTATATAAGAGTGATCCATTGTATGCATACATTAATTCAATAAAACAACGATTCATAGTTTTTACATTTCTGCTACGTATTCTGATTTTCTTCACAACGTACTTACCTCAAATGCATGTTTATTTATGTGTTTGGGGGAAAGAAGACGAACAGGTAATTTCAGAGTTCGAGGAGGACTTCGATGACGACGTTTGAGGACGCCGGAGTTGAAGCGTTTAATTATTTATGTTTTATTTATTTTAGACTTGGAGCTTAGTTGGAAGTTTGTAATTTCCTTTTAGCTTTTTGGAGGATTCGTATTTTTGAATTTCGTTGGTTTCTTTCCCAATGTAATAAATGTTAGATTCCTATCTTTAGATGTTAAGTTTCTATTCTGGTTGTTTTGGGAAATTTTTTTATTACCCGAGTCTTTTTGCTTCCGTTTTGCTTAACTCGATACGACGTAGTAGAGGCTTACGTATAAAGTGAAATTTATTTTATTTTATGCGTGCCGAACGTTCTTTTTCCGGATAAGGACTCGGTGTCCGGGAACGGGGAGTTACAAATTCAGTTCAATCTCTATAAAATCGTCTTGATTTACCCCACCCGAGGTTCAAATCGTGATTGTCCTTGGGTACGTGGCTCAAAGGTAAATTCAATGGAGTTGAAGATTGCTCTTAGAGAGAGCTGAGGAGCTCTTAATTATGAGAGAGGAAGAGAAAATTCACTCATAAACTCAGGAAATGATACATGTACTTTCAGTTTGATTTTTTTTTTGGTTGAATTTCTTATACCTTTTTTCACTACTGGATCTTGAAATTGAGGATGTCCAAACTTATATTAAACGATATGAATTAATGGTGACTGACGGAGGTCGGACCAACGCCTCGGCACGTGTCATCCCCACATTAACACAACAATAAATGCAGACAGAGAAGATCAAAACCCTAAGGCTCAAGAGCCCACCTTAAGATCTAACATCGGACCTAAACCCCTGGTGGGAGTGTTAAGGGTGATTTTATACGTTTTATAAGGATATATTTTATGTCAATTTCCCCCATATCTGGATGTTTTCATAGAAATCGAGCTTTATAATTGAAATATTGGCAAATGGTGTTTTTAATAGTTAAATTGCAAAACGTAACGAATTATGTGCTTAAATTGTGATTTTATATTATTTTGGAATATCGTTACGCTTTGGTATGTTTTTCCTACATTGTAGATAAACATTGTTGATGGAAAAGATGATTTTTAAAAGTGATAAATGCGAGTGGAAGGGAATCAATCAGATTTATGGAAGAATAAAGGATAAAGATGAGAAAGTCAAGATTTGAACGACGCTGAACTAGCGTCCAGACTCTTGAACTAGCGTCCAGCCTGGACTGGCGTCCAGAAGGAGATTTTTGATTCAGAGTTTGATGATTTTGAGCGAACGAGCGTCTGATTTTGTATAGGACGTGCGTCCAATCCCAGCTCGGCCCGACTCGAATATGTTTTGCACTCTGGACGGGCGTCCACCCTCTTGGACGGGCGTCCAGCCGCCGCATCAGCTAAACCGACTTTAGAATTCTATATAAGGCAGCGTATTTTCAACCCTAAGGATGAGAATTTTACACACAGCAGCCGCATACCCTAGCAGCCGCACCATACACACTAAAAACATGAGTCTTCTTCTTTCAATTCTCTCTTGGAGATCAAGGATGATTGAGGCTAAGCAGTTCGCGATGGGACAACAGGATGAAGCCAACACAACACCATCACTACCAAGGGATTTTCGAGTAGCAATTGTTTAGTGAGTTTGAATTTTAATTTCTTTATCAATTGAATAGATGTGAATGTTTGTTTTATTAGATTGAGAAATCAATGAAACGTTTATCTGCTTTTGAATTTTAATGAGAATTGGATTCATATATAGAATCGTTCTTTTGATACGATTAGTAATAATTCAAGAGATTGTTTATTATTGATTGGGTAGGAGATTAGGAGGCGAACTCGTGATCATGTTCTTAAAGCTGTTAATTTTGTTTTACTTGAGAAAGAAAACGAAAGCTAAGTAAATTTGATTAAGGAAACTAGATCAATTTAGGTTAGATCATACCAAGAAATATAACTCAATTCATGACTTGGTTGGGTGGTGGTTGTTTGGTGGATTAGTGTCGTTTCTCTACATCCTTTAAATTCATAAGAAAGTTCGTAACTTTTTGCATATTAGTTTAGATTAAGTAGTTCGTTAGTTTATTCGATTTTAATTTCATTAGTTTAAGATTAGTTCAATTTGATCTACTTTTATTTTTATCATCTTTAATTGCTGTTTTGAGTTTTCTGTTTATTAGGTTAGATAATCTTAATTAGGATTACATAGTTCTTAGATTTTAGTAGTTTTAAGTAGATTTTCGTGACATCCTCACCATCCATTAACTATATTAATTTCTGACACGTTCGACTCCCTTAGGACGACCCGTTAACACCCTATACTACGAACCTTATACTTGGGGTGTTTCGGTTTATAAATTGTAAAACTAGTTTTTACCGAACAGGGAGGTCGGGGAGGCTCAGCTCGGACCTTACAGGTCGGCTTGAGTATACCTTAGGCAAGTTTCCCCACGTGCATAATATAACAGTTAAACATGGAAAGAATCCTCAACCATAAAGCCTCTGATCCTATATTCAAAACTACCACGATTATCTCCTTCAACCAAGGGATCAACTCGTAATTATCTATTTCCTTAGGGAACATGAAAGTAGAGTCCACAATGGATACAATACAGGCAAGATTTGGGCATAACACATCCCCTATACAAACAATCCCTAAGGAACTACGATAGACTAGATTCTGATTCATATACATGATACATAGACAACTTGAGATACAACATCTCAGGCTCAGTCTAAACATCACACAAACCACTTCCGTTATATCGTTTCTTGTTCTTAGATCTTGAACAGGTTGTCACAAGAAAAACAAGGCCCCTTGATTTAATACCCGATGATGTCCGACATCATCAGTGAGCACCTTGCATTTCTAGACAATATCATCCTTTTTTTTGTTGTTGAAATATAATCCTTTTAATAATGCAGAGATCAATCATTATCTCTAACCATCAATTGACTATAAACTTTTCTAGAAATGGGAAAGAAAAGAAAGTGCAGCTAGCATAGTTACGCTATAAATTTAAATTTCATATATATAGTAAGACATCTTCTTCTTGTAAAAGAATCATGATTATCTTTTATAATCACATTAGAAGGAATTAATCAAAAGTAACATATATATATATATATATATATGCAAATAATTTATCCACATAAAAATTGATGAAATGAAAAGCAAATCAAAGAGTTAGACAGTATTTATTGCTTGGTTTTCTATGGGGGTTTGTAACAATGCTGTCAAAAAGCTGCTGTTTGACTTAATTTAGGCTATACTTTGGCTGTGGAATCAAGAGATGAACCTTTAGCTGCCGTACATGGTATTTTTGCTGCTTGATAGAATAATGAGAGGAGAAAGCTTGTGTTGTTATTCAATGAGTAAACGATTATAATATATAGGCCTCATAAGGCTTGCTTAGGAAGCTAATAATAAAGATAAATACATAATATAAAATAAGGAAATATAAGGAAATATAGTAAAAGAGAAAGCAAAGTCCAAGCGCTTGAGCGTATTAGATTATTAGATTAAATAACTTCGCTACTATATTTCCTTATATCACTTTTAACACGCCCCCTCAAGTGTGGGCCTATAACAAGCCCGGGCCAACATGGCACACAAAGGCATATAAAGGACACACAAGGCCTGGCACACAAAGGCATATAAAGGGCACACAAGGCCTACAAAGAGGCCCAACACTTGCACAATATAATTGGAGAAACAATGTTGGTAGCAATGATTGATCCCATGACCTCCCGCTCCGATACCATATTAGGATCAAGCGCTTACCGTTGTACTAAAACCAATTGTCCCATGACCTCCCGCTCCGATACCATATTAGGATCAAGCGCTTACCGTTGTACTAAAACCAATTGTCCCATGACCTTCCGCTCCGATACCATATTAGGATCAAGCGCTTACCGTTGTACTAAAACCAATTGGTGTTAGTAAAGGCGCAACTATATTTCTTATCATTTAAGAGTGTGGGCAATCTGGCCCAACACCCCCCTCAAGTGTTAGCAATCTGCCTAACACTTGCACAATTTTTTTTTTATAATAACGTTCCAACCAGGGTTCGATCTCATGACCTCTGGCTCTGCTACCATGTTAAGATCAAGCGCTTACCGTTGTACTAAAACCAATTGGTGTTAGTAAAGGCGCTACTATATTTCCTTATATCACCTTTAACACGCCCCCTCAAGTGTAAAAGAACTGTTGAAATTCGGATTGTAAGGCATTTCAGATAATAATCAATTTCTGCGTTGACGACCTCCTTCTTGCAGGTTCCATTTTCAACATTTTGTCTACAATTTTCGGCCTGAGGTACCTAAATTTGTATGTGAATTCAGTTCTTCCGCTGAAGAAAGGTAGAATCTTGGTTTCAAAACAAGGTCGGAAAACCCTTCTGTTTTCCACTAAATTAGTCTTTTTTTTTATTTTTTATGGGGTGGAATGGATCAAATTGAATTGCGTAGAGCTTGATTAGGGTTTATTGCTCAGATTGAAAAGTTGTTTGAAAGTATTAGCGGAGTTTTGGATTCTGTATATAATGGAGGGTAATCAAAGAAATAGTTCCGGAATGGATCTTGATTTGAATCAGGAGCCTGCAGATGAACCGTTTGGTTCAGCATTAGGATTAGGGTCTTTGTTGAATGAATTAGAGTCGGCCCATGTTAGGATTGAAGACCGTATTCGACAGCTTGAAGCTGTCACTGCTAGAGCTAGGCATAGGCAGAGGTGGCGACAACTGCGAAATTCATTTGAAACTAGTAGTGATATGATTGAGCCATTGTTAAGGAATGTGGATCTTGATAGAGGATCACAATGGCGTGATAGAATAATGAGAGGAGATTGTGTTGTTATTCAATGAGTAACGATTACAATATATAGGCCTCATAAGGCTTGTTTAGGAAGCTAATAATAAAGATAAATACATAATATAAAATAAGACAAGATAAATATAACTATATCTCTAATACTGCTGTTTTCTATACTTTGTCTTTGGAAGGCTGGAGCTGAAACTTTTGGTTGAACCTTTTTTAATTCCTATGCTTTGGCTATGGTGCGGTTTGATTACCCATGTGTTTGAAGGATGCAGCGTCAAGAGATGGTTAAACAGGCTTGTGCTTAGGTCAATTTGTATGTCTTTCTTAGATTCCCTGCTAGGCTTTTGAGATAGTTAAGTCAGTAGGTTTTTTTTTTTTTTTTCCTGTTTTCCCAGGGAGTTGCATCTCCCATTTTTACTTTTGGTAGTTAAAATTCCTTCTTTTTGGTTGATTTTCCGGAGGCTCACACTCTTTCCCTAACACCCGGTTTTCTCCACATTGAGTTTTTCGGACTAGGGTTTTAAGGAGGTAGGCCGGGAGGGCCCAAAACCTTGTACATCTTTCCTTTTTTTAATAATTTTTTACAAGGTTTAAAAAATAAATAAATAAATAAATCGTATAGTTTAATTTGGATCGGTTTTTATATGTATTTTTGTGTAAAAAATCGGTGTAAAAATACATTTCCTCAATTAAATACCTCAAGAGATACTCCAACGATCCCCTTTGCAGATTGCCTTGCGATCTCGGAATTGGAATGTCGTCTACCTGCTGCTTATGAGACGTTCAAGTCAAGGTAGAGCATAAAATTGAAAGCATTAGAAACCTTTTTTTATAACTATTTTCACAAACAGATAAGTTTTTTCTTGGCTTGTAATATAAATAATCATATCATATCTACATATAATTAATAAATGCGGAAAAAAAATAGAAGAACTAGACTCATTAATGTTATCGATATCTCTTGGTTAAAAAATGATTAAAGCCCTTCAAAGAAAAGAGGATAAATAATATTCATTGCTTATTTTTAGAATTGAAAAAAAAACTAAGACAACTTCTGGAGGAGGTAATTTACCTTAGAATTGTTTACCTCTAAATAAATAACATACGTTAAGATATATCATAAGATTCATACAAATAAATCACACAAATAGAAAAGAAGAAAGACAAGAATTACTAATTAGGCAAAGAAACCTAGCTAATTAATTCTTTTAGAAATTAAATAATATATATGGTGTGGGAATACATAAAATGGATGACATGTCATGATCTTTTACATGCTTCAAATTTCTATGAATTTAACATTTATGAATAAAAATATATATAAGTGACCAACCTGCAAATGAAGAAGACAAAAGTGATGCAGAAAAGAGAAGAAAGAGGAGACTGATATTCTTGAGAAACATCATTAATTAGCTCTCTTTTTTCTCCACACAACAGAAGAGAATAATACAACAAATGCAGTATTATTTATTGTCTAATTAATAAAATCACAACATGTTAAAGTTAAGCATAGTATATCACAGCTAGCAAAGTATTATCATGAACAGCAAATTAATACTTTTTAATATAATAATTCCCAGCTGGGGTGAAAAAAAAGTTGAGGAAGGCCACTTTGTCTCCCCTAAGTCTACGTTTAGGAATTAGTCAATTTGTTATATATAGTGCTCATTAACTTGACAAGAAATAAGAGGGGAAAAAAATAAAATTAATACATTGAAACGTGAGAATGACTTACATTGTGAAACATATGAATAATACTAGAATGATTTATAATATGAGACATATGTAGTATTATAAATACACTTCAACACTCTCCCTCAAACATCGTACCTAATATTTATGAATAGCTTTGGCAACACAAATAACTAAACACTTGGCCAAGACAATTTCTTTTTTTAACAGATAAAAATTATTTCATCAGGAAGATGCTAAAAAAAAATTAAAAAGTGTTCCAGAAAATCAGCGAAATTCCAAAGTACAACAACTTTGGGCAACCAAAAAAGAGCAACAAAAAAAAAAAAAAAAAAAAGAACAACCGAGAAAGCCCAGGACACCTAGCTTCCAGAAATAACCATATCAAAGCGCGCAACTACAAAACCAAGGACGAAAATAGAGAGGATGCACCTGCAAAATCTGCCCATGGATCTTCCAAACAATTGAAAAGCTCTGCTGCCTCGATCAACCTTCAACCGCAAATTTCCGACTATTGTTTCAATACTTAAGAAGCAGCATTCATTGGGTTTGCCTTCCATTCTCTTCCCAATCAAGTTTCACAGTTAGCATTCGAAAACCAAGAAAAAGATAGTCTCTGCACATCAAACCCTCTGGATTTAAATCAAAAGAACTAAAAATGAATTTGTTTCTTGTATCCAAAACAACCAAGAAGTAATGCCAACTATGTTGGAAAATGATGGTTAAAATGGATATGTTAAATGATATGTCATATTAGGCCTATTGGGCCCAAGTGGTGAATGGAAAGTGTTAGTAATAAAGGGAAAATTGGAGAAACCAATTTCTCCCACATTGGAAGGAAGGAAGGAAAAGAGCCAACATATATATGATGTTGTATTAGTGTAGTGGTAAGAATTTACCAACTTTATACACCGTTCTCTGCGCTGCTGGCGTGCCAGGGGGTGCAAATCCGTCCGGATTTCAGCTTGAACTTGTGTGCGCGCGTCCTGCGGACACGAATGCAACTCGATTCAAATGCTCCCAGTGAAGGTTCCCAGCTCTTCTCTACCATGATAAAGCCTATATAAACAGACTTCTTGATCAGTTCTTAATACCTGAAACACACCAGCAATCTGCTTCTTCTTATTTCTTTTCTACATGAAAACTGAGAGTTCAAACTACAAGGTCTACAAGGTTCTTAAGCAATTGAAGGCGTTGTGCTTCCTGTCATTGCTATCCGTTCTATCCTAGGAGATTAACGGTCCCGCTGAAACTCACGGCACTTTTCTACATGAAAACTGAGAGTTCAAACTACAAGGTTCTTAAGCAATTGAAGGCGTTGTGTTTCCTGTCATTGCTATCCGTTCTATCCTAGGAGATTAACGTCCCACTGAAACTCACGGCACACGAAGGTGAGGGGACGAATTAGTCTTAAGGAAACTGTGTGCAACACAGGGCTCGGATCATATATCCTTTTCGTTTCTTTGCAATTGTAATTCGATTTTCTTGTATTTCATTTTAGTTGTATTTCGTTTATGAACAAGATTGTCCAACAAACTATTGCCGACCAAAACCAGGAAGCCAAACTCGATAGAGCCGGCTACCTTCATATGACATAAATCATTAAAAGAGAAAGCATTTAGCCTTGAGATCTTGCACCAGTTTAATGTACGTATGAGTCAATATTGAGATATATAATGTTAATTATCTACCTTCCCACCAGTAAGTAAATCGACAATGGGAATACAAGAGCAGATACCGCCGGAGGGATTAATTTATGAGGATAGGTGCAGCCGAGCACCGTAGCGTAGAAGGGTTGACTAATTCGTGATGAAGACAGAAAATAGAAGAAGATCAGGCTATGAATGTTGTAGTTTTGTAGAGTGAAAGACCTCCGGAAATGGAGCCCTTGTGTTGTCACCGGACAATTGCCAGAGGGAGGAGTAGGCGGTTCAATTTATTATTATTATTATTATTATTATTATTATTTTTATGGTTTTGAAAAGAAAATGGTTAGGGTTTAGGGGATGATTGACATAACGAGAAGGAAAATTGAATTGAGAAAGATACTGAGTTCAAACCCCGCTTCCAGCACAATTTTAAAAAAAACCAAGTGTTAAGTCTCTCTCTTCTTACAGGCCCATACTTCTCAAGCCAAAAAAAAAAAAAACAAATCAAGTGTTAGTCTTCTCCCCCTTCTTATAGGCCCACATTTGACAGGGCGTATTGAGATATATAATGTTAATTATCTACCTCTTTACCAGCTTAAGTTTTTAGGAGAGATGATAGTTCAACAGTCCAAATCAATAAAGAGACATCGCAAGCGTATAAAAGATGATTAACCGTTTCCTCAAACATGTCACAAAGCGGACACATAGAGTCTTGAACCACAACACCACGACGAATGAGATTCGATTTTGTTGGTAATCTTTGTAGACTTGCTTTCCACAGGGGAAAATTCCAAAATTGGTCCCATAACTTTGGGTAGGTATCAATTGTGGTCCCATACGATTCTTATTGATCGATTTTGGTCCCGTAAGTTAAAAAAACACATCAAATTCAGGACATTTGTAATTTCTGGCGACTTTTTAAAATTTTCCAACTAGTTTGCCACGTGTGCTGCTGATTGGACAACGCTGACTTGCATAATTTTGCCACATCGACAGATGAAAAAAAAAACATCTTTGTATATCGGCGATTCTATTTTAGCGGTTCTTCCTCGTTTTTTCACCTAAATCACGCCGCCCCTTTCCATGGAAACTCAAAACTTTGAAGACTATGTCAATTTAAGAGACAACAGTATTGGTTTAGGTTTCTTTGCTTTTTTTTCAAAAAAAAATTCAGTTGCAAAAACAATACAGAATCAAGAATAAAAATTTAAAACATGGCACAAGAATCCAACTTTTTTTTTTCCATATCACATATAAGAGCTCACATTGAAATCTTGGCAAGCTTGAAACTGTCAGGGTTTGCATCTGTCAATAAGGTGCGCCTAACAACCCTTCTCCCACATTCTCAAACCACTGAAACAGTGTTTTGAGACGTTGTAGTGATTGTACGTATTTCTCCCAGTTTGTTTGGCAGCCAGGGTTATCCAGGTTAAAGAGATCGGCGATGGGAAGGAGCGGCGTGATTCAAGAGAAAGAACGAGGAAGAACTGCTGAAACAGAATCCTCAATTTACAAGGATGTTAATTAATTTTTTTCATCTGTCGACGTGGCAAAATTGTCCAAGTCAGCGTTGTCCAATCAGCAGCACACGTGGCAAACTGGTCGGAAAGTTTAAAAAAAAATCGCCGGAAATTACAAATGTCCTGAAATTGATGTGTTTTTTAAACTTACGGGACCAAAATTGATCAATAAAAATTGTATGAGACCAAAATTGATACCTACCTAAAGTTACGGACCAATTTTGGAATTTTTCCCCTTTCCACAGGAACAAAACTTGTGTTTGTTTTAGTTGAAATTTTTTTATATCACTTCATCAATAATTTTTTACAATTCCCCCACCAATCATTATTTCAACTATAAATAAAAAATATTAAATTATCTTTCACTACACTTTATCTACTTTATTATTATTTTTTTACCATTATTTTATTCATTATACTACTTTATTTTAATTTCTCTCACCAATCATTTCTTTATCTACACAAATCACAAAAAAACATTTTAACTTTCTAATAATTACTTCAATCATTTTTATTATATTTTATTATTCAATATAAAAAACCTCCAAACTAAACTTCAATAAAAAACAAACGGAACCTTTCACTTTTGAGGGTATCAATTTGTTCCATGCAACAGCCTGAACATTAGACTTGAGACATTATAAAAATAAAAAAATAAAACTCCAGTTATTTTCGCAAAAGAGCCATCCAAAAGAGCTAAGATTCCATTTCAATTTATCCAAAAGTCCTGTAGTAACACAAACAACACAAATTAAATTCTCCATCTCACCGACTTCTTCCTACTTTCTCCTCGAAACCTCTCAATCTTCTCCTCCACTCCCAGCAAAAAGAACACCCATTGGGGTGAAAGTTTAAAGAGGAAGAGGAAGAGGAGAGGTTTGATATCGCAGCCTTCTACAATTGTTGCTCCAATTAATGTATCATTTTGTATTATCGATTCTTTAATTACGAGATCAATTTTTTAAGGATCTAGGTGAATGTTAAACTATGACTTTAGATTCACGCAACTTGATTATCAGACATTACTATCCAAAGTGGTCGATAGGAACTGCTCATATCCTATCATATGATTGCAGACACCCCAAAAGCTGTTAGCCAATAATTAAAAATGTAAAAGGTATAATTACATTCGATAGTTTTTAACACCACCAACACATTATAACCTTTTTAGATACCTAGTACGTAGTGATATATTATAGGAAGTCACAGTTATTATACATATGCCAAGAATTCATACACAAACATATCCACAATATTGCACCTTTCTGCACATGCATGTTGGATGCATGTCACAGCTATTTGATTTTTAATTTTAACATAATTGCACAAAGTACTGCAATTCACTTTGGCTGCACTTTAATTTGCCTAATTATAAGAGAGGCACAAATAAAATGCAAGCAAAATTACGTACTTGAAGACAAATTAGCTTAGCATTTTAGGCGAAATTTGTGATAAGACAAATTTACTCCGTCGATCCGTAATCATCTCATGCAAAAAAAATTGTGGTTAGGGTTTTCCAAGGCTTTTGATTTTAGGGAATTGCGATGCAACACCACCTTTGTAACGCAACTTAATTATATGGATTTTGAATTCAATAGATATATATATATATATATATATATATATATGCCAATTCTTTTGATGTTATCCTATAACCCTAAACCCCACAAGATAATGTTGGATATAAATAGGCATTAGCTAGATATATAGACTTTTAAGTGTAATAAACTTATTACTGTTCATAATTGTTGTGTTGTTAAAGTGCTTATCCCGTTTTTGATTCGTATCCATGATGATAAAAACTAACCCCAATTTTTAATTTTTATCGGTTTTAAATGACGGAGCAAGTATAACATGATGGTCCTGAATCACCATAAAATTACTATGCATTCGCATTTTTATCGCATAAGTCACCCCAACACATACATATATCTATATTAACTTCGAAAAAAAAGGGTTAATATGATTGGTATAAAGGAGGTTAGTGGAAGGTTAGTGTAATGAATCATCCATAAGGACAAAATAAGTGACAACACGCCAAAAACACTTTTTAAATTGAAAGGACATTGGTGGAATATAAAGAGAAGCCACTAACTGTTTGTTACCCCCTTTAATATTTGATATATATATATATATATATATATATATATATATATGTCTTTTTTTTTTAACTAAAAGCAACGTCAAGTCAGCACCTCCAAACACATGATTGATCATTGTAGTCAGGGGCGGGGCAGCTCCAGAAAGTCGTTGATACGGGTCAGAAATTTATCATATTTTATAAACTAAATTTAGTCTTCAATACAAGTCAATACATATCAATATATAAAAATAATGGGTCGGTTTCACACACATATATATATATATATATATATATATATATATATATATATATATATACACCAATATTTCTTTTACTACTATAATAATTATTATTTTAGTGGGTTGGCTGACCCAATTCTTATAGGGTGCAGCTGCCCCTGATTGTAGTACGTAATAAATATCTATATATGGTCAGCCCTTAATTTACAGCAATACTTGTAATAGAGAATTAGGTATAAAGATAAATATGCGCAACAAGAAAATTAAAGAGCAAAATTAGTGAATTTAAAAATGGACTAAACCGTTGTTCAATTAAATTCAAACGTATTATGCATTATGGATAAATCATTCAATGGGTAAATTTAAGATCAACATTGAAGAAGAAGATCTTGGAAACGTGTAATTGCTGATTCTTGTCATGAGATCAAATTGCTAACAGTATATATAGAAGAACTATGAGAATTATAGCAAACATCAAAGCCACATAACAGTGAGAACGATTCTAGAAACAAAAGAAATAATTATCAACTTGCTAAATTTACTGAAAATTAAAGCTTCCCCTTCTTCGGAAAGAAGGCAACTAACCTTCACCAAAATATCACAAACGATCGATCCTACTGTTCCTCAAGTTTGTGTTTTTTTTCTTTTTTCCCTACAACATGTAAAGAAAAATCAATAATATCCCAACAAAATTTATAATCAGATTCGTCATTCAATGAACATTAGTTCATCTTGGCCCTGTTCCATCTTTGTTCATCTTTGCTCATCTTGGCCCTGCCTCCGCCCCATGATACAATAGATAATTTCTTCCAAAATCAGTCAACAGCTTCCTAAAGTACTGAGTGGAATTTGTGCCGGAGCCAAATTATTGCCAAGATTTGCAGAGCTAAAGCCAATATTACTACAACGGCAAAAAATAAAACCACACGGTTTTCGCCCCTGTTGCACTCACAATTGAATCCATTGTATTTAGCTCCACAGTTTTAACAAAAACTAACACCGCACCTGCAAATCAAAATTATTTCCATACCTTTTGTCAAGAAGGTGACTTAAACTCTGCATCTGGTGGAACCAATCGAAGACTCACCGCGTGATGGGCAAGTGAGAAAGTGTATTCAATTCAATTCAGTGCATCGAGGGTGGAGTCTCACGAGGCTTCAAAGAGGTGACTATCGGCAGGGTGACAATCTGCACGAGTACTTGAATCAAAGCAGGTCCCACATCTGCTAATTACATTATGTGACAATTATACTGATGTCATTAAAAGGAGGACACGTGTAGGGGTATTTATGGTGCATCGAGACAAAGATTCCTTGCGGCTAGGGCTTAGGGATTTGTGCCTATAAATACAATTGTTGTCTCATTATCTAGGTGTGTTGAAATCTGTAAAAATTCGGTCACATAATAAAATATCTCTTTTACGCCCCGTGGTTTTTTACCTCTCCCACTGAGGGGTTTTCACGTTAAATCTGTGTTCTTCTTGTTTCATTATCTCTTTTGATTGTTTATGTTTGATTGCTTCGCTTTCTTTTCTTGCATCTGAAGTTATCTCCATCCGTTTATAACAAGTGGTATCGAGAAAGGTTCTTGGAGAAAACAATCTGTAACCGATCAACTTCGTCTTCACCAAGGCCTTCACAAGGTGCTAGGATCTGTGACAAAGTTGTGATCTTTAGCAAGGAAAGATGTCGAGAAACGTAAAAATCGATAAATTTACGGGAAGAAAGCAGATTTTGATGCAGTGGCAAATCAAGATCGTGCAATCGTTGAAACAAAGAGGTTTGTGGAATCCTCTATCGACAAACCAAATACAGGTGCAACAGATTATGCGGTCTGGAAGAAAAGCACATTCAACCATCATGTTGTGCTTATCTGATGATGTTATCACTGAGGTTGCTGAGGAAGACACCGCAGCAAAGTTGTGGAAGAAGCTTGAAAGCCTGTATATGACCAAGTCACTGACCAACAAGTTGTTGTTGAAACAGAGGTTGTTCAGTTTGAAGATGCATGAAGGAAGTCCACTGAGGGAACATCTGGACCAGCTGAACACAATATTGCTTGATTTAAGGAATATTGATGTTAAAATTGAAGATGAAGATGCAGCCCTAATCCTGTTGGTGTCATTACCGGCATCATATGAAAACTTTGTGCAGTCTTTCATAGTTGGAAAGGATACAGTAGCTTTAGAGGATGTGAGGTCTGCCTTACATGCCAGGGAGCTTAGACACAAGGTCTTTGGAGCAGACGATCAAAGTTCATTGGGCTAGTAGCTAGCAGCAATAGTGGAAAAGGATATGGACGAAGAAGAAAAAGAAGTCGTGGTCCAAAGGTCCTAAGTCTATCGATGCTGTAATTCTCAGTAAGAGAGCGGGGACATTGGAAGTCCAATTGTCCAAGGAAGAAGAAAGCAGCGGGAAGGCACTTCAGCACAGCGACTTTGCTCTTGAGCAATCGATGAGGATCTGGTTCTAGTTGCAGGGGATTCTACACACCACAATGATGTGTGGATACTTGATTCTGGAGCATCCTACCATATTTGTCCAAACAGAGAGTGGTTTTCTACTTATGAGCAGATAGATGGTGGTCAAATCTATATGGCCAACAACAAGGTCTGTAAAGTTGTGGGAATTGGCTCATAAAGTTTAGGATGAGAGGATGGTAAATTTTGTACACTGAAGGATGTAAGACATGTTCCACAGATGACCAAGAATTTGGTATCTCTCAGTCTACTGGACAGCAAGGGGTTCAATTTCAAGGGTGAAGGTGGACAGCTGAATGTCTTTAAAGATTCAGTTGTAGTCCTCAAAGGCATCAAGAGGGGAACCTTGTATATATTACAAGGATCTATCAGATCACACCTTCTTCTTTGTTGCATCCTCGCAGATTCACTGATCTCAATGAGACTCAACAGGGCACATGAGACTTGGTCACACGGGTGAAAGGGTATGCTGAGTTTCTTCACAGAGTTTTCTTGGGGATATAAGGTCAAGAATCTGGACTTTTGTGAACATTGTGTGTTTGGGAAATTGCACAGTAAATTCTCGTGAGGTTGCACAACACAAAGGCAACACTTGATTATATCCATTCGATTCTTTGGTCCATCAAGAGTTGAGTCATTGGGTGGTCACAGATATTTTGTGTCATTCATAGATGACTATTCAAGGATGACTTGGGTGGTGATGATGAAGAACAAAAGTGATGCATTCAATAACTTCAAGCAGTGGAAGGCCCTAGTGGAGAATCAGTTAGGCAAGAAAATCAAGAAGCTTCGCATGCAGATAATGGTGCGAATTCTGGCTGGGCGGATTTTGATTCATTTTGTGCAAATGAGGGTATTGCCGGACATCATATCATCGTAAGAATACACCTCAAAGAATGGTGTAGCTGAAAGGATGAATCAAACTCTTCTGGAGAGGGCAAGATGTATGCTTTCTCAAGCTGGTTTATCAAGGAGATTTTGGGCAGAGGCTGTTAAGACAGCTTGCTACTTAATCAACAGGAGCCCTCACACAGGGATCAATCTCAAGACACCATTTGAGATGTGGTCAGGCAAGCCTGCTGACTACTCAGTTCTAAGGGTTTTTGGAAGTACAGCTTACTATCATGTTAGTGAAGGGAAGTTGGAGCCAAGAGCCAAGAAGGGAGTGTTTGTGGGGTATGGTGATGGAGTGAAAGGATATAGGATTTGGTCATCAGCAGAGTCCAGAGTAATCCTCAAAGCAGGACGTTGTGTTTGATGAAAATTCTATGTTAAACTCATCGGTGGAGAGGTCTCACGAGTGCGAAACCGATCTTTGAATCGATAGTGTTGAGAAGCAGGTGGAGCTTGGTGGAGTCTCATCGATATGCAACAATCGGTGGATCCAAATCAACACTATATCTTGATCCGGATAATGAACCGAGATCGATCCAAGCTTGATCTGCGAGACCTCAGTGAGCGTCATACAAACATTGATCGCCAGAGTCTAGGCGCCAAAGGCTGAATAGAAGATCTAATGTTGGGATACCTCCAAGGAGATATGGATATGATGATTTGGCTGGATATGCACTCCAAGTTCTTTGAAGAAGTAGAGGTTCTTGAACCTACTACTTACAGGAAGCGAAAGACATGTACTGAAGCATCTCGGTGGCATGCAACCATGGGAGATGAAATGGAGTCATTATTGAAGAATCGGACTTGGGAATTGGTCAAACGACCCTCTTGACAAGGGGTTGTGACTTGTAAATGGATCTTCAAGAAAAGGAAGGAATAACAAAGCGAGAAGGGTCGTATAAGGCACGTTTGGTTGCAAGAGGATTCATCAAAAGGAAGGGGTTGACTTTGATGAAATATTTTCACCAGTGTCGACATACTTGATCGTGGTGTTACTAGCAATGGTGGCACAAGAGATCTCGAACTTGAGCAATTAGATGTGAAAACTGCTTTTACACATGGTGAGGTGGATAAGGAGATATACATGACACACGGCTGAGGGTTTTCAAGTTCCCGGCAAAGAAAAAACTATGTTTGCAAGTTAAAGAAATCATTGTATGGTTTGAAGCAAGCTCCAAGGCGATGGTATAAAAGGTTTGATGAGCTTCATGCTTCAAAGAGGTTATAACAGAAGTCCATATGATCATTGTGTGTTTACTACAATCTATGGCTGAAAGATGGATCATATATCTATCTTGTCTGTATGTGGATGACATCTTGATAGCATGCACAAGGAAGTCGATGTTCAAAATCAAGAACCTTCTCGATCTTTGAATTTGAAATGAAGGATTTGGGTGTTTGCCAAGAAAATCTTGGGGATGGAGATCTGGAGAGATAGAAGTCGGAAGAAGTTGTTCTTGTCTCAAGAGGTTATGTGCGTAAGATATTGGCCAAGTTTGGGATGTCTATGCAAAACCAATAGATACTCTATGGCATCAAATGTTCATTTGTCTGCTTTATGCTTCACGATCACCAAGAAGAGAAGGAGTATATGTCAAAGTTCCCTATGCTAGTGCAATTGGCGATCGATGTATGCCATGGTATGCACTAGGCCTTGATCTAGCTCGAGCGATCGGTGTTGTCGGCGAGGTTTATGGCTCAACCTCGGAAAGGAACACCGGAAAGTCATTAAAAGGATATTCAGTGCACAGAGAGGTACAAATGATGTTGGTCTCATTTATGGTGGTGATATCGTCCGGTCACGAGTTCTTGTGATCTTGATTATCGCAGTGATGTTGACGATGAGAAAATCAATGACCGGGTTATGTGTTTACATTGGGAAATGCAAAGGTCACCGAAAGCTACTCTTCGAGCTCAGATAGCCTTATCAACTCATGAAGCGAATATATATGGCTCTTACTGAAGCAGTTAAGGAGGGTGTCTGGTTGAAGGGGCTAGTCAATGATTTGGGGTTGCATCAGGATCAGGCTGATATATATTGTGACAGTCTAAGTGCAATATGTTTAGCCAAGGATCAGGTTCATCATGAGAGAACCAAGCATATTGATGTCAGGTATCATTTTCTGAGAAATGAGAAGAGGGTTGTGGTGAAGAAAATTGGCACAAAGGAGAATCCTGCTGATATGTTCACTAAACCAGTTCAGCAGAGTAAGTTCCAGCTTTGCCTGGACTTACTGAATATTCAAAGCTTGTAATCTGTTTCTGGAAACTCTACCGAGGCGGTCGGTGGAGTGGATCTTTGTGGAGATAGTCCGGTACAAGTACATCTGGCATTGACGAATGCATCTGGTACAAGTACATCTGGTTATGCAATCTGTTTGACTCTAGTGAGAGTTGAAGTCAAGGTGGAGATTTGTCAGTAAGGTGACTTAAACTCTGCATCTGGGTGGAACCAATCAAGACTCACCGCTGTGTGATGGACAGCTGAGAAGTGTATTCAATTCTGTGCATCAGTAGGGTGGAGTCTCACCGAGGCTTCAAAGAGGTGACTATCAGCCAGGTGACAATCTGTGAGTACTTGAATACTGACGCAGGTCCCACATCTGCTAATTTTGCATTATGTGACGATATATACGGTGTCATTAAAAGGAGGACACGTGTAGGGGTATTTATGGTGCATCGACAAAGATTCCTTGCGGCTGTGGCTTGGATTTGTGCCTATAAATACAATTGTTGTCTCATTATCTAGGTGTGTTGAAATCAGAAAAATTCGATTGCATAATAAAATATCTCTTTTACGCCTCGTGGTTTTTACCTCTCCCACCGAGGGGTTTTCCACGTTAAATCTGTGTTCTTCTTGTTTCATATCTCTTTTGATTGTTTATGTTTGATTGCTTCTGTTTCTGTTTCTTGCATCTGAAGTTATCTCCATCCGTTTTATAACACCTTAATGCTTAGAATTTCTTATGTGGTTTTTGAAACAAAAAAAATTTAAAGAAGAATTTCTCATGTGGCAATCAACGAAGATGTTTCATCTTTTCTCCGGAAAACAATAATATCTTTCACAATGAAAATGGTATTTACCCTTAAAAACGTTTTTTTTTTTTTTTTTGGTGGGCGGAGTAACCTGCTAAAATAAAATACCTGCATGAGACGGAAGGACAACCGGCAATACGCTCAACATATGTGCGACAACCGGGGCACCTCTTCCATTGTCCGGTTTCCGCAAGAACACCGAAAGCACGATCATTCGGTCTCGTGATAAATCGTTACGCCTCGTTGCATGAAAACCCAGCTTGCCATGGCTTCATGCATTCAAAGCAAAACAACTCCTTACACTCCGGACATTTTGTTTTCGCCACGCCGCTTACGGCGCCCAAGACAGTGGTACCCGAATTATAGCTGCGAACCCGAATTGTAGTCTCTGCAATGATGATACTGAAAACAATACTTCATGCATTGCGGCACCTGCGATTGGACTCGATTTGGAGAAATGTTGTCCCATTGGAGGAAAGGCAACAATTTTTTCTCGCCCCATCTCCGACGGAATGGATTAGAACCAACATAAAAAAGGCAAACAACTAGCCCTATGTATTTCGTGAAATATGCCACGGTATTTGGTTTTGGAGAAAAAAAATTGTACATGATCCGAGTTTGGTGAGGCCCCCCTCATAAGTTTTCATTTCGAGAGCAAAAGGCTAAGGACCCCCATTTAGCCTGGGGGATCCAAGACTAGTTGGTTTTTCTCTTTTTTTAATGTTTGCCTGAGTTTGCGGCTGTTATAATTAGTTTACCGTCCGGATGTAATGCCACGTTGGGGGCTTTTCCCATATGTTTGAATAAAGATCTTCGTTCATTTTCTAAATAGAAAAAAGGATTTTGTGTGTGTGTGTGTGTATTCAAATCAGATGGTAAAATCTACTTGAAGGATTAACAAGCCTCTATAAACAAAGAGTTTGATCGATAACAATAGCGTGATGTTTTAGGGACACAAATACGGATACAGATACGGATACATGTATAGATATAGTTATTTCAACTTCTCAGACATCAAACTGTTCAGCCCGCAAACTCGTGTCTCTATGGTATTCAGACTGATCACCCTGCAGGAGAATAAAACATAAATACATTACACAATATTGTCATGCAAAATAAAGAGAGACAGAGATAGAGAGTGATAAAAGAGGGAACATATATACTTGGAAGATAGCCCCAAGCTTTTTCATAGCTTTGGCCCTTAGCTTTAGAGATTCCTTAATTAGGCACACTTGGGTCTTTAAGGACCTGAATATATTCAACAACAAGATTCATCTTTTTTCAGCTAAGCAGAAACTTTTTAAAAGAGGACAGAGTTAAAAAACAGCATGGCGCATTAGAAACTGAAAAATGATAGAAAACGATATATTCAGATTACCTGAATAAGCGGAAGCGGAAGAAATCAACAGGACCGTTCCTACATCCATTGTTATTCGACTCCGTCTCAGTTTGCCGCTAGGATCCAAACCCTAGAACAGAAAAGAAGAACTCCATACGCACAGTGGTGGCATATGGTGCTATTAGGTCTTCTGATCTATGCCTATTTTCTATATGATCACCAACCGATGGTACACAGGCAGTCTATATATAGGCAAGACTAGGGACCTAAAGCATATGGAATATTCCGGAGTGAAAACCCTAACCATCATAGGTTTTCCCATAATACCCTTAATTAGATAATAAAACCAATAATTTATTTACCAACATAATTATTAATAACTTAAGGGCCACATATAATTATCTTTTACTAAATGATAATTCTTACATTCTCCCACTTGGCCCGAAAAGTTATGTCGGCACATCATTAATGAGTGACAACGAATTTGCATGCTCAAAATGTCACTCTTTTGGTTTATTAACACAACTTCAACCGATCAATACTAACACAAGAACTATGGCGGTTATGCTCAATAAAAACAAACACTCCCTTCCAAAATTACAATGTGCAATATCAACCAGCCAAGTAAACATTTTATGAACGAACTAATCAAAATGTCATTCTGGTCCCTGAATCCAAATGGATTCACTCATACATGAACTCGGTGCACTTTCATGTAATTGCTACATCACTATGATGTCTATTTTGACAAATTTCAGAGAATTCAGACGAAGCATCTTTATGTGTCAATAAGTCAAATATGAGTACAATATGATTGTGAGATAACATAAGCCGGCAAAATACACAATCTATATTCTCATATTATTCCACTTACTTGACACTCGTCTTATAGCTAGCTTACCTCTGACAACGTGTCCCATAAATGTCGATTTGCTAATTTCATCATCAGAATCATTCCTCATATGAGTGAGGATGCGATGTGTCAAAATTTTGGCCAGAAGCAGCATCGACCAACAACCATAGGCCAAAACTCATAAAGCCTGTGTCTTAACTACACAAAATTTTCGGTTATTAAAAATGAGCTACTCTAATCAATACACAAGTTCACCTTTAAAGGTAGTTGATGCAAGCTTAACGAGATCCTGACATAGATGATCTCATTGAACCTCTTATATCGATATGAGATTCGCCAAAATCATACAACATATATACTTTAAAGGAAACTATTTATCATAAGTATAGCTCTCACAACAAAATATGGTTAATACTCCCACTCGGTCGAAAACATCATTACAATGTAAACCAAAGATAACAAATCGAAAGCTTATAAAATCCATATAAATACTTGTTATAAAGCGGATGGAGATAACTTCGTGATGCAAGAAAGCAAAGCGAAGCAATCAAACATAAACAATCAAAAGAGATAATGAAACAAGAAGAACACAGATTTAACGTGGAAAACCCTCGATGGGAGAGGTAAAACCACGGGCGTAAAAAAGAGATATTTTATTATGCCTTTGAATTTTTACTGATTTCAACACACCTAGATAATGAGACAACAATTGTATTTATAGGCACAAATCCCTAAGCCCTAGCCGCAAGGAATCTTTGTCTCGATGCACCATAAATACCCCTACACGTGTCCTCCTTTTAATGACACAGATATAGTCATCACATAACGTAATTAGCGGATGTGGGACCTGCTTTGTATTCAAGTACTCACAGATCACACCTGGCCGATAGTCACCTCTTTGAAGCCTCGGTGAGACTCCACCCTACCGATGCAATGCATTGAATACACTTCTCACCGTCCATCACACACCGAGTCTTCGATTGGTTCCACCTGGATCAGAGTTTAAGTCACCTTACTGACAAATCTCCACCTTGACTTCAACTCTCACTAGAGTCAAACAGATTGCATAACCAGATGTACTTGTACCAGATGCATTCGTCAATGCCAGATGTACTTGTACCAGACTATCTCCACAGCATCCACTCCACTGATCTGCCCTCAGTAGAGTTTCCAGAAACAGATTACAAGCTTTGAATATTCAGTAAGTCCAGGCAAAGTGAACTTACTCTCTTTGAACTGGTTTAGTGAACATATCAGCAGGATTCTCCTTTGTGCCAATTTTCTTCACCACAACCCTCTTCTCATTTCTCAGAAAATGATACCTGACATCAATATGCTTGGTTCTCTCATGATGAACCTGATCCTTGGCTAAACATATTGCACTTAGACTGTCACAATATATATCAGCCTGATCCTGATGCAACCCCAAATCATTGACTAGCCCTTCAACCGGACACCTCCTTAATCGCTTGAAGAAGAGCCATATATTACCTTGATGAGTTGATAAGGCTCATCAGAGCCTGAAGAGTAGCTTTCGGTGACCACTTGCATTTCCCAATGTAAACACATAACCGATCATTGATTTTCTCTCATCAACATCACTGCATAATCGACATCACGAAGAACTGTGACTGCACTCGATATCACCACCATAAATGAGACCAACATCACCGTACCTCTCGTGCACTGAATATCCTTTTAACACTTTCCAGGTGTTCCTTTCCAGGTTGAGCCATAAACTGCCGACAACACTTGATCGCTCTGAGCTAGATCAGGCCTAGTGCATACCATGGCATACATCAGACTGCCAACTGCACTAGCATAGGGAACTTTTGACATATACTCCTTCTCTTCAGCTGACTGTGAAGCATAAACAGACAAATGAACATTTGATGCCATAGGAGTATCTATTGGTTTTGCAGTAGACATCCCAAACTTGGCCAATATCTTCTGCACATAACCCTGCTGAGACAAGAACAACTTCTTCTGACTTCTATCTCTCCAGATCTCCATCCCCAAGATTTTCTTGGCAGCACCCAAATCCTTCATTTCAAATTCAGCACTGAGAAGGTTCTTCAGATTTTGAACATCAGACTTCCTTGTTTGCAATATCTATCGATGTCATCCACATACAGGACAAGATAGATATATGATCCATCTTTCAGCAGACTGTAGTAAACACAACAGTCATATGGACTTCTGTTATAACCCTGCTGAAGCATGAAACTGTCAAACCTTTTATACCACTGCCTTGGAGCTTGCTTCAAACCATACAATGATTTCTTCAACTTGCAAACATAGTTTTCTTTGCCAGGAACTTGAAAACCCTCAGGCTGTGTCATGTATATCTCCTTATCCACCTCACCATGTAGAAAGCGCGCTTTCACATCTAATTGCTCAAGTTCCGAGATCTGTTTGTGCCACCATTGCTAGTAACACCCTGATCAAGTATGTCGACCACTTTGGTGAAAATATTTCATCAAAGTCAACCCTTCCTTTTGATGAATCCTCTTGCAACCAAACGTGCCTTATACGACGACCCCTCGCGCTTTGTTATTCCTTCCTTTTTTCTTGAAGATCCATTTACAAGTCACAACCCCTTGTCGTTAGAGGGTGTTTGACCAATTCCCAAGTCCGATTCTTCAATAATGACTCCATTTCATCTCCCATGGTGCATGCCACCGAGATGCTTCATGCATGTCATCGCTTCCTGTAAGTAGTAGGTTCAAGAACCTCTACTTCTTCAAAGAACTTGGAGTGCATATCCACCAAATCATCATATCCATATCTCCTTGAGGTATCCCAACATTAGATCTTCTAGGCTCGCTTGGCAGTGAGACTCTGTTGATCAATGTTTGTATGACGCCTCACGAGGTCTCGTGACCGGCTTGGATCGATTCTCGGTTCATTATCCAGATCAAGATAGTGTTGATTTGGATCCACCGATTGTTGCATATCGGTGAGACTCCACCTGAAGCTCCACCTGCTTCTCAACACTATCAGTTCAAGATCGGTTTGCACTCGGTGAGACCTCTCCACTGATGAGTTTAACATAGAATTTTCATCAAACACAACGTCCCTGCTGAGGATTACTCTGGACTCTGCTGATGACCAAATCCTATATCCTTTCACTCCATCACCATACCCCACAAACACTCCCTTCTTGGCTCTTGGCTCCAACTTCCCTTCACTAACATGATAGTAAGCTGTACTTCCAAAAACCCTTAGAACTGAGTAGTCAGCAGGCTTGCCTGACCACATCTCAAATGGTGTCTTGAGATTGATTCCTGTGTGAGGCTCCTCATTGATTAAGTAGCAAGTCGCCTTAACACCTCTCCGCCCAAAATCTCCTTGATAAACCAAATTGAGAAAGCATACATCTTGCCCTCTCCGTAAGAGTTTGATTCATCCTTTCACTACACCATTCTGGCGAGGTGTATTCCTTACGATATGATGTCCGGCAATACCTCACCGCACAAAATGAATCAAAATCCGTCCAGTAATTCCGCACCATTATCATGCACGAAGCTTCTTGATTTTCTTGCCTAACTGATTCTCCACTAGGGCCTTCCACGCTTGAAGTTACTTGAATGCATCACTTTTGTTCTTCATCATCACCACCCAAGTCATCCTTGAATAGTCATCTATGAATGACACAAAATATCTGTGACCACCCAATGACTCAACTCTTGATGGACCCAGCAGAATGAATGGATATAATCAAGTGTTGCCTTTGTGTTGTGCAACCTCGCGAGAATTTACTGCGGCAATTTCCCAAACACACAATGTTCACAAAAGTCCAGATTCTTGACCTTATATCCCCAAGAAAACTCTTTGAAGAAAGAACTCAGATACCCTTTCACCCATGTGACCAAGTCTCATGTGCCCACAAATGAATCTTGAGATCAGTGAATCAGCGAGGATGCAATAAAGAAGAAGCAGTTCTGATGAGATCCTTGTAATATATACAAGGTTCCCTCTTGATGCCTTTGAGGACTACAATCAATCTTTAAAGACATTCACCGTCCCACCTTCACCCTTGAAATTGAACCCTTTGTCATCCCAAAGGTCGAGAGATACCAAATTCTTGGTCATCTGTGGAACATGTCTTACATCCTTGATGTACAAAATTTACCATCCTCTCGCCCTTAACTTTACGAGCCAATTCCACACAACTTTACAGACTTCTTTGTTGGCCATATAGATTTGACCACCATCTATCTCTCCATAAGTAGAAAACCACTCTCTGTTTGGACAAATATGGTAGGATGCTCCAGAATCAAGTATCCACACATCATTGTGGTGTGTAGAATCCCTGCAACTAGAGACCAGATCCTCATCGATTGCTCGGTAGCCAAAGCCGCTGCGCCGAGAATTGCCTTCCTGCTGCTTTCTTCTTCCTTGGACAATTGGACTTCCAATGTCCCCGCTCTTCACAAGATATTACAGACATCGATGAGACTTAGGACCTTTGGACCCCGACTTCTTTTTCTTCTTCCGTCCATATCCTTTTCCACTATTGTCGCTAGCTACTAGCCCAAAGAAATGACTGTCTGCTCCAAAGACCTTTGTGTCTAAGCTCCCGGGCATGTAAGGCGGACCTCACATCCTCTAAAGCTCATCAGATCCTTTCCAACTATGAAAGATCGCACAAAGTTTTCATATGATGCCGTAATGACACCAACAGATTAGTGGCTGCATCTTCATCTTCAATTTTAACATCAATATTCCTTAAATCAAGCAATATTGTGTTCACCGGTCCAGATGTTCCTCGGTGGACTTCCTTCATGCATCTTCAAACCGAACAACCTCTGCTTTCAACAACAACTTGTTGGTCGCTGACTTGGTCATATCTGAGCTTTCAAGCTTCTTCCACAACTTTGTCGCGGTGTCTTCCTCAAAGAACCTCGATGATAACATCATCGATAAGCACAACATGATGGTTGAATGTGCTTTCTCTTCCAGACCGCATAATCTGGCCGCACTTTGTATTTGGTTTGTCGATAGAGGATTCCACAAACCTCTTTGTTTCAACGATTGCACGATCTTGATTTGCCACGGACCAAAACTCGCTTTCTTCCCGTAAATTTATCGATTTTTACGCTTCTTCTGTGACATCTTTCCTTGCTAAAGATCACAACTTTGTCACAGATCCTAGCACCTTCTTTGTCAAGGCCTTGGTGAAGACGAAGTTGATCGCATGCATTGTTTTCTCCGAACCTTGCTCCGATACCACTTGTTATAAAACGGATGGAGATAACTTCGGATGCAAGAAACAGCGAATGTAAGCAATCAAACATAAACAATCAAAAGAGATAACAAAACAAGAAGAACACAGTTTAACGTGGAAAACCCTCAATGGGAGAGGTAAAAACCACGGGCGTAAAAGAGATATTTTATTATGCCTTTGAATTTTTACAGATTTCAACACACCTAGATAATGAGACAACAATTGTATTTATAGGCACAAATCCCTAAGCCCTAGCCGCAAGGAATCTTTGTCTCGATGCACCATAAATACCCCTACACGTGTCCTCCTTTTAATGACACTTGCTATATAGTCATCACATATGTAATTAGCGAGATGTGGGACCTCACTTTGATTCAAGTACTCAGAGATCGTCACCCCGCCGATAGTCACCTCTTTGAAGCCTCGATGAGACTCCACCCTCTTGATGCACGAGAATTGAATACACTTCTCACCGCCCATCACACACCGAGTCTTCGATTGGTTCCACCCAGATGCAGAGTTTAAGTCACCTTATCGACAATACTTGCTAACCGAAAACAATTATTCAATGCTTTTGTTCTCCAACACATGTTGTGTACATTTCATGGTTAATCACACAAATGACAACCACTATAATGGTTAAATAAACCATATTTCTATCATGAGCTACAATCAACAAACGGGCACAAAATTCTTGATGAATCAGATATGAAGAATTGATAATCTTAAGTGCCTTATAGAAAATTCTCAACAACAAATCTAGCATTATTTTGCTCATCATGACAAGAATGAGTTCCCAAGTGATTTATTCAATCATCAATATGGAACTCTATAATGAATAACAAAAAGACTAGTACAAACATGAATTTTCTCGAGGATGTAACAATGCTCATAATATAATAATGTTCATAAGAACTAATTCATCCAACCAATTGTCGATAGATTAATGCACACAACTCAAATAGAATCAGGTTTTAATAATCGAGAAATTTACTCTCACTGTTTTACGTAATTAGTGGTTTGTAAATGAGTAGATACCATATGTGATTGTCCTCAACATGTGATCAATCTATAATTGACTCTCTTAATATGAAGTATAACATATTCCATTTAGAATCAATTAAGCTTCTTCAATGAAATGCAGAATGATGCAATTCACCTTATTATTAATCACTTAGAACAATCACTCTCACTCAATTAGCATTTCCCAAAATCCTTATGGTTTCTAACTTCACATTATGTTAGATATGTGATCAAGCTCTTCTGATTCCAATGAATCTATCAAAATATCTATTTGCATATGAGCACTTCATTTGACCAAAATTACATATCAAGAGTCATAAACTCTAGTCACACCAAGGTCAAATCCGAATGTGTAATGTTTCAGCATGATTCTTTCCACAACATAATGTTGTCAAAATGACAACCTTGAAGAGAGTCTAACAATATTACACAATGTTCAAATAAATTTTAACTCCTTAGGATACTAATAAATGTCATTTTTGACGGATTCTCCCACTCAATCACACGATGGTACAAATAAGTGTGATTGGATCATTCAAGGAGAAAATGACATATATTTTTCCCCGCCATAAATGTCTTTTGTTCTATACTATCATAAATAGCATACTTTACCCTCAGCCATAAAAACTTTGTAGACAATATAAGTTTTAGTAAGGATAAGAAGCTATAAAAATGGATGATATCAAAATATGAGACGAATACTCAAGCCATCCAAAATATTGAACAAAAGACACTTACTATATCATGATCTCATCTAAAATTTGACATAATGAGTAAACTTAATGGTTTGCCCTATACAAACCCGACAAACTCAAGTCATGGTGATAAATAAAGCTATTAAGCCCTACAACCCATCACAACTTTAGTTTACCTTAGAGAAGTGTATTGCAACTTCATATGTCGAAACAATGATATATTCATTGATGTCAACTTTTAATATAGGTTAGATATAATTCAATAGGCTATCGTGCTCTACAGAATAAAGATTTGAAATCTTAAATTGAGCACGAGAGTTTCACTATCCAAAAGATGATAGCCTCATATTTTCATCTAATGATGAAAATTTGACCAACATACAATTGACAATGTGAAGTAAAGATTTGAAACACTTCACCTTATATCACAACTAAATATGAGATCTAACACATAGCAATTTCTCGTACTAATGAGGTAACATACTTTAATGTCCCTAACCAAAATTAAGATGACATTCAACTAATAGGAACAAGCTTACCTCCGAGTGTAATTTCTTATAATGAGACAAAACAATATTCTTTATGTGTCTCACAAAATTCACTTATCATGCCGAATGCAAATGATCAAATACACTATAGACCACGTGTTTCTCTATGTTCATAAAATTATGAACACTCAACATGAAAAGTGTATTTAATTACACTATCACAAACAAATCACCCAAGACCATAGGAAAATCATAATATTAGTAATCCAAAATGATCTACAAACCAACACTAATAACCCAATTCCAGTATGAGAAGTACGTACTGAACAATTTTATTATATGTCATTGAGGACAACTCTAACATTTGGGTGGTCAAAATAAAATTTATTCTTAATGGAAATACATATCTAAAATGGTTTAATTTTTATTTTAAGAGCACCAACATAAGCGATTGATTCGCTAAAATGCTCATAAATCAACCCATCAGCTTGATAAATGTGATTCAGCGGTGAGTGGTGAAGCACCCATACGAATTACAAGATCTAACCAATGCATTCCAAAATCAATCATATGAGTTGCCTTAGACAAAATCAACCAATGTTAATTCTTTTAAAAGTAAATTCACGGCCTTCCCATGGGTAGAGGTCAGTAATCACTACATAGAATTTACTATCATAAATAATAAGACTGGAGAATTAACTATGTGGAGCGAGACCATCTCAGCACTGTGGGCATAAGATAAATCCCCTCATCTTTATGCTAATTTTCCATCTTATTTCAATTAGTCTCATAAAGATAATTGCCTCCTGTGGGGCCGGGCATTATCTCGAATGAACCAATTGGTCCGAAATGTATGAGTCACTCATGTAATCACTAAACATTATGTGATTAATCATTTGCATTACTTCTCATGCATTCCGGATCTTTGGGCTACTCCGAGAGATGCAAGAAAAGTAATATCTTAATGTGACACATACGGTTTGATTATATAGTCTCTCCATTTAATACAAACAATCAAACTACATTAATAACGATATGAAAAGACTACAACCTTAATTAATCAAACCAGTTAATTATTAGGTTCCACCAAATGCACAAACAACATATGGTTCACTCATATATGTCAACCAACCCTTTAATTGCAAATAAAATATGCATTAAATTGATCCCTAAACATGATGCGATCAATTTCGCTCTTCTTAATCACCAACAATACGTGATTAAGTATTTTGTCAATCATTGAGCTGTTGTGGCTATACTCAAAATCGACCGTATGACATGTCATATTTTAGAAGTTACTAAATAAGGGTAAATACAAATGTATTTCTTATACCGACACACCATTTAATTGAACCATTAGTCAATTCCAATCGAATATCGATGAATTTTCAATCACTTCACATATAGTGATCAAAACATTTATGCATCATCATGTCAGGCTGCTGTGGCTACACCCAACATTTGACACCATTGACATTCAAAATATTGACAACTTTACATAAGTCAACTAGATCTTATGTTGACATAAATATATGCAATTTTAATACTTAAATATGGTTCAAGTATGCATATCTTGTCACTTTATCCATATATAACCTACGCCTTTCCAATCAACAAAATAAGCACATACAAAATGCGACTAATTAATAGTGCCAACATAAATAGGAAAGACAGATATGTTTAATTAATCGGAAAATGAATTGTGATCGATCTTTTACGCATTAGTATATATCACACGTTAAATGTGATAAAATATTATTCTATATGTGACACAATTAACTCAAATCAATCACTTTACCCGAAGTTTTATATCCAAAATTTGATTATATATCAAATTTTAAGACCATCGAAATATGATACATAAATAACGATCAATTAGTCTATACTAAATGTATACACAATTAAATAAAATAATGCATACTTAGGAGAGTCATGAATGGACCTTTTTTTTTTGTTTTTGACATTACCTCTCGAAACAATTTAATTATTTAATAACAGATGGCAGCTAAAAGAACATGTACTAATCATGCTTGACTGATGGGCCGAACCATACCAGTTTATAAAATAGAACTCATATTGACAAAGGTCCGCATAATCAAAATAAAGAAATAATTATAACCATATTTTCCAGGTAGTGTCGGCCCATATCACATTCATAACCCTAAGGACTCCGACTTTCTCAAAGGTCATTACATTTGGCGCACACAAAACGCCACCATTATTAACCAATCCACAGTCATCATCTTCTTCCTTCCCTTATTATTATTATTATTATTATTATTATTATTATTATTTTTTATTTTTATTTTTATTTTTATTATCAGTACGAAGATGATGATAATACGGTGGCGAAAGCGGCTACCGATATAGCCATGACTAGGTCGTTGATACAACCGCGACCACCGTGACAGCAAAAACGGTGAACGGAAAGGGGTTCTGTTGTCAATCGGCTGAAGACAGCAGCAAGTCCGTCCCCTTCTTCTTCTTTTTTTTTTTTTTTTTTTTTTTTTTTTTTGGGTGACTGCCAATACAATTCTTATCCCAGGCGGCGGTGAAACTGAGTGCCAACGTGGCCTTCATATGGCCATCGATTCAGTCAGTCCCATAATACAAGGCAGCAACCGGAGTGATATGCAGACAGTCCGATGACTGATAGTGATACGGGTGCAATATGAGCAATATAATCAAGAAAATTGCTTTTATCTACTTACATCTCAGGGCAACAACAAAAGTGATTATATTGGTGCTACCAAATGCCGACTATGGTCACGGAACGATTGGTATTTGTAAATTTGCATTGATTCGGACTAAAAAAAATCAAACACATCAAATCTGCTTATCTTGAATATTGTTTCAAAACGAGATGAACAATATATACAGATTAATAGATCAATCAAATCAAAATAACACGGATAATAGGTCGGCTCGCTACCACATGATAGAAAACGATATATTGATTACTGAATAAGCGAAGCGGAAGAAATCAACAGGACCGCTCCTACATCCATTGTTATTCGACTCCGCCTCGCTTTGCCGCTAGGATCCAAACCCTAGAACGAAAAGAAGAACTCCATACGCACAAGTGGTGGCATATGGTGCTATTAGGTCTTCTGATCTATGCCTATTTTCTATATGATCACCAACCGACGAGTGGTACACAAAGCGTCTATATATAGGCAAGACTAAAGACGTAAAGCATATGGAATATTCCGGAGTGAAAACCCTAACCATCATAGGTTTTCCCATAATACCCTTAATTAGATAATAAAACCAATAATTTATTTACCAACATAATTATTAATAACTTAAGGGCCACATATAATTATCTTTTACTAAATGATAATTCTTACAAAAAAAAAAACTTACAGCTTGGCAAACACGAGATAAAGTCCTCTCAATATCGACCACGTTAAAATGCCAAAGAGAATTAAGCATTACATCCTTCTTGTCTTCATATGCTTTCACTACACTCTCATCAGTAGGCTCTCCTTCATTTGACTTCTTCAATTCCTCTTGCAGACGAAGCAACGCTACAGCTCCTGCATTTCCATTCATCACGGTGGGAACGTTAAAAAAAATAAAATTTAAATTACTGAGCATTTATTACAATATTATATTATTAATTTTTTTTTGAGGTAGCAATATTGTATTATTAAACATATATTTATAGAAAATTGAACAATAAACATAGCATATATTAAATCAAGGGAAACTTTACTTTTTATGCTCAAAAAGTAAAAAATTTGACAAAATATACCTCGTATGATGCATGCATGATGCGTCGGTCATGCGTCACAGCGCGTCGGTCATCGGTCATGCGTCGTCGTCGTGCAGTCCGCCGATGGTCATGCGTCGCCGTCATCGTCGTCGGACGTAGGCATAGTTTTCCAACAATTTCATACGAGGCATATTTTTCAATTTTTTTATTTTTTGAACATAAGAAGTAAAGTTTCCCGGCTTGTCTGGTACCCAATTGTATGCATCATCGCTTCACCAAAAGCTGAAAAAATGGTTCCGTATTTTAAGAATGTTCGGATAATGCTACAAAACCAGAATGCTATAGCCACTGTTGCACGTATATTACATTTCCCAACAAGAATATATAAACAGGACTTACGCACACATACAAACACATATAACTTAGCAAAGGGGCTTTTTCCACGTCAAAATATGTTGCAAGAATTCACGGGATCAAAATACCTGCATGTGAGAGCCGACGAGCTTCTGATTTTGCCCATTCCACAAATTCATTTGTTCGGCCATCAACAAAGGGTTGGAGACCATCTTTCAAATTTCTTATGAGCTTCTCTTCTCTCTCCATTTGTAATGCCTACCCATCAAGAGCAGTTGTGTTACAGTAAATTTAGGGCTAAATTACAATTTTGGTCCTCTAATTACACACTTTTTTCGATTTTGGTCCTGATTTTTCTACGACGACAATTTTAGTCCTGTAAGTGGTCTTTTTTTTGCAAAAATAGTCCTGAACGCCGGAAAGACCACTTACAGGACTAAAATTGTCGCCGGAAAAGACCAATTTTAGTCCTGTAAGTGGTCTTTCCGGCGTTCAGGACTATTTTTGCAAAAAAATGACCACTTACAGGACTAAAATTATCGTCGGAGAAAAACCAGGACCAAAATCGAAAAAGTGTGTAGTTAGAGGACCAAAATTGTCATTTGGCCGTAAATTTAGATATCAGAGGAAGAAAACAAATCCCCTATCTACCCTCGCATACCTTCAACTTTTCCTGAATCCCCTGTCTCTGCTCTTCTGGATTAGCAGATTCATGGTCAATTTCTATCCCCGCCATTGAAGCCAAACCAAGTTCCCCGACATAATCTTCAAGTAATCGCTTCCAAATTGCTCATACTTTTTATTACATATGGAAGCCTTACCTCTCTTCTAAGTTCTAATCTGAAAAAGAAAATTAAAAAAATAAAAACAAAAGAAATGTTTTCATATCAAATTAAAATTTGACATTCGTAGAAATCGACCCTCAGCAAGTAACATGTATTCTTCGTCCTTAATTGTTGCCTTGTTCTTGTTTCTTTCCTCCATCTAATTAATGCGACAATTGTGAGAAGTTTGGTAATTTCATCATATATCCAAAGATTGGGGTAAAATCATGGATCATCCTCATTTCTTCTGCTCACTGCTGCAGCTGACAAATACATCCAATCTAAGTAACAAACTCTTTCATCCTCATGTAACCAAAAAGAATTACTAAATGTATCGAAAATGAAAATTTTCAAATGAACCAAAAAAAAAAAAGGAATGAATCTGGAAAAAAAAAGAGGGAAGAAAAGAAACTCTCAGAACATATGACCTGAAACAGTCATTAAAGTAACATAAAAGAAAAGAAAAAAAAAAGCAAGAATAAACCTTAAGATGATCATTAATGCAAATCTGTGACAACTGAAGAAGAAGCAACTAGCGAGCAGACCCTGCACAGCCTGCATAAAACAAATCTAATTTAACAAATAATCGTAAATTAGATAGAAAAATATGATCAGTGAGATTTAATGATTTATTATATTGTTTAGAGGTTAGAGAAATTTTTAGGAGATATGGAGATCATTCCTGAGTTTGAAAATCAAATTTTATATTATTTTCTTTTTTCTTTTTCTTAAAACCCCCGGTATCCAGAACCCACTGGTCTGACTAATCCGGTGTTCGGTTCGGGTCGTGTCTGCAGAGTCTGACTCTTACTCAAGGATAAGGCCTGACCAATAGCTCTTTCAAGGCCTGACCAATAGCTCTTTCAACATGTCGCCTCAGAGGAGAATCGAACCGGTGACCTTCCCAGGTATTCTCAAGTCACTTACCACTTGAGCCAGACTACTTGGTTAAAATCAATCTTATTTGATAGTGAAAACAAACATGCCAAGATTTCCAAATCAATTTCAGATTGAGTAATTGGAAAATATATAGTTTAGAGGTTAGAGAAATTTTAGGAGATATGGAGATTTTTGCTTGTGCATTTTAATTTTAATGATTTGTTGAGTGTTTTCATGAAATGCATTAGTTGCATTAGTTAAACAAGGCGTGTGTTTTTTCTGACGGGTATAAAGAGGGTCAATAACGGGTTTGAGTTTAGTTAGCAGGTAATTAATTTTATTTTTGCTTTCAAATATATATATAGTATAGATATAGATATTAAATTACTGAGCATTTATAACAATATTATATTTTTTTTTTTTTTTTTGAGGTAGCAACATTATATTATTAAACATATATTTATAGAAAATTGAACAATAAACATGGCATATATTAAGGGAAACTTTACTTTTTATGCTCAAAAAGTAAAAAATTTGACAAAATATACCTCGTATGATGCGTGCATGGTGCGTCGCGCGTGCGTCGCTCAGTGGTCATGCGTGGCTCGTGTGTCGCTCGTGCGTCACTCAGTGGTCATGCGTGGCGCGTGCGTCGCTCGTGCGTCGCTCATGCGTCGGATGTACGCATAGTTTTCCAACAATTTCATACGAGACATATTTTTCAATTTTTTTACTTTTTGAGCATAAAAAGTAAAGTTTCCCTCGGGTCTATCCATTATCAATTATCTGTGTAATAACAACATTATTTACACAATGTAATAATTTACATATACGCTGTAATCTGTGGAGCAAAAGCTAGATATCAAATTAGCTGCTTTAGCTTGCAAGCTTGCAATTCAGGACACCAGAATCAGCTTCTAAGGAACTAGGCAGGGCTATAATGACGATGCGTCGTAATTGTCTGATTTTCTTGTAGCGTACAATAGATAATCCGTCAACAGCTTCCTAAACTCGGTGATGCAAAAATAATAGCAAGCTTTCCTGAGCCATAGCCAATATTGCTACAACGGCAATAAACAAAATCACATAATCTCCGCCTTGCCATCCGCCCCCCTTGCACTCACAATTGAATCCATTGTATTTAGCTCCACAGTTGTAACAAAAACTAACACCGCACCTGCAAACCAAAATTGTTTCTTATGTGGTTTCTGAAAAAAAAATTAAAAGAAGAATTTCTTATGTGGTTTCTGAAAAAAATTAAAAGAAGAATTTCTTATGTGGCAATCAACGAAGATGTTTCATTTTTCTCCGGAAAACAATGACATTTTTCACAATGAAAATGGTATTTACCCTCAAAAACGTTTGGTTTTTTTTTTTGGTGGGGGAGTAACCTGCTAAAATAAAATACCTGCATGAGATGGAAGGACAACCGGCAATACGCTCAACATACGTGCGACAACCGGGGCACCTCTTACATTGTCCGGTTTCCGCAAGAACACCGAAAGCACGATCAATCGGGTCCGGCATAAATCGTTCTGCCTCGTTGCATGAAACCCCAGCGTGCCATGACTTTATGCATTCAAAGCAAAACAACTCCTTACACTCCGGACATTTTGTTTTCGTCAGCGCCTGCTTACGGCGCCCAAGACCGGTGGTTGTCTCGGATTTTATGCAATGAAAAACAAACAAGTAATAAAATAATCCGGTTTACCCCAAGTGCAGTGATCGTAGTATAGTAGTTATAACCGGAGTCGAATCACAGGGAATCGAGGTTGGTCTAGTTCTTAATTTCTCTAAAGTTGTCACGAAAAATAAAACAAAACAGAACTAAAAAAAAACGAAAAACAATAAACTGGACAGAGGATCTAGAATCCAAAGCCAGGAAAGATAGTTACGAGCCAAACTAATGAAAATAATTCTATTCTAAAAAGATAATAAAATTACTAAGATGATAACAAATAAATTGAAAACGAACAAGCAATGATCCACCGATCTCACAACCCTCAACTTCCTCTCTAGATTGTTTAGTGAAGATTTAATGAAGATTGTGGTTCACCTATCAAAAGTATGAATTTCTATTCTCTTAGATAATTCGTCTATTAATCTCTCATCTCTCGATCTTAAAGATTAACGCTTCCATAACAAAGGTGTAAGATTTCTCAATCTAGCAACCTAGAAATTAACCTAACAACTCTCGTTATTTTTAGGTTAAAAATCTAATCTTTACTACGGTGATCTAAGTCTAACAACGATTCTCATCAAACGTTAAACATCAAGCATGCAACAATCCATCGATACAATTGCATAAAAACAAATTAAACATAATAAAGATGCAACTCTAATAAAACTCACAAAACAATCCCAAAGTTGAGATCAAGATGTTGCAGAAACGGTTTCACATGCTTGCTCGAACTGGCCTCAGCCTCTACCCATCTCCAGCATGCAGAATAAAATATAAAAAAAAAAAACATGGCTCGGTCGACCGAGCAGGGGCACTCGGTCGACCGAGCAGGGGCACTCGGTCGACCGAGCAGGGGCACTCGGTCGACCGAGTGAAGCCTCCTAGGTTTCTGGCCGCAGCTTGTGGTTCAGGATCAGTTGTTGTTTCTGTTCTGCTGAATGACTCCTTTATATAGTTGTTTTGGCCGACTTAGGGTATAATTGGTAGAAAGTCTAAACCCTAATAAATAAAAATAAAGATAATTCCAAGTCTATCCTTTCTATTCTCCTGGGCGCCCGTTTAAGGTAGGCCGGGCGCCCGTCCAACTACTTGAAATCTTCGAGTCGGGCGAGTCATATCAGACGTCCGTCCTATGCATTTACGAGCAACGCCGTCCCACCGAAATCCATCAAGACTCAATCGGGTGGCTCCTCCGGGCGCTCGTCCATTCCTTCAAACGCCTGTCCATCTCCATTTCTCCATTCCAAGTTTGACTTGCATCTTCTTCCTTCCGTTTAGATCTCCTTTTTATGACATGTTCACAGCATCTACAAAAAAACCATAAAAACACGCAAAGTGTAAAACCATAGATAATTACCAATAAAATCACGAAATTAGCTCAACTTTGCATTTGAATCATTTCCATACGCATTCTTTCAATAAATCATTTAAACACTTAATTTTCTATAAAAGTAATAAAACACAAAGGAAATTGCTACGAAATAAAGTCATATAAACCGTAAAAATCACCGTTAACAGTGGTACTGGTATTGGTGTCGCCACACTCATCGACAATCAACGCTGAGCAGTTATTATTGGGGCAGTAACTTTTCCCCAAATCCATCAATGCCGACTCACACAACATGTCGCACCATCTGATAAAAGTGTGAGGGCCAATCAGGGCACTATATATCAGCGGGTCAAGGAACTTGTCGCAATCGAGGGCGGGACAACTGATTTCGGCTATGTTGTACTCGAGCTTTGCTTGGATGTATTTGATTACGCAGTCGGAGCAGAAGTGATGATGATCGCAGTCGTTGATTTTGATTTGGTTTTCGGAGATAATGGGCTCTATACAAATCTGGCAAGTCAAAGTTTTACCACCTTCTTCGTTGTCCATGGCTATATTTGCGGAGAAATGTTTAACCAACAGGATTTATTTACTATTTTTTTATAGTGTTAACATAATCCTCAAGACGCTTTATTTATAGCATTTATAGAGTAGATAATGCCAAAGAGAAACCTACCATTTTTTTAGGGGGGGGGGGGGGGGTTGGAAAATGAAACCTACCATTCTTCATCGAGTTTTGATTTTCAAACTCATACGATACCAACAAACAATGAAACAAATCCGCCCACTCTCTCCTTTCCTATCCTATATATATAGAAGCATCCTAAACCATATTCTCTCTTTCTCTAATCTCAACTTTGTTGTATCCTCTCACGACATTTACATATCCCTTCACTCATCCGATTTCAGTTTTGTTCTTCTTTTTTCCTTATTCATTCCTTGACGATTTCTTTGATTAACCCGATTGTATTTTTTTTTTTACGTACGGTTATTTTTAGGGAAATTTATTTAAAAGGGTGCGCAGGTGATGATTCTGCTTAAAGGGGCTTTGACTGGAGTGATTTCTTGATTGATGATTGACAGTATGTCAATATGTGTCCTGAGATAGATTAGTATTGTGGTTGATTTTTCGCTGCATAGTTAACAGAAAACTGCAGAGTTTCATTCAGATTTTTTCGGGCTCCCTCTGAGGCAAAGGAGAAATTGCATATTAAAAGATCTAGGGGTAGTCTTGGTACGTACCCTCAACATGATTACAGGAAAGACTAAAGAACCCGGTAAAACATCGGGAGCATCAGCTAACGGTGCTTATTCTAAAAGGTAAGGATCCGCATTCGCTTATTTAGTGGGGGATGTGCTTATTCTAAATGATGTCATGTTTATTATTTACATCACTTGTTTCCCTTATAGTTTGTGTTTTTTCTGGCGGCGTATATAATACTTCTGTTTCATGTCCAACTACAAATATACTTGATTAGATATAATGGATTGGCCCATGAATAAACTAAGAATCATAATATAGTCTAATTATTTTTAAATGTATTTTTCTTTGGTATTTGCAGATTACAAATTTCAAAAGAATGGAGTCACTGTAACGCCCCACTCTCAGATACCGAGCCCTTATCCGGAAGAGAACGTTCGGCGCGTATAGCATTAAATAAATCTAATATTATACGCAAGCCTCTACGTCGTCGTATCAAATAAAAGCAAACGGAAGCTAAAAAAGACTCGGGTAAAACATAAATTCTACTAAAAATAGAAATTAACCATACTAAAGATGGATAGTTAAAATACAACGATGAAAAACCCAAAGACTTATACAATACGAGGTCTTAAAAGTAGAAATACAATAAGTCTAAGAAAATAAATACAACTAGTCTAGTACAACCTTTACAAAGAAAAGGAACTAGAAACTTCGTCAAGACTTCAAAGCCTTCAAAAGCCGTCATCTACCTGATCAACTGCTTAGCCTTCTCACCCCACAATGCATACAAAAGAAAATGCAAAGGATGTAAGTACAAAGTACTTAGTAAAAGTGAGAAGCTAATGAATAACTAAGTTATACAACGAAAGGTTATTATTATGATTATTAAATTATCTTTATGAGACCGACTCAATCTAGGGTTCATTCCATGCCCATCGACATGTCATGACTAAACGCGTTTCTAGCTTAGCTTATCTTGGTTACGCCATCACTCAAGGACACTACGCATGGCGTTCATCACTGAGATATACTTGCTAACTAATGGTGATTAGCACCGATTAGCTCCGGGTCTCCCGGTATGCGTATCGTCCGATGAATTTCCTCCACTACCCTTCACCGTTTAAGGCCGTGAGCGTTGTTCACCTTTAATGAACGTATCACATCGCCGATATGAAAGAGTGCCTAACCGAGAATAAATGACGCTTTAGCTTTTATCTACATATATGTATTTATTATTGTGAATTAACTAGCCACCTAAGTGTTTTCAAGTAAGCTCCTTACATCTCCTACTCGTACTCGGACCACTAGACACGGACAAGGCCTAGCACATACACGCAGACATTGATGAATACTAATCCATCAAAGCACAAGCCCTTTCATGCTCTTCCGACGGATCCGAACTTCAACTCCCTTTAAGAGTACATTCGGTGTTTTAATCGAACGAATCGAAGTTCAATCAAGCTTGTTTATGTTTAATTAATGTTATTGAATCAAAAGAATTTAGAAATTTAAAACTCAACACAAATATGTCAAAACATATCACAACTCATTAATTACAACTTAGCATGAATTCTATCACCAAACAACACCAAAACTCACCAAAACTCAACCTATCATTATAAAACTATAATTACTCATTAGGAAGAGCCTCTTACCTTAATTTCCAGCAAAACCGAAATCAAAACGTCAAGCAATCGCAACAACTGTTGATCCTCAACCCCAAAACCTATTTGATCAACGAGAAATCCTAAAATCCTATTTCTTTGCGTAAAACCGAAACTGAAAAAGTCCATAAAACTGCAGATTACCTGAATTAACTGCTGCATAACTATTTTTAGAATGATCTACGCCCAAGACGATCGTTTGACTACTCATGGCTGAAAAACAGAGCTACGGATTGAAAGATACGAATTTTTGAAGAATCGAATTCTCTGAATACCAAAAACTAGGGCTAAACGAAAACTTACAAAATTGAGAGATGTTATTTTCCAAAGTTGCATCTCCTCGCGTTGATCACTTTTCTCTCTGTGGCATCTTGAACAGATGAACGGATTGGTCACACGGGTCTTCCTATTATTTCGTTTTCTTCTGCGTCCGTTTTCCTCTTGAGCGCTGCTCCTCCCTTTTTTTTTTTTTTCTCGAATGCGTGTGCCAACTATAAGGAAATAATTGGGATTATTTCTTTTATAGCCATTTAATTAAATCCTTAATTAAATAACTAAATCCTTTTAATTAACTAAATAGGACAAATAATAATTAGGTCGCTCGTGGGTATGACCAATTATTAAATTACCCTTTCGAAAAAGTCGGGATGTTACATTCCTTCCCTCTAAGAGGAGTTTCGTCCTCGAAACTCGAATGTAACCGAGAGGTACTTGAACTTTGGACTTGCGAACGCCTCGCCTCCTAACTCGCATCAGCCTTCTTCTTCTTCCATCTTCCCAACTCTTCTGCTTGTCTTGGTGCAATTTGAGGTTGCGACGGTCCACTTCAATCTCCTCGTTGACTTGCTGTATCAAATCTGGTCTCGTATTCTTTTGTCGCTCCAATTCATCCCAGAAACTCGTGTTGCTCTATCTCTATCTTCATGAAAGATCTACAGCAGTACTGTTTCAACTCTTGTACATCTTGGTCGCTCCGAGATGAACTGCAATTGCCATCTCGAGGTTTTCATTCTTCATTGTCCTTCCCAATCTTCCGCATTCGGAACCCAAAGCTGATTCCGATGCCGACGGTTTCTATCTTCATCTAACTCGTGACCAATGGCTGGTTGGGTTCCAGCCACTCACTTGTAACCGGAGACAACTGGTCTTTGTCTTGTTTCTTCACGAACTCATCAACTGCCTCGAATCTTGAAATCATCGGTTCAACACTCTTTGCTTGCTTCTGCTGCCTTATACCCGGAAAGTCGAATCTTCCCACCAAACCGGACTCATCGGCACACTTGACATCTTTCGATCCCAACTTCCATCATGGCACCACAAGCTTGATGAAGAATCGCAAGGATCCCCGAAGGACTTCGAGACTCCACAGTGGGTGGGGAACATGCATTGTCCTACTTTCTCTCCTGACGGTCCGATCCAATTCTTATGCCAAAAATAGTTAGCTTGGAGAATAAATAAAATTGAAAAGTGACAAGTTGGGTACCAGGGGTGGCATGTCAACTAGGTAAGCTAAGGAAATATACAATGCACTTGAAATAAGAAAGGTTGCTTGGGTTACAAGCAAAACAAGATGATCTCGTGTTGGAGAAAAGTTGAAGTTGGTTCCGAATGAAGAATGAGGCAATCAGTATCATAATACAAAAGATAGCCACCATAAGGAAAACAAAAGAACACCTTGCGGATGAAGTTCTTTTGAGAGAGTGAAATTCTACAAGATACGGTGGTCTACAAAGACTTGAGGCAACTTGAAAGGATGTAATAAGCTTTCATATAAGCCTTGAGAAAGTGGAGACGTTAAAGGTAACATCACACAAATGAAATCAAGGTAAAGGTGCAAGGTCGAGCACCGGAAAGAATAAAAGATAGAAATCAAAAGAGAACAAGAATCTCAACATGAAGGAGCCATGGAGACAAAACGAGTACACCAAAAGATCTAAGAATGAAATTAAACACTTGTCAGGAAGTGTCCGAGTTTGCAATAGTCAAAGAGAGGTTATCTCAAGATTTAATAGAAATAGAAATTTCCTCAAGGAATTGTAAGGGAATATCAAAAGTTGTATCTGGCGGTTCATGGCTCTAAATGGCCTGAAAGAGAGTTAAAACTGAAGGGTACAAGGTACATTAATCTGAATTTGAAATCAGAAGTTTAGGAATTCAAAAGTTGATTGGCTAAATAGGTTCAGAAGGCATCTTGGCAAAGACTACCTTTTGCTTGAAACTGGTTTAGCATAATTTGCTAGAAGGTTAAAGATAGGTAACTGAAGATGGATGTCAAGGTAGGATTAAAGATCTAATGGTAAGAAGATGAGATGCATACCTTGAAAGAACAAGTAGCATTAGATGGAAAGATTACAAAATCAACACTACCCTTATGAGGGAAGCTGAAAATAAACACAAGTAAAAAGAATGTTCTGACATTAAAAGGTTCACTCAAATTTGTACTTGAAAAGAAGAATGGGGGTGCAACAATGCAGAGTTAGAGGGAACTTGTTCCTTGATTTGACAAGTAAGGAAGCATGGATTTGTTCAAAAGAAAGGCCTATGGAGATATGTTTCTTAAGTAATTCATGACAACATGTGAAAATGATTTGTTGAGCTTAAAGATCTCAAATGAGGGATTACATGAGAAATAAAATACCAGATTAGGTATAATTACAAAGGGCACACGAAAAAGTCTGAACATCAAACATGGCATCTTTGGAGGATAGCATCTTGGTTCTTGTTTAAAACTCGCAAAAGAAACTATAACGTTAGCTTTACAAGTATCCTACTAAAAGGTTTAACTCAGAAGAGATCAAACTTCAGGGAACTCCTAAACATAACAGTCGTAACTTACTACCCTCTTAGCCCAAACTCTAAGTCAAGGAGGTGAAAATTCCTTTTAGGTTGCTGTGTAGGATTTTTACTCTGGTTCTGACATTATCGATTTGTACAGAACAAACGAAGAAGAAATTGAGCACGATCCAAAGAGAAAATATTTAGATACTTGAGTTTTCCAGGTGATATAAAAATATTGGAATTTTTGAATGAAAATAAGTTGGTCAAAAACAGTTATTTTTGACGATTGCACAAGCTGTCAGAATTTCCAGATTAATAAACACTAAGTTGAATTGCAAATCGAGATCAAACAAAAAAGAATATGAACCTAATTCCAAAAGCAAAATTGTAGATAAAAGTTTTGTCTGCAACATATCAAAAATTCAGATCAATTGAAGGTGTTTAACCAATTCAAAACGGAAGAAGAAGTGAAGGTGCTGCTGCAGATTTTCTGGACAGAGTGTCCGGCATAAACATGATTTTTATGAACAATTCATAACGATTATCGAGTTGATGTAAAAGAGAAGTTGTAGATAAGACAATAATCTACTTTGCTGAAAATTTGCAGAATTTTTGGAACACGGTAAGTTGTTTAACCTGAAGGGAAAACACGGAAACAAAAACATTCACTCAAGTTGGGTAAAGCCAAACACGAGGATGATGAAAAGTATGTGCCAAAGTAAGAGACCTTTAACACTATTAGTTGAAACGACTGAGGAGTACTTGGAAAGAATAGAATTACACATGGAGTTAGTGTAGAACCATCTCAAGCAAAGAAAAGGTCAAAGAATTTTGGTAAACATAAACCAAGCTATAGCAAAAGAGAAAACGGAGGATTTGTAGAGTCGAGTCTTTAAACAAAAATTTGTATGTACTAAAACATCTTATAGGGGATGCATTAAGGGTAATCACTAGGATGCAAAAGTGTGTTGCCCCAAAAATAGCTAAACATGATATAGTTTGAAGGATATGCAATTGTCAGTTCAAATAGTTCGAAGGGTGAGAGACTTATTTTTCTTAAATCAAGCATTTGACACGATGAAAACATCTTTAAAAAAAATAAGGCACATCAAATGAATGTACACACTTGGAAAACAAAATCTGCATGCAATAAGGGACTCTTACCGAGTTTCACAAGTTTCAAATGGAGGATTTAACCAGAGCATGAGTTACAATTAGTATGGATAAGAAACATTTGAAATTGGAATAACCAAGTAGGAAACTAGATGATTATAAAAGAGAACCTTATTGATGAAGACATAAGATTGGAAAATCACCACGCAATCGCTTCTTGCAATCGAGGAGCACTATAACGACAACACCTAGTCTCTACCTACCAAACTTCTTATCCTAGGTAACAACTAGCTTAAGAATCAAATAAATCAAAGTATTCTCATCTCCTATAACCTACTACACTATAACCTACAGGTTGAAAGAAAGACATCTATCCTTCCTTGACCAGAGGACTTAAATGGTTTTGAGAAATTCGGTGCATACATAAGCCACGAAATAATTAATTTGCACAAAACAAACCGAACTGATTTTGAACATAAGGCAAAGAGAAAATCTGTGAGTATATAAGTTTTACATATGATGCTCAAAAATCAAAATTTTTGGGAGCCATAGTTCGGTCAAAATAATTCTTTTCATCTACTTCGCTATAAGCTGTAAAAAAATTTCAGGACTTCATCCACTGTCGTGTGTTGCAGATTGTGCTCAAACAAAAACGAATTTGCACTTGGTTCAAAAACAAAAATTATAGTACAGGATGTTTTCTACAACATATCAAAAATCCAAGTCATTTGGAGGTGTTTAGCTTATTCAAAACAGAATGATAAGTAAGAGTACCGCTGCAGAATTTTCTGAACATAGTACCCTCCTTGTTAAACAATTTGTGAACAATCTATATTGAAAACTAAATTGATGTAAAGAGAGAAATTGTAGATAAGAAAACTTTCTAAGTGGCTGAAAATTTACAGAATTCATGGAACAAAGAAAATGATATAACATGACATGTAAAAACGTGAACAAAATCGTTTACTCATTTTGCATAACACCAAGTTACAAGGAAGTGATTTGAACCAAATGTATCATTACAAAAGCATTAAAACCTCAAAAAGAAAGAACATTAGAGAAAGATTCAAGATTCCAAAAGGAAAGAGGGATCCTAATAAGGGTTCTCGAAAGGAACAAAACTTAAGAGGATCACATAAGAGATATGAGCTTAAAACTCAACCTTAACTCTAAGGAGACTTTTCACTTGGTCCTAGTGCAACTTAACCACGCTCTAAGGATTCCTAATCCTATGAGAATTTACCACCAAGATCAAGAGATATCGAAAGGTTCTAAAATGTCTAAAGAAATCTTATCTTAGAGGAAGAGAAGCCTAGGATAGAAAGACGCTTCTCTCTCGATACCAAGCTAACGCCCCACTCCCGGATACCGAGCCCTTATCCGGAAGAGAACGTTCGGTAGCGTATAGCATTAAATAAATCTAATATTATACGCAAGCCTCTACGCTAAATCGTATCAAATAAAAGCAAACGGAAGCTAAAAAGACTCGGGTAAAACATAAATTCTACTAAAAATAGAAATTAACCATACTAAAGATGGATAGTTAAAATACAACGATGAAAAACCCAAAGACTTATACAATACGAGGTCTTAAAAGTAGAAATACAATAAGTCTAAGAAAATAAATGCAACTAGTCTAGTACAACCTTTACAAAGAAAAGGAACTAGAAACTTCGTCAAGACTTCAAAGCCTTCAAAAGCCGTCATCTACTCTGATCAATCACTTGCGTCTTCTCACCCCACAATGCATACAAAAGAAAATGCAAAGGAGGTAAGTACAAAGTACTTAGTAAAAGTGAGAAGCTAATGAATAACTAAGTTATACAACGAAAGGTTATTATTATGATTATTAAATTATCTTTATGAGACCGACTCAATCTAGGGTTCATTCCATGCCCATCGACATGTCATGACTAAACGTTTCTAGCTTAGCTTATCTTGGTTACGTCATCACTCAAGGACACTACGCATGGCGTTCATCAGCCTGAAGATATACTTGCTAACTAATGGTGATTAGCACCGATTAGCTCCGGGTCTCCCGGTATGCGATACGTCCGATGAATTTCCTCCACTACCCTTCACCGTTTAAGGCCGATGGCGTTGTTCACCTTTAATGAACGTATCACATCGCCGATATGAAAGAGTGCCTAACCGATAATAAATGACGTTTTAGCTTTTATCTACATATATGTATTTATTATTGTGAATTAACTAGCCACCTAAGTGTTTTCAAGTAAGCTCCTTTACATCTCCTACTCTCGCATTTAGACCACTAGACACGGACAAGGCCTAGCACATACACGACATTGATGAATACTAATCCATCAAAGCACAAGCCCTTTCATGCTCTTCCCGACGGATCCGAACTTCAACTCCCTTTAAGAGTACATTCGGTGTTTTAACTGAACGAATCAGAAGTTCAATCGAAGCTTGTTTATGTTTAATTAATGTTATTGAATCAAAAGAATTTAGAAATTTAAAACTCAACACAAATATGTCAAAACATATCACAACTCATTAATTACAACTTAGCATGAATTCTATCACCAAACAACACCAAAACTCACCAAAACTCAACCTATCATTATAAAACTATAATTACTCATTAGGAAGAGCCTCTTACCTTAATTTCCAGCAAAACCGAAATCAAAACGTCAAACAATCGCAACAAATGTTGATCCTCAACCCCAAAACCTATTTGATCAACGAGAAATCCTAAAATCCTATTTCTTTGCGAGAAAACCGAAACTGAAAAAGTCCATAAAACTGCAGATTACCTGAATTAACTGCTGCATAACTATTTTTAGAATGATCTACGCTCCAAGACGATCGTTTTGACTACTCATGGCTGAAAAACAGAGCTACGGATTGAAAGATACGAATTTTTGAAGAATCGAATTCTACGAATACCAAAAACTAGGGCTAAACTGAAAACTTACAAAATTGAGAGATGTTATTTTCCAAAGTTGCATCTCCTCGCGTTGATCACTTTTCTCTCCTGTGGCATCTTGAACAGATGAACGGATTGGTCACACGGGTCTTCCTATTATTTCGTTTTCTTCTGCGTCCGTTTTCCTCTTCAGAGCGCCGTTCCTCCCTTTTTTTTTTTCTGAATTTGCGTGTGCCAACTATAAGGAAATAATTGGGATTATTTCTTTTTATAGCCATTTAATTAAATCCCTTAATTAAATAACTAAATCCTTTTAATTAAATCCTTTTTAATTAACTAAATAGGACAAATAATAATTAGGTCGTCGTGGGTATGACCAATTACTAAATTACCCTTTCTGAAAAAGTCGGGATGTTACAGTCACAGTTGACAGTCCTGTGACATCTTTGGCATCACATTTCCAAACAAAACACTGAGGAAAATAAATGACACGGCATCCGAATCACAGTCTTGGTGTGAAAGCTTCTTGAAGGTGAAGTTCTCTGTAATTTTTTATTGCTCTTCTTGCTATTCATCATTATCATGAATGTGCATTTTTTGGTCATTTTTGCACGCATATAACATTTCTCCCAAGCTTTTAAAGGTCTAGTAGTTTTTCAAGCTGTTTGCCTTATATTTTTGAGTCTTCATAATTGCTTATATGAGCCTTAGACCTTGGTTGCATAAGCCTAAACACATGCCTTGAGTTTTGTGTCTACATAAGTTTTTGTTGTCTGCATTAGTTTAGGTTTGGTCATCTGCATATTTGGTTTTGCTGGATCAAACTATCATTGCAACTGGACTACAATGTTGGGTTACTTTCTGAGAACTTGACATGCAATCCAAGATAGAGCCCTGTAATATGTTCTGTCTATAACCTTTTATGATCAGGTTATGAGTGTGCTTTGACACTCTGTTTATCTCCCAATCACATAAGTTGAGTTCAATAGTTTGGAAGTCGCAAAGTGTAAGTACAGCTTGATTAGTTTTGTTACTTACACTTGTCTAAAAATGAATTCTTTTGCATTTGGTTGAATGTTATGTTTTTGTTGTTTGAATAATTGCATACCATGCTGGTACAGATGTATAGGAGACCGGCACCTTACATGGACAATATTGTTGCTAACTACCTAGTGTTGATCAAGCATTAGTCGGTCCTTATCCTCGCGTAAGTCCACTCTTTGATAACATTCTGGTAAGACATGTTAGTGTTATTTTGTACCAAACTTAGCCTTACGATTATAGTTTCAGAGCAATCTGGTAGTTGAACCCTAAAGCCTTATGATATAATATTGTTATTTTTCATCAGTGTTTTTGAAGCCTTATGATTAGCCTGATATGCTTGTGTTTTATGCCTTTGATCTTGCTTGTAATTTGGTTAAGTTGAGGGTGTTGATTTATCTGGTTTTAGCCTGAGTTTGGTTCAGTCCCTTGTATGCTCAGTCCAGGTCTTAATACTTAGGGTAGCGCGCATCTGGTTTGCTGAGTCCTAGTGTCCTAATTCTTGCACATTCTGGTCTGCTGTATCTGAGCTGAATACTCAGGTTTGGTGCCTGCTGCTTTAAGTCTAAGTCATCTGTCAGTCAGCTTGCTTAATTAGTTTACTCATCTATTTGTTTATTTAGAACACTCGGAGAGGATATATATAATAATCTTTTGGTTGTGACCTAGCTTCAGTAGGTTTTTGGGATAAAGAAGGCATAGCCCCTTGTCCATAAATTGATCATTGGTTTTGTTTTGTTGTTGGTTATTTTCTTGTTTTATGTTTTGGATTGTAGTATTTTTGGTATCAATAAGAAATGGTTCTGTGTATGGTGCTTATAGAACACATTTTGTTTTCCATTTTGCAAATGATGATATTATTTTGTGATTATCTGCATGGAATTGGATTGTTACTTTTGTTATTGTTGTGACTTGAGTTGAGTATATGGCACTTAAATTTTGCTTTTGGCTTTAAACCACATGTCTTGGATTTCTTTGTCAATTTTAAACGTGATGATTTTTGTACAATTTCTTTGAAAGAATTTGTCTTTACGTAAAACCTCACTTTTCCCAGTCTTCTTTGAACTCCGTTCGTGATTTCCCGAACACAATTTTTAGCTTGTTTACATGGTTAGGGCATCGGGACGTTGATTAGTTTGATGGAGCCATCCTGGATTGGAATCTGCCTCGTCTTCTTTGAACTCCGTTCGTGAAAGAAGGTTCTCTGCTACTGCCTACTGTAGACTCCCTTGTACACGTAAAATCGTTTCTACATTCGTTTTATATTTTGTATGTACCTGCTATCGTGTTGTAGCTAGGAAGTAAACTAAATGAGATAAGTTATATTGTTGAATGATTTAATTAATTATCTTGGTTTTTTTTTTTTTAAAACATTATCTTTGGTGGTTTTTTGTATTGGTAATTTTAGTAGTTGAAAATGTGGTAAATGATAAAGCAGTTTGATTAAATGAAGCACACCTGAAAGCTTTCGTATTTACCATTTGATATTGAAAAATTTTATCTTATTCGGTGAAGTTCCTTTTATTGGGGTGGGGTGAGGATGGGTGGTGGTTTTTTTCTTATAATAAAAATCATTTGTGCACTAGAATAAAAGTGTTGCAAAAACTATTTATTTTTTTTTTGTAATTATTTGCTTTTGCTGTGGTACGGTAGTGTGGCAGTATATTTTAATTTTTTTTCCACGGTGCTGTACTGTGGCAATAGAATTTAGCAAATAGTTGCTTTCCACGGGTGACACAAAAACATCAGGCGTGACAACAGGTCTATAGTGTCACTTTTCTAAGTTTTAGTGCCACTTTCCTTCCGCGGCAAAAGCTAGTTTTTTAGTAGTGGATTAGCACACACGCATAAATAATTTTGTGATGACTTGTTGATGCAGATTTGAATTTTTTTTTTCTTCTTTCCTTTTCAATGTGCTGAATTCACTCCACATTTATGATTCTATCATATCACTCGGTTATGTTGAGGGGTAATTCACATCCTTGACACCAGCAATATGTGTAGCATCTACGGAACTACTATCCTTAAGGTCGAAGCAAAATCTGAAAATCATGTGATCTTTTTAATTCGTTTTTGTTTTTGTTTTTGTTTTTGTTTTTTTCGTATTTTTGCCCCACATTTTACTATATTCTCTTTTGATACTTCAAAATCTCGCTCTGCTTATCTTATTTTATTAATGAACTCGAACACTTAATGAACATTTTCAGTTTGGCATTTCTCATATTTTTGCAGGTTGCAGTTTGATATGAAGTTGTCGCCATTTAAGGTGATTAATCACTATAACAAAAAACACCTGTAGAGACATACCTATAAGGCATTTTTCAAACAAATACCATTAAAAACAGGATATAGAGTCACTTGTATAAAAACGCATCTATAGCAAGTAGGGTGTGAACGTATGAGACAAGGGGCGGACGTAGAATCTCAGGTAAGGTTGGCAATAAATTTTTTAAAGGCAAATGAAAATTTTAAGAGGGAAGCGAACGATATGCATAGTACATATTTTAATGTATTTTTTCGGATTAAGGAGGACAGTTGCCCCTCTTAGTTGTATGTAGGTCCGCTACAGTGTGAGACCCTGTAGAAGCATCTTACTATGTCTTAATTTTATTATACTAGTCGATACACTTTAAAATGACTTATACTCTTATATATAAAGAAGGGGGAATGAGGGAGAATGACATAAATATTTCATCAATTGAGTAGAAGGACAGTCTTTTGAAACTTTTGCATAAAGGACAAAACTATTTATTCATCATCGAAATTCACTTGTGTTCGAAATTCACTGCTTAAATTCAATCCGAAATTCACATCGAAATTCACTAATTTTCAAAATTCATTGTCGAAATTCACTGATTTTTGGGATTCAATTTCGAAATTCACTGATTTCGGGATTCACTGGGGAGATTCACTGATTTTCGGGATTCACTGTTTGTCCTTCTCGCTATAAAAATTATGCAGTTGTCTTTCTCCCTATAAAAAAATGCGTAGCTGTCCTGTTACTTAAAAATATTCTAGATTGTGTCCTTATCCCTAATTTCCCATATAAAGAATGACCCTATGGAGACACTTTTATATATCTCAACTTTATACCAATGGGGACACTTTAAAGTTTAAAATGTCTTATACATAAATAAATATAAAATTCCTCAAAAAATAAATAAAAATAAATTCATTTACCTCGAGTCGGTTCGTAAACTCGATGTCATGATCTGAGCTTCAAATTCTAGAGATTATACAGAAAGAGAAGGAGATTGAAAGGGGAAATTGGGGAAGAAGTAGAAGAGATAACAGGAGAAGAGAAAATGAAGAGAAATTAGAGAGATATTTCATTAATCATCATCATCATCATACCCATGTTTACATCTCTAAATTATATAGCCCTTCACTACTTGGGCAATAAGATAAATATTCGAATAATAGAAAATAGACATAAAGTAATGACATCACTAACGGCTAACAACTCATATTTAACGGGCACCAACGCATTCTTCAGTCGTCTTTCTAACTTTAACCCCGGGACATGACAAATCCTTCCCTCAACAACCGCCTTGTCCTCAAGGTGGTGAAATGACAAAGCCAAATGAGACCGGGATCCCATACAAAATTGTGCAGTCTGTCATACGTTCCAAGGATAAGCATAAGAGCAGGATTCTTATGGATCAAATATGACAGGGCCAATGTAGTTAATCCCAAAATTAGTGTTCCGAAAAATTTGACATCTAGTATAACTGGCAAAAATGCATTACTATTGCACCCAATGTATTCAAATCCCATTGTAACACCAAAAGAACTTATCTGCCAAACTGTGCTGCACAAATGGGACCAATTTCGTTGCACAAGTGTAGTCACCGGTTGTTTTTTTTTGTCTAACAAAAACATGTCTTCCTTCACCATCCTTTCCCTCTGAACACTGTCGTGATCTCTGTCGATGGATACCTGGCTTATCATGTCCCTTGACTTACACTTGCAACAATAAATATGTTCCCTAGGTAGAATTTCATCAGTTGCACTAAAGAAACAGGGGAAACGCAAGAAGAAACGAGATGAAGGTTTGTTCTCACACCATAGATGCATTGAGTCGGGAATGGTTAGAGTATCAAATATTGGATCATTAGTATTATAAACAGAGAACATGGAATACCCATTGGATGAAATGATGTGGAATGTCTTCCAACATTCAGGATCTCCACAAGCAGGGTAAAATTCTACTAATGCATTAGGCAGAAACGAATCCGATTCCGACCACCCCATTTGTGTAACTATATATTGCAGCCTCCACTTCTCAAGAGTTGTTCTAGCAAGATGTTTAAATGTCTCTCCCCAGATATTAGAGGAAATTACATCCCCATTCCAAGCCTTCAAATGATCTTCCTCCCGGATCAAAAACTCTGATGTTAATCGTTTTACCGCTTCCATCTTGAAACTTAAGGTTCCTCACAATTATCAATACGCACTTAAACACAGCCCCATCTATAGCTTTATCAGTGTCGTCAATGAATTCTCCCCAATTAGAAGTGAGATGACTCTTCGAACTCCAAAAATCCAAACCACCCAGAACTTTATCAAAATTTACTTGACAGCTCCACTGAGAGCAAGGTGGACTGCTAGGCCTTGAAGCAAATGACTGAAGCAAAGCATGCCATTGCTTACTATGTTTCGCACAAAAAACGATCACATGAACAACTCCCAATTCAAGGATAGGGACTTCACATCGCACATCCTTAGTTATAGATGCGAAAGTTGACGAGGTGATTGCATCCATAACAAATGACGTCGCATCGAAACACCTCCCTATTAATGGCTCCAAAATAAAGTGTGTTGCATTGTAGATAATGAGAGGAATGGAGAACCGAAAACAGTACGCCGGATCAGAGGACAGCTTGTGGAGTGAATGTCCACAGGTACCAAGCATGTCAACAAATTTTGAACTTTTTTCTTCCAATGCAAGTTGCATTTCAGCTTCATATAATTCTCTTGGAGCAAAATGAAGTGTAGTGATGCCTTTTTTCAATAAATAACCCCCAACATCATTGGAATGAATGTCACCAAAGCAAGTAGGAATGATAGAGGAAATACCATCTTCCTTGCTGTTCATGTACTCAACCAAACCTACACATTTGTGATTCCCATGGATACTATCATTTGGAGTAGTAAGTACAAGGTCAAGGACACCCATTCGCAGATAACATATATGCAGCAGGTCCACCAACTTGTTAAAGCAACTACAATCAAAGAAATTAGAATTTCTGCAACATACCAAATTCAGTTGTGTAAACATCTCCCTGGTCTTTATCATGAACTGGACAATACCTAGTTGAGGAAATTCAGTTCGTATGTTCATATCAAGTTCAGCAATTGCGCTCCTATCAGAAAGTAGCAGCCAAGCGAGCTTAATCCAATCAAAATAAACAAATAAGTCTTGGTCGTCAATATGTACTAACAACTTTACGTCATTCACTAGCGTTTCATCGAAAGCTTCTTCGTACAGGCTTACACTCCCACCATTTATAATATTGCCACCAAATGCTGCGATAAATCCTCCCCACGAGCTTCTATCAACGTCCCTTATACAGTGACCCTTTTGCCCCATTCCAATCTGATCAAACATATATAGACCATTTGTAGAAAATGCTCGATCAATGTAAACATTAACTCCACAGACAGAAGCAATTCTAGTCCTTAGTTTACGAATAATAGCCTTAACACTTATATCAGGCATATTTGCGTTCAAACAAAGATCTCTTTGCTCCCCGTTAAACTCAAAGGGATCACAACAACCCATTTGGGGCAGGGAACATCCTCCCGGATCAAAATAAAATAGTACCTCAATATCAGTAATGAGAATGGCATTCTGAATCTCTACCAAGGCTGCATATATCAAATTTTTGTCTCTACGGAAACGTAGACAAGTCGAGCACGGTTCGACTTGTAACTGAATAGAACTATAGTTGTTTTGGTAGGATTTCATACCTTTATCGTCGTCAAATACATCAATTGGTATGGCTTCGGTCATTTTATCGAACATGAGATGTGCATCTTCCTTCATAGCATTTTGACCCAAAACAACATCCATCCTCGATGACACTCTTTAACACATGCCTTATGCGAACCATTAGTTGAACCGATTTTAGATGATTCACAAACAGAGCCTAAAATCGATTGTACATACACAAATGAAAGCATACCACACCCATTGTCATCATTTTCTTCATCTTGCTCATTTTCATCATCGATGGAGAGTTTGATTGTAGACTCACAGCTAATAATCCCTTTTATTTCCGGCATTTCATTGACCACCAGAATTCTATCGTCAACGGGTTCCCTGCTACTGTGCCCGATCCAGTTCTGCATCGCCATGGGCTTGGAGTTTTCAGCCATAGACACAAGCGTTGATTCTTCTGGGTCAGCATTCAAATGATCCAATGGAGCTCCAATCCGATCTGGAGGTTCTAATCCCTCACTTTTCATCATGTCATGCAGCAATTCCTTCATGGTGTCCAATTTAAAACGGATATCAGCCATTTCTTCATTGTGCTGAGCTCTAAACTGGGCAACTTCTTCCTTAAACTCAGCCATAAAACCATACAATTCCTCATTGATCTCGGCCTGGGATTTTGAAATTTCCTCATCCTCATATCGGGTTTCTTCACTAATTTCTAGCTTAAATCGATTCTGTTCTCCCATTTTTGTTTGTTTTTTTTTTTTTTTTTTTGGCAGAAAATAGAGAGGTTAAAAAAAAACCAGAGAAATGGAGATTAGAAGCGAGGAAGAAGAAGAAGCCGAGAATCGTTAGCTCCGATACCACTTGTCATGATCTGAGCTACAAATTCTAGAGATTATACAGAAAGAGAAGGGGATTGAAAGGGGAAATTAGGGAAGAAGTAGAAGAGAGAACAGGAGAAGAGAAAATGAAGAGAAATTAGAGAGATATTTCGTTAATCATCATCATCATACCCATGTTTACCTCTCTAAATTATATAGCCCTTCATTACTTGGACAATAAGATAAAATATTCGAATAATAGAAAATAGACATAAAGTAATGACATCACTAACGGCTAACAACTTATATTTAACGGGCACCAACGCATTCTTTCTAACTTTAACCTCGGGACATGACACTCGATTAGCTTTGTGGAATTCATTTCTTTTTTAGTAGTAAAAAAAGATTAACTCGACCCAACTAATACTCGATTCGATTAATTATTTAATCATATAAATTTTAAATTAAATAAATTCCTCGGTTTTTGCTTTTCAATTAGTTGAGCAATTTCCAGATATTCCCCGTAACCATGTTTCTGCTCTCGATCCTTTTCCTCCCTATTTGACCTATTTCCTCCCTATTTGATCTAGAATCTTCTTCAAAAGTTCATGAGAAACAAAGATCCATGATTCTAGAACCTATATGGTCTGCCCTTAATTTACAACAATACTTCAAAGTGTAAATGTAGATACATATGGACAATGATATCCATAGAGCTGAATTCTAAATGACGGGCCTACGATGGAAAATAAAGGGTTCAATTGGCATATAAAGGGTTCAATTTAGACACGATGATTAAGGGCCGTTTGTTTACACGAATAAGTACTTATTCTGAACTTTTTAAGCGGTAGTTACAATAAGAGATGTTTGTTAATATTTTTTTATTTCACTTATTTAATTTAAATGATCTGAAAACTATCAAAAATTACTCTTTAACTTTTCAGTGGTTCATAAGCCACTTATCACTGAAAATTCCGCCTTGAGTGAAGCTGACGAATACAGGAATGCTCTATGTACTGTCAGCAGCTAGGCGAGGTGACTTCATTCCCTGTCAAATGGTCTCCCCTGGATAATGGTTGTGTAAAATTTAATGTTGATGCAGCTTTTGGGACGAACGTCGCAGCAGTATGAGGTATCTTACGGAATTCAGAAGGTAGAATCATCAATAGTTTTTCTTTAAAGCTGGATGGAGCTCATGACGTGCTGGCTGTAGAAGCTCTCGCCATGTATAATGCAATTTATTTCGCGATTACACGGGGCTTCTTTAGAGTGGTATTTGAAGATGACTCTCTTACTATTTATCAGAAGCTCGCAGCTCAAGCAGAAGATCTATTTCCAGTGGGAAGCATTATAGATGATTGCCGTACATTGTTGTCTTGCTTTGTTTTAGTTTCTTTTTCCTTTGTTAAAAGAGATGGAAATGTCTCTGCTCATTTTTTAGCTCAGGACGGTCTTAAACTAGTTGGGTGTGTAGAATGAGGATCTTCTCCTCCCTTCCACGTTTTGTTGGCTTGTAATTCAGACATCGCTTAATAAATTGTCCCAGATTACTCCTCAAAAAAAAAATATAGCGCGTTTTTTTTTTCCCTATTTGAGACCCGGGTTCGATTCCCCCCTCCCCCCACCTTTCGTTTCCGGCCCAAAAAAAAAAAAGGTTTAAAGTGACATTAAAAAAATCTTAATATATTTTTCAATATTTGAAATATGCATGTATAAAGTTTCAAAATAAATTAACCACTTTTCAGTTTTTTTTACCAAACAATCTAATAACTTTCAGATTCAGATACTTATTAATTTCATATTTCAGCTTTCAGATTTAACAAACGGCCCCTTAGTCTATTTATTAGTGAAATTGTAACATTATTTTGACACCACAAACATAGGAACTTCATTGCTCATTGACGTTTGTTTAATATAAGAAACGTTAATGCCGTTGATATTGCTCACCGTTGCCCTCATTCTGTAAATAAATAAATGTCGTTGGTATTGACATTTTGTAGGAATGAGGGTTCTTTTCACAAAAAAAATAATCATGATTTTCGAAATAAATTTTATGTATGTTCGTGATGTTGAAAGCAATTTCGGGGTAACAGTAGAAGAATCTTCAAACATAAAGGGTAGTCGAACATAAGATTGTAATAAATGGTCCTAATAGTGAAGTATTGTTGTCTTTTTCAAAGGGTGTGAAATAATGTTGTTGAACATGGGTATAAAAGTGCACATTTGCTCTAAGCCATTAGCACCCAACAGCAAATATCTTACTCCCTCCGTCCTATTTTAATAGTCATGTTTGACTTTTCACACGATTAAGAAAAGAATAATTAATGTTTTGAATCTCATTAAATGATCCAATATTTTTTACATTTATGTCCTTTAAATAATACTTGTAAAAAATGTAAAAATATTGGATCATTTAATGAGATTCAAAGTATTAATTACACTTTTCTTAATCGTGTGAAAAGTCAAACATGACTATTAAAATAGGACGGAGGAGTATATGATAGACTGATAGTGTAAAATTTACTAACACAACCATTCAGCCATAATAAATGACATTAACATGATTATACATCATTGATCAACATGGGCCTACATCATTGATCAACATTGGCCTACGGGATAATCAATAATGTAAAATCATGTTGTATCAATGCAAGAAAAGAAAACAGAAATCAATGTAAGCAGAAGAAGGATTTTTTTGTGTGTGTGTATTCAAATCAGATGGTAAAATCTACTTGAGGGATTAACAAGCCTCTATAAACAAAGAGTCTGATCGATAACAATAGTGTGATGTTTTAGGGACACAAATACGGATACAGATACGGATACATGTATAGATATAGTTATTTCAACTTCTCAGACATCAAACTGTTCAGCCCGCAAACTCGTGTCTCTATGGTATTCAGACTGAGCACCCTGCAGGAGAATAAAACATAAATACATTACACAATATTGTCATGCAAAATGAAGAGACATAGAGAGAGATAAGAAGGAACATACTTGGAAGATAGCCCCAAGCTTTTTCATAGCTTTGGCCCTTAGCTTTAGAGATTCCTTAGGCACGCTTGGGTCTTTAAGGACCTGAATATATTCAACAACAAGAAACAACAAGATTCATCATTTTTCAGCTAAGCGGAAACTTTTTTTTGTTTTTTTTTTTTGACCCAAGCGGAAACGTTTTAAAAGAGGACTAAGTAAAAAACAGCACGGCACATTAGAAACTGAAAAAAACTTACAGCTTGGCAAACACGAGATAGAGTCCTCTCAATATCAACCACGTTAAAATGCCAAAGAGAATTAAGCATTATATCCTTCTTGTCTTCATATGCTTTCACTACACTCTCATCAGTAAGCTCTCCTTGATTTGACTTCTTCAATTCCTCTTGCAGACGAAGCAACGCTACAGCTCCTGCATTTCCGTTCATCAGGGTGGGAACGTAAAAATAAAAAAAATAAAAACAGGTTTTATTCTGAGTTTTATAACACCATCTCATGAAACAACATGTAAGCATCTAATCACCTGAAGCTGCCATAACCTGTGATTTAATCCTATGTCCTTTGTCTCTAACCCATTCTGCTAAAAACGGGACCTTCATATAACGCTTGTCCTTCCCAAGTTCTCTTGCTGCTTGTCTGGTGTAGATGTACCCAATTGTATGCATCATCGCTTCACCAAAAGCTGAAAAAATGGTTCCGTATTTTAAGAAAAGTTTGGATAATGCTATAATTCCAGTATGCTATAGCCAAACTGATGCACGTTTATTACATCTCCCAACAAGAATATATAAACAGGACGTAAGATGAAATAAAAGGGGAGCAAGCCTTATGCAAAATATATACATACATACGAACACATACATACACATATACCTTAGCAAAGAGGCTTTTTCAACGTCAAAATATGTTGCAAGAATTCACGGGATCAACATACCTGCATGTGAGAGGCGACGAGCTTCTGATTTTGCCCATTCCACAAATTCATTTGTTCGGCCATCAACAAAGGGTTGAGAGACGATCTTTCAAATTTCTTATGAGCTTCTCTTCTCTCTCCATTTGTAATGCCTACACATCAAGAGCAGTGTGTTACAGTAAATTTAGATATCAAATCCCCTATCTACCCTGGCAATGGCATACCTTCAACTTTTCCTGAATCCCCTGTCTCTGCTCTTCAGGATTAGCAGATTCAGGGTCAATTTCTATCCCCGCCATTGAAGCCAAAGCAAGTTGCCCGACATAATCTTCAAAGTAATCGCTGCCAAATTGCATTCCAAAGACAGTTGCAGGATCCACCATGCCGTCTCTGTTTATGTGATCATAAAAGTTAAATTACAAAACAGTGAACAGGGGAAGAATATAAGAGAACATATGGCGGGCCATAACTTTATGTTTATAGACAATGTTCCTTTGACTTCTACGCGGTAAATGGAGAAAATTTAGATCCCTGCATTTTTCCCACTATAAGAAACTCTCAAATTCTCACTCTCCTTGCTCCTCTCAGCTTTTACAATCCAATTGGAAAAATAAAATCTCTTGCACATTACTTAAAGTAGACTATATCTTTGATTCAGGATAATACATTTAACACATTGCAAGTGGCATAAAACATATTGCAGACCCATTTAAATGCAGTAAAAAAGATATTATTCCAACATTTTCTACAAGAAAATGAACCAAGCATCAGGGGTTCACTGTGACTACATAAAAGTCATATAAACGATGAAATCTATGTTAACAATGTGTACAGTTAATGAATTACTCAAATGTAGAAAATACGTGCTTACTGTGGTAATCCATCTTTTCCATATTTGTCATAAGCCTCCTTCTTCTCTGGGTCACTCAAGACCTGATAAGCCTCTCCAAGTAACTTGACACATAATTCATGTGTTAGGAGAAACCAAAGTTTATTTCAATTTTGCAGAAGTACAATCAAATGTGTATGGAAAGAATTAATGCAGAAAGTTCAAGGATATAGTCGTGCAGGTATAAAAAACAATAAGAAACTCGATCACGGTAAAGCTGGAACTGTAAGAACATTCTATGGAACTTTGAACAGGCTGGTATCATGAAGATACTGTTTTTTGCACAACTGTTTTCCACTTTTCCATCTCACATTCTCTTCAAGAAAAAAGGAATTTTTCTTTTATGGAAAATGTTTTTTAATCTCACTCACTTTCTCCCACACAACACATAAAGCCCAGGGCATATTCTATACAAAACAACTTAAAGAAAAAAAATCTTATGTCCAAATGGTTTTCTCTTATACGGCTACTTAACAAAAGACGAGCCTTCAAAACAGCTAATATTATATGACCTTCAGTCTCAAGTTGGGACGACAGTGATGTAGAATTATAAGGCAAGGCTATGTAGATCAGGAGATAGGTCCAAAGCTGCCAGAGCCTTACCACAATCGCATACATACGGCAGGCAATTATGCACCAAATACCCTTAATACAACTATTTACAATGAATGAACTGATGAAGATAAAGGCATGTACCTGAAAATTATGAGCAGCCTTGGGGTCATTGGGGTTTTTGTCCGGGTGAACTACCCTTGCCTGGAGAAAGAAACGCACAGGAAATATCCCAAACCTTTAAGAAGTTTTCAAAGTAGTTTCTTTAGCTAAATTAGTAAATTACAAAAACAAAGGGAAGGAATTTGGAGAAGAAACCAAGGATTGCCGAAAATTCAACCAAATGGCTAAATTATAAAATATGCATAGCTCCTTATAGCAACATAGATAAGCAGAAATCATAATATAACTTAGAAAAGCACAAGTATGAAGTTTGAAAAGACTTAGTAATGATCTTATAGCTCAAAGGGGCTTAAACAATAAGCAATGATCCAATCTTCTGGCTTTTGGAACACAAAACACTCAAGAAGTCTGAGATCTCACCTTGATGTAGTAAGCCTTCTTTATATCTGCAGCAGATGCATTTACTGCCACTCCTAGCATATCATAGTACTCTGTATCCTTCACCATGGCCTACACTAAAAGCTATCTTCTTTAGTACACACTGAAGAAGCTGCTGGACCCAAAAATCGCTCAATTGAGGAAAGAGAAGAGAGCCCGGCTGCACAATAAATCAAGCATCTTTTTCCATAATTTGTAAAAATATCATATCGAATATACTACTTTAGCTAAAAACATGTGGTTATACATCAAGAAAGATGACATGTAAAATGGATAATTCCAAAAAACACAAGATTCCTGCGATTAACCAGACCCAATTATAGTGAGTAAATAATTATAAATGGCCAAAATAAAAAATAAAAAAAAATAGAGAACTAAGCAATCATAGAACCATTGCGTAAATGGACAGCTCAACTAATCGGATAAAGTCAAGAGCTAATCTCCTGATCCCACCAATAAAGGTAGGAGCAGTTATGCATCTGTAATATCAATTGTAGATTGTAAACACTCAAAACGAAGGAAATATGGATCGTAAAACATTAACTTACAGATGCAAAGGAGCAAAATTGCGAGTCTGAATTGAATGAAGAATCAAATGATCGGTTTCGATGATCACGAATGAATCTGTAAAAAAAAAATTACGATTTCCTATTGCGTCTGTAGCTTTTCCAAATTAATAAGAGTCTGTGATATGCTCCCTCAAAAATGTTCCTTAACGGTGTTCTTTTTTGTCGTTTTTTTCATATAATGCTAACTTAACCGTGTAGAAGGAATAAATAACGTGTAATGTTTTTTTTTTTTTTTTTTTGAGGGGCGACGTGTAATGTTTTTTTTCCTTTTTTTTTTAAGGGACGTGTTTAAAGATTGCTAATTTTGTAAATTTAGTCACCAATTTGATGTAGATGTATTTTCACACAGTTTTTTTGTCTTATCGCATAATAATTACTTTTCAGTTTTGTCTTTAATTTTTTATTACTTACACGCCTACGTTTTGACTAGAGTTCGGTCAGAATGTGGAACATTATACTCTCTGAATGTAACGTAGAATGTAATTTAGTTTATTCGACGCGAACGCGATCGATCGATCGAGCATTACATGTGTTGGCCTCTAAATTGGTCCGATACGTTTTCAAAATTTTTACAGCGACGTGGTAATATTCTGGCTTGAAATAGAGTTATACGTACTCAAATGTGGTCAGAATAATTTAGTTTATTCTGACCCGAAAGTGGTCAGGAAAACATTACATGTTCGGCCTCTAAAATGATCCGATACGTTTTCAAAAATTTCTTTCCACCGTGGTTATATTCTGACTTGAAATTGGAGCGGAAAATGTAGTTTTCCGGCCTGTAAAATGGTCTGTATTATTTCTCAAGCTTACATAACAATGTCTCTTTATTCAGACCAAAAATTGTTCTAAAAAACATAATGCTCCGGGTCTGTAACATGGTCTGAATAATATACAATTCCTGACTCGTTTATGGTCAGAATGATATGCGTGTTAAATGTCAAAACAAAGCCCACTTTCGCCCTTGAAATGTGTAAAACATATTTAGTGTGAAAAGACGGTCCCTTTTATAAATACTACTAAATATGAAATGTATCGGACTTTCATTCAGGGGTGGGTGGGGTGCATGGACCCCACTCAAATTTTCGAGCAAAGTTATTAATATACCCCTCTTATAATATTAAAACAATGTATGTATATTATTTCAGACAATTTCTAATATAATTATTCACTTAGTTCAACTGGTTAGAAATTTTGTTACCTATATTAAGGTCATGGGTTTGAAACTTGATCATTGGCTCTTTTTTCCACCTTTCTTTTTAAATTTGCCCTCCTGAAAAAAATTATGTGTCCGCTACTACTTTCATTAACACAATGAACTTGTATTTTACGTTGCACGTGTTGCGTATACTTTTTTGAAATTTACATTTGCAGAAACTATTATATATACATAGAATCGAAAGAAGAAAAAAACATCTTCGAGATTAGTCTCACCGTGGCCAGAGGCTAGTGGCCACGAGCCGGTCAAGACTCCGGATCGACGTTTTGCTCCACAAATACCTGACATATGCATGCATATCATTAGAATTTCAAATTAATGTAGAATTTCAAAAAATAGATTCGCAAAAATAAATAAAAAACAATTAAAACAATGTCTTTTGTATATGAAAACTTCCTTACTGGAAGTCCGATGATCTACGCAAAATTCTAGCAATACCGGAACATAGACTTTATACATCCTTATTTGTGTTGATGACATCTTAGTTGTAATTAGCTCAAACAACCTAATCAAGAAGTCGGCTTGTCCGACAGGAGCAGGCAAAGACCTAGTTTTTTTTTAAAGGAGTATGCAAAGGCCTACTTAATTAGTCAACAACTTGTTGAATTTTGTACTCTATGGTGACATGTTCGAATCCCATCCAATACCATCATTTTGATAAGGACTAGGGTGGGAAACACTGAATGGCGGCGGCGACTGTACATGGCTTCTTCGGCGTTCATGAACTTCAACGTCAATAAGCTTCTTCGGCGTTCTCTCGACCTCTGTTCTATCGGTTCTCTGTCCGTTTATCTGCTTTCATCGGTTCTTGGCTTCTGTTTCGTGGTGCTGTGGTTTGCGTTTTAGGGTTTCTTTGTGCTTCTTCTTCGTGCGGCCGACCAACCTTCCACTGACCGTTCTGTGTCCGCTGCTTCTTAGAGTGGCTGCTGTCGACCCGACGACCTGTACATCAACGAGAGCAAGGTTTTGGTGCTAGGGTTTGGCGGCTTTTGTCTCCTGCTGATGTTCCGGAGAAGATGGCGAACTCTTTGAACCTCTCAAGCCGCCGGATTCCTTAGTCACTGTAAAGTCATATCACGGCGAATGGTGAAATTCAACAAAGAGATATCCCAGATTTTGGGGTGTATGGGACGTGCAAAGGGGAACCAGCCCTCTTCGTCTCACGTAACGAACTTGAGGTACTCTCACGGCCTTTTGCTAATGCTTTGGTAGCTCGCTTTTACGATTCAGCCTCGTATTGATGACATTCGTAAATTTTTTTTACGCCTCGACTTAAAGGCTACATGCAAAATTGGTTTGCTAGATACTAAACATGTTTTGGTCCATCCGGGATGTCAAGAAGACTATAATAGGTTGTTTACGCGACGTGAATGGTTTATGGGAGCTAACCGGTTTGTGCTTTCGAAATGGACAATTGATTTCCATTGTAATGCAGATTGCTCCTTGGTTCCCATTTGGTTTGAACTACCAGGTTTACCACTTCCTTTCTTTAATTCTAAATATGTTACTAAGATTGGCAGTTTGATTGGTCGACCTCTACAAACAGATGCGGCCACATCTGATATGCGGAGACCGTCGGTTGCGCGGGTTCTTGTTGAGGTTGATATTCTAAAACCGCGGTGTACTCGTATCTGGTTGGGTGAGGATGTGCATACTGGGCATTGGCAAGAAGTTAATGCGGCGTTTTGGCCCGATTATTGCTCTTTTTGTCATCGCATTGGCCATGTGATGACCAAAATAGTAACGACCAACCTTAACCGGCAGGGTACCGGGTCGGAAGTACTATAGAGGTGAGCAAGGTCGTATCCCACGGAGAATCAATCGAATACCAAAGTCGTCTTCGGATTTAGTTTAGATCAACCAAGGTATTTCAAGTTTAATTACACTAAAGCGGAATGTAAACTAGAGATATTAAAGATAGAAAGATACATAGCCAAACCATGATCCAATTGACTACTTTTGCCCTCTCGATCGATTATTCGGAATGGGATTAACCATCCTACCAACCTAACGCTTATATCGACTCATCCATGGGTGCAAACTCCTAAGCTAGTGTAGGGCGCCATTCAACAATCAAACACCCTTTGCCCGGTTCAACAAATCCGCTTTAAGGATTTAATTGACCAAACAAGATTAACGCACTAGAATTGCCCGATTTCACAACCGATTAAACCTCACTCCCTAATCAATCTAAACAACTCGATTGATTATAAGGAATGATCTCAAAACCCTTTTTCCCACACCCCCTTTCGCAACATACATTTATGAAAGTGGTGTGTGTGTTAAATGAACTAGGTGATCAAGCTAATCCACGCATTAAGAACAAGTTTTAAGACATGAAATTGTCAATAAAACAACAATTAAACACTACCCATTCCCAATTTCATCAATTAGAAGGCAATTTCATCCATCTTCACATGATTTGACTATGATATATTTAGCTACTCATAATGGGCCCGGGAGCAGTAAATTAAAGACAAATTAAAGCCATAAGAGAAGGGAAAACTAAAATTGATTACCAAATTCGTGTAAAAATCTGAATTACATCAAGATCCAACACCATCCAACGTTAATTGCCGATGAAGAAGACCCACAAAAGATGAAATCCAAAAGTAGAGAGGAAACTTGAGCTAGATTGAGCTAATTTTATCTATTGACTAAAATAGAAGAGAATCTAATAGTGAAAGAGTGAATTTCGATCTAGGGGAGAAGAAGGGTTTGGGGAGAAAATTCTAGGTAAAAATGGAGTATCAAAAAGTGTCCAGCCTCCTCTAAGCGCCTTTGTGCAATCCTCTATTTATATGTGCCCAAAATCTGTACTAAGAGCTGTCAAATGCGTACACATTGTTGTCCAATGCGCACGCATTGCCAATAATGGTCTGTCAAAAATCGACTTTCTTTGAGGTGGATGCGTCGCGATAGATTGGAATGCGACGCGTCGCATGCCCACTTCCTTAGGCTCTTTGTTTCTTCGGAATGCGTCGCATAGAGAGGAATCGTCTGCGCATTGTTCTGTTCTTCCCATCCCGAGCATCACAGTATCAATGATGCGTCACGCATAGCTGGAATGCGTCGCGCATGAGTTCATTGTCCAAACTTTGCATCATGTACCATGGTTGCGTCACGCGATAGCTCATAATCGTGCGCATAGATCGCATTTCTCCATCTTTTGCACTTTTCTTCAACTTTTCTCATCCCGAACCTCGGTCTTGCCTTTTTGAGCTCATTACCTCACCTTCCAGGCTTACGAGCACCTAAATCGTGTGTCATGACGTCCAAACATATACCAAGCATAATTTCACAAGATAAATAGGACTCGAAAGGACTAAAAACATCATCAAATAACACGGTTTGCCATCATATGATGGTTTACCTCAACGTGATTGCATTATGTGTTTTCTCCTTAACATGGCCTAAAATTGCCCAGAATGAGCCAAAAGTGCCGTAAATGGGGTTGAACTAAGCACCGGAGCAAAGTAAAGTGGACTCTCATCAACCACCCCCACTTAGCGTTTGCTCGCCTCCTCGAGCAAAATGAAGCGTTTAAAAGAATCAAGGAGTCAACGTCACACGCGTATGTTAAGTCAATCACACCTCAATGATAAACGGAAAGTAAATGAGTGAATGCATAACACTTAACCCTATCTTATCAATCAAACGGGATGTGTGTGAGTGAATAGCTTTTCCTACATTTACCACGGTTCACCGGTTCGGATTATGGATGCTAGGTTAATCACGACTACACCATAGGCTCATACTTCATAAGCATCTCCACTCATCGAGGCCAACCGAGGCTAAGTGAGGTCAAGTAGGACTTGCACGGTTGTAACGTTAGGCTAGGGGCGGGGCTAACCGAAGGAATTTTTACGGGAAAGACAAGAAAGAAATAAAAGCGAGCAAGCTTAATCTCGGGGTGTACAATGTAGAATGTAGCTAGCTCTACCCTTCTCTAGCTAGCTCAAAAAAAAATGAGCTTAGAAACATGATTCATTAAGTAAAACGCCATATCGCACTATGTCTCAAGTGTAACGAGGCTCAAATGTAGATGAAATCATGTTTCTAGACCGGAGACTCGCCCCAAATACAAACATCACAACTCAAATAAAAAACACAAGTCTCAAAACGCTTGGCCTTCTTTGACTCAACCTCTATTACACTTTTATTGACTTCATTGCAGGCTTTCTTTGATTGATTTCATTCTCTTTTGAGTTTTTTTTTTTTTTTTTTTTTAAGAACTTAGAAAGCTGCATTATACAAATTAAACAGGTTTGAGTCAAGGGCCATCACATGAACATAATACGAGTCAAGCTCCTACCCTTCAAGATATGAAATAGCTCGTAAAAACACCAACTCCTCTCAAAATACACATCACTCTACCACCCCACACTTGCCTAAGCAAGTGTGATTAAACGAAAAGATTAAGCTTAACTCGTAGGATGTTCAAGGGAATGTAGACCACAAATAAGGCTCGGGGTTGGGAAATTACGGGCTAAATACGAATGGCTAAGTGTCGGATGGGGGTCTAACCATCCTACCAAGGCTTAGAGGGGTTACTGTGGAATATGTCACGGGATGGCTATATGGCTCTAGTTAAATCAAAGAAATGCCATAACTATCGTTCCAAACTCTACCAAAGTCGGCCTTTCTATTTCGTCTCGAAGTTAATGATATGAGTTCTAGGTAGCGAATTGTGCTGAGTCTACCATAATCGGTCACTAGTTACCATGGTTCATGAAATCGAAGCTATACGTGCGTGAAAATCCCGTTTCCAAGATAAGGTAGTAAGCCAAGTATCATGCATTTAAACACTCACTAACCATTTATCCTATCGGTGTGACGGCTCAACATACTGAATGCAACATCAATACCATGGAAAATTTTAAAAAGTGCTCAACTTTTTGCTAGAGAAGTGATCACACACTAAGCATACAACACAATGGCCGAAACACAATAAAGCACATATCAAAGCTAAGCCTACCACCCCCACTTTAAATGCAACACTTGTCCTCGATTATGTAAATGATAAAGAGAGAAGGCTTAGCTTAACCCGGCAAAAGCGCAGCGTATGCGTGACATGTCTAGGAAGCTCCATCCCAAATACCTACACCAAGAGAAACCAAGAAAACACAAACACGAGGAACGACCACCGTGCGAATAGAAAGCGATAGATATCGAGATATAAGAAAGATAATGCCACAAATACAATTAGGGGAGGATGCGGAAATACCGATTCGATCGCATGTGACCAAAAATATCAAATAAAAGAAATACAATTATCAACCATGCATAACGATATGGCCAAAACAGGCCAAAGTAAAATCATCCAAGTACGGTAAAAAGAAGAAAAAGTGAAGAAATTAGTGTAGTGCCCCTCGGGCTTACATCAAGGCCAACTGGAAACTGAAAAGTGCAAAAGACGACCGACTAGTCTAGGGCTATACAACGAGAGAACGGGAATAAAATAAACTCAAGCACGCGTGTGGCTAGTGCGGGGATCACGCACGAGGTAAAGGTCACCGGATCGTGCGGCTCAGCGGCAGTGCGGCGATGTAGTATGGGCTTGAGTAGCCCAGCAGATGGGAACATCACCCTCGAAAGTGACCTCATCATCCCGAACTCCGATCAAAACGTCGGTGGAAGCGCTCTCTCCTCCTCAAGGTGCGTGCGTGCCGATACACTGTGAATCGTGGTGGCTTTGTGGTGTGACCTCGTCTCCATCGGATGCACTACCTTCCCCTCTCCTCACTACCCTCATCACGAGAACTAGACCCGGAATCGAACTACCCTCCACGTCACGGACTCACTTGCCTCGGTGTCGAACCACCCTCCTCGGCGGTGGCCCCACGATCTCCCTCATCTCCTCTCTCTCTGAAAAGCAACTTTGAGTGACAAAAGAGTCTAACTCCCCGGAAAACACAAGATAGAGGCGGCCGACGAAGCTTCTTCCTAACGGAGGAGTTGCCGGAGGTGTGGATCGCCTCGACAAGACCGGCTAGGACAAGCCTCGATCCTCATTTACACGAAGGAAAGATGCTTGCCATGGTGTAGACATGACGCTCGAAGGTGGAAAGAGGAGGAAGAGAGGATGGAGCGGAAGAAGAAGGTCCGGAAGGTTGGGCTGGTGGAGGTGCAACGGAGGGGAATGAATGGAGGCGAGGGTGGAGGGCTGGAACAGAGGTCGGGCGTGCGTACTCCACGAGGGCAAGATGCTCCGGGTTCTTACTGAACACGCTGCCTCTCGAGGGTAGGTTAAAACACCCGCGAGGAAGCTAACTCAAAGATGAGATGAGGAAAGATGAGGGCTCGCTTAGCATCAGCTTTAAAGTTCGTGAGCTGGTTATAAATGTAGCGGCCAACATCGATAGGAACATCGAAATGGAAAGCATAGAGAAGGTCGAAGTCATCTTTGGAAAGTCGGGACTGATTTTTGCTAGGATGAAGGCGGTTCAGAAGGAACTTGATCAAAAATTTTGTAGCATCAGACATGGAACTGATCAAGAGACCCAGGGGCTTTATCGGTTTTGGGCGAAATCGAACTTGGGGCATAACACTTGTCTACCCTCCTCACGAAATTTTGGCTTAGACTTCTCGAGGGTAGCAAGGGCACGGACATAATCTTTCTCCAATGGCACCCCGGGAATGTGAAAATGGGTATTGATAGACTCGGGAGAGATAGTAAGGGTGACTCCCCGGACTTTAACTGAGGTGCAAGGCTGTGGAGAGGCAGTCCAGTTTGCAAAGAATTCCCGAACGAGGGTGAGATTTGGTGGTTTGGCATTGGTGGTTAGGAGGGGGTTCCACTTTCGTTGTGCGATGTTCTCATCGAAGTGCATGCCAACATCCTTAGAATCGAAACACCGCTCAACAATGGGGCTCTTTTTGACAAAGAAGTTTTTGTAGTTGTCGAGGCTAAAGGTGAGATGAAACATTTGTTCAAACGGGATTGGACCGGAGGTACCCCTAGGAGGATTGGACCTAGGTTGACGAGACGGTTCCCGGATGGTGAGGGCTGCCCCTCCTCGAGTCTTTGGCCTTTTTGAGGGTTTCTCGGCCGGAGCCTTACCCTTTCGTTTGGCCAAGGCGGAGGAGTCGGGATTGGACGTGGATTTGGGTGGAGCCATTAACCTAAGGTGTAGACAAAACAGAGATAGCACCGGAACAACACCACAACAACCAACAAACACAACCCGATTAGCGTCCAATCGGGATTTCCCAAACACAACAGCACACAATCCGAACCAAAACGAACCACAAAACGACAACACCACCACCACAACGCAATGTAGCACAACCGAGCCACAACACCACCACCACAACGATACAAGACAAAGCCATAAATTGCAAAAACAGTCAACAACGATCCACAGGTGAAAAAAATGGCGGAAAATGACCGAGAGGATATCAAGCTATTCTTACCACACGAGGAGAGGAGGATTTGGAGGAGGAAGGCCATCCAAATCGCGCGATTAATAACCTGAGAGAGGGTGGCCGGAAAAATGCTTCAGCGGCGTCAATGGCGTAAATACGCAATGGCGAGTAATGAAATAGTAGAAATTGGGGATGGAAGGAGGAGAAATTGGGGGTGGGTTGAAGAATTAAGGGGTGTAAGGGGTGGAAAAGATGAATCGCGGTGGAGAGTGGCCGGAAAAAAAAAGAGAGATTAGGTTGAAAATTCGGTTAGGAAATGAAGTGAAACCGCCTGCTGTTGTTTAAAAAGGAGAAGGAATGCGTACGCATAGGGTATAATGCGTACGCATTGGCCGGAAGAGGGAAAGGGGTAATGGACGCTGTTGAAAGAATGCGTACGCATAGGGTATAATCGTCGCATTCTTTGGCTCAAAACTCACTTTGGAAGAAAAAAGATCGTCGCATCAAAATAATCGTCACAAAGGAAGTCTTGAACTCTCTGGCTTTGAAGTGATGCGTCGCGCACAATCTAATGCGTCACGCATAGAATCAGTGACAAAAAAAGTTGAACTCATCGGTTTGAATCGTGCGCGATTAAAAGGAATGCGTACGCATTGCCCTGTGTCTCACCAAAACTGCACATTTCAGCCTAGACTCCCACTCTAACACCCTAGATCACTTCTAACACCTAAAAACTACTCAAAAACAGAGAAACGGTGGGTTGCCTCCCCCAAGCGCCTTTGTTTTATGTCGTTGGCTCGACGGAATGACTTATACGGTGCCAACTTTAGAGTTATACCGTTGACACAAAGATGGAATTGGTGGATAAAAAGAAGTTTGATGGAGTTATACGTTTTGAATGCCAAGTTTAAAGTCCTTGACAAGACTCACAAGGTCCCACACAAGGGATGGGGTCCTTAAGGAGGATAACCTCGAGTGCCTCATCGAAATATAACCTTTCGTACCTCTTTAACCGAAGGCCATTTGTAACAAACTTCCCCTTGGTTGGGTGAATGATTTCGACGGCACCGGAGGGGTAGACCTTAGAAACTACATAAGGACCCGACCAACGAGATTTGAGTTTGCCTTGAAAAAGGTGAAGGCGAGTGTTATAAAGGAGGACTTCGTCACCTTCTTTAAACTCTCGAGGCTTAATGGCTCTATCGTGAAGTAACTTAGTCTTTTCCTTATAGTCTCTCGCACTCTCGTAAGCTCTAAGGCGAAACTCATCTAACTCATTTAGCTGTGCTAACCGCCTCTCTCCTACTAGACCCTCATCCAAGTTTAAAAAACGGGTAGCCCAATATGCCTTATGCTCAAGCTCTACCGGGAGGTGACAAGACTTCCCATACACTAACATATAAGGAGACATACCTATGGGAGTCTTAAAGGCGGTTCTCAGGGCCCATAACGCATCATCTAACTTATTAGCCCAATCCTTAGGGTGTGAATTCACGAGTTTCTCTAGATACGCTTAATCCCCCTGGTTACTCACTTCCACTTGGCCACTAGTTTTGGGGTGATAGGCTGTCCCAACTTATGCTTGACCCCATACTTGGCTAAAAAAAGAGTGTTGAAAGGACGGTTATGGAAGTGACTACCGTTATCACTAATGATAGCACGTGGTACCCCAAAACGAGCAAATATATACTTTTGATGAACCGATGACCACATTTCTATCATTAGTGGGGATGCTATGGCCGACCCATTTTGACACATAATCACACGCAACTAAGATATACTTATTGCTATACGATGACGGATAAGGTCCCATAAAATCCAACCCCAAACATCGAACACCTCACACTCAAGGATAGGCTTTTGGGGCATCTCATTTCTCTAGATATCCGACCTACCCGTTGACAAGCGTCGCAAGCTTTCACATAGGCATAAGAGTCTCGAAAGATAGTTGGCCAATAAAAACCACTTTGGAGCACTTTGAGAGCGGTTTGTCCCCATAAGATGACCACCGGCTTCCCGGTCATGGCAAACGCGAGAGGATGTTCAAATTCGCTATCATGGACACACCTACGAATTATGCCATCCGAGCACCTTCTAAATAGATAAGGGTCATCCCACAAGTAAAAACGAATGTCACTGTGGAACTTCTTGCGTTGGTAGTCCTTTAAACTAGGATCTATATAACCGCAAGCAAGGTAGTTCACAAAAGGAGCGTACCACGGGTCACCATACCCACCCCGTGGCTCACGAGCATTCCTTTTCATCGGTAGCATTGCATCCACTACCATCAACTGCTCATCTGGGAATGACTCATTAATCTCCTTCTCAAATCTTCGCACCTCCTCATCTAGTGTCATGCGGCTCAAATGATCCGCCACCACATTCTCACACCCTTCCGATCTTTAATTTGCACGTCGAACTCTTGAAGGAGCAAAATCCACCGCAATAAACGGGGTTTGGCCTCTTGCTTAGCAAATAAGTACCTCAACGCAAAGATGATCGGTATGCACGATCACCTTAGATCCAACTAGATACGACCGAAACTTATCGAAAGCAAAAACAACGGCAAGTAATTCCTTTTCGTCGTGGCATACTTGGATGTGCGGGGTTAAGTGTGTGACTAGAATAGTAAATGGGCTTGAATATCTTATCAAATTTCGCCTAAAAACAGCCCTACACAGCAGGTGTCACTAGCATCACACATAACCTCAAACTCACGTGACCAATCGGGTGCAACTAGAATCGGTGCGGTTACTAATAATTGTTTAAGCATGTGAAAGGCATCGACACACTCTTGAGTGAATATAAAGGGAGTGTCTTTTGTGAGCAAGAGTGTGAGTGGCCTAGCAATCTTGGAGAAATCCTTGATAAAACGCCGGTAAAAACCGCATGACCAAGAAAAGCCGAAGGGTCTTCAAGTTCAGTGGGGGACGGGCAATTTTCAATTGCCACAACCTTGGCTCTATCAACTTCAATCCCCTTACGTGAAATCTTATGGCCTAACACTATGCCCTCTTCTACCATGAAATGACACTTTTCCCAATTAAGCACAAGATTAGTGTGTTCACACCTTTGCAAAACTTTATCAAGATTACTCAAACAATCATCAAAGGAGTCTCCAAACACACTAAAGTCATCCATAAAGACTTCCAAGAATTTCTCAATCATGTCCGCAAAGATAGCCGTCATGCATCTTTGGAATGTCGCGGGTGCATTACACAACCCGAAAGGCATCCGTCTAAATGCAAAGGTACCATAGGGACATGTAAAGGTAGTTTTCTCTTGGTCCTTTGGATCAATGCAAATTTGGTAGTAGCCACTAAAACCATCGAAAAAGCAAAGTAAAGTCATGACCACTCAACCTTTCTAACATTTGATCGATAAAAGGCAAGGGGAAGTGATCTTTCCTAGTCGCATCATTCAATTTTCGATAATCAATGCACACACGATAACCAGTGACTAAGCGAGTAGGGATCATTTCATTGTTTTCATTAGGTTGAATAGTCATACCTCCCTTTTTAGGCACCACTTGGGTAGGGCTTACCCACTCGCTATCCGATATGGCGTAGATGATTCCATGCTCTAGCATCTTCACCACGTCCCACGCACCACCTCTTGAAGGTGTGGATTGAGCCTTCTTTGAGGTTGCCTCACCGGCTTCACATCCTCCTCCAATATGATCTTGTGCTTGCAAACCTCGGGGCTAATACCCCGGATATCAACCATCTTCCACCCAAAGGCTTTCTTATGCCTCCTTAGCACTTTCATTAGCTTTTCTTCCTGCAAAGATGTTAGTGCCGCAGAAATAATCAAAGGTAATAAATTATCGGACTCAAGAAAAGCATACTTAAGGTGCTCCGGGAGTGGCCTTAGTTCTAAATCCTTTGGTGGCTCTTCAATAGACGGCTTCATCTTCTCACTGTTGAGGCCAAGCTCCAGGTATTTATGCCATGACGCCTCAAGAAAGGGCGTTGCCTCCAACTCACAAGCCGCTTCTCTCAATTCTTCATTGTCATCATGAATCGTGCTAGACTTCATTAAGCACTCCTCCATCGGCTCTTGATAACCCTGCGTGTTAGCAACCTCGGAAACACAAGAATATATAGATTCAACTTCATCACATTCCGCAATATCATCATGAGGGTACTTAATGGCATCAAATACATTCATAGTCACACTCTCATCTCCTACTCTCATAGTAATATCGCCTTTGGCGACATCTACATTGGCACTTCCGGTAGCAAGGAAAGGTCTTCCTAGCAAAAGTGAATTCCTAGGGTCCTCCGCAACATCTAGCACAACAAAATCAGCCGGGAACACAAACTTATCAACTTGGACTAGCACATCCTCTAATATTCCCATAGGCCTCCTAAGGGTCCGGTCGGCCATTTGTAAAGTCATATTGGTCTCGGTTAACCTACCTAGGCCCAACCTCTCATAGATACTCCTAGGCATGAGATTCACACTAGCACCTAGGTCACATAAAGCTTTTGGAAATCTAATAGAGCCAATGGTGCAAGGGATAGAAAAACATCCGGGGTCTTTCTTTTTAGGCGGAAGCTTGTTTTGAAAGACCGCAGAGCATTCTTCATTTAGGCACACTACCTCATCCATTTTGGCCTTGTTGGACAATATCCCTTTCAAAAACTTAACATACGAGGGCATGTTAGCTATAGCATCAACCAAAGGGATATTTATCTCAACCTTACGCAAGATGTCAAGGAACTTGTTTTGACTCTTGGATAACACATCCTTCTTAGGACCTCTAGGGGGAAAGGGTAAAGTGCTCAAATCAAAAGGTGTAGAAGAAGTATTCATACCATTGCTACTTGTACCTTTCCTTTGTGGATTGGAAGTAGTTGTGTCCCCTTTGCTAGCCGCTTTCGGTGCCTCCTCAACTTGCTTGTGAGCTTCATTAGCATGCTCTCCAACAACTTGATCTTTATTATCACCTTCTACCAAATCATCCACTTTGCCTTTACTATGATCTTCAATGCTTTTCCTCACCCCAATGTCATTACCAATCACCTTGCCACTTCTTGTAGAGATAGCATTCACACCCTTGGGATTCCTCACGGTGTTACTTGGCAAGCCTCCAACCGGTGCGGTATTTGCATTTTCGGTCAATTGACCCACTTGAGTTTCAAGATTCCGTATTGCCGATTGGAATGTGGCTGTGGTGTTATTGGCATTTGTCTTGATATCCCTTAGCTCCCGACTATGCTCTTGCAAAGTCTTACTAATTTGTTCCAAGAGGATATCGGTAGAGCTCTTTTGTGGAATAGGAGCCATTGGTGGAGGTTGAGAATAGCTTCCTTGAGAATAGTTTTGATGAGCATTTGGATGTTGGTAAGTTCGGATTGTTGTTGTCGTGGAACTTGATTGCCTTGATATGAAGAAGCGTGTTTGAGGCCTAGAGGATTGCCCTTGATTCGGACCACGACCCCAAGTCAAATTAGGATTCTCCTCCAATTCTGTTGAGCTCCTTGAAAATCATAGTTTTGGACACGCCTGCCCCACATAATTAGCATCATAGGGTTGTGTGTCCAACATCAAACTCGTATCCATTGGTTCAATCACCGGATTGCCATAGGTAGTGAGAGGTTAAAATCCATTTGCCCCGCATTCAATTGCCCTAAAGCGTAGGCATTCATCAATGATTGTTGCAATGAATTCGCATTAGCCACTAAGGTCCCAGGCTTGAGGTGCTACTTGAGCCTTCATTGCACACGATTGTTGGTGGTGTATTTGGAGATGTGCAATTCATAGCCGAATGTTCACCACCACAAAGTTGACATAACCGGGCCTTCTTGTTCTCTAAAGCCAAATCATCAACTTTTTGTTCCATGGCCAACACCTTGTTATGCCACTCGGAGTTCCTTTCGGGCTCATCTACCACGGCGGTCACAAGTGGCTTTTTATGCTTTAGTTGCTTTCTTCCCGAACTCCATTGCCTATTATTCTCACAAATCCTCTCAATGGTGGCCAATGCCACATCCGTGCTACATCCATGATGGATCCTCCACATGCTCCATTCAATTGTTGCATTGAACTACCATCCAAATTCTATAGAATAGATGCACTTGATCCCATGCTTCGAATCCATGTTGAGGGCATTTCCGTAACATAGTCTTGAACCGATCCCATGCCTCAAACAAATCTTCACCCAATAGTTGCTCAAAATTAGAGATGTCGGACTTCAAGTCAAGAGCCTTCGATGGTGGAAAGTACTTGAGCAAGAATGTGCTAGCAACTTGTTCCCATGTGTGGAGAGAGTCATGAGCTAACGATGAATACCACTCTCTCGCCTTCCCTTTTAGAGCAAAAGGGAACAAAAGTAGCCGAACCGCTTCCTCACCAACCCCATTTATCTTCACTGTTTTGCACACCTCAAGAAAGTTATTGATGAAGGTGTTCGGATCATCCGTCGCCTTTCCTTCAAATTGAGCATTATCCCCAAGTAAATGCCAAACATGTTGTCTTATCTCCAAATTATTAGCCGCAACAGCCGGTACTCGAATGGGACTATGACCCGTGGTAGCCATCGGTGTCACATAATCTCTACAAAGCCTCACCGGTCGATTTCCCGCTTGGTTTACTTGAGCTTGAGGTACATATGGTTGAGGATTCACTATGGGATTTGGTTGAGGATTAGCTGGAGGGGTAAATTGTTGAGCATACGGATTGGCCATTTGAGGGAATTGGTTCATCATAGGGTTCATCATGGGATTCATCATAGGATTGAATTGGGCCATTTGCATCATCATTTGTTGATATTGTTGAAGGAATTGGGGGTCCATTTGTGGAGGTTGTTGTGTTTGAGGGATTTGTGGAGTTTGAAGAGGGATATTGGTCCTTTGTTGAAAGTGATTGGTCAATGAAGGACTACGCACAATATTCCCTTCTCTAGTGTAGAGGTTCCATCCTTGGGAGAGTGAATTGGACGGTTGACCTTGATATTGAGTAGTATCCCTTTCCTCAAATGGATTCACACTTCTTTCTCGTTCCATACCCGGTCAAACTCAAGATCTTCATTCCCAGTAGCCATACTAGAAGTCTCGGAACTAAAACTCTCACTTTCCAACTCTTGAGTAACTTCTTCAACTTGAACTACCTTGTTTCGCAAGGCGTTTTGGTCAATCAGCCAAAGCCTCAATCTCGGGAATATATGGAAGTAATGGTTCCTTTGAGCTTGGGTCATACACTACAAGGAGCAAACAACACAAAAACAAAGAAAATAAAAACAACCTAAGCCTAAATCTTCAAAGGACTTATGAGATATCGATCAATTCCCGGCAACGGCGCCGGAAAACTTGATGACCAAAATAGTAACGACCAACCTTAACCGGCGGTACCGGTCGGAAGTACTATAGAGGTGAGCAAGGTCGTATCCCACGGAGAATCAATCGAATACCAAAGTCGTCTTGGATTTAGTTTAGATCAACCAAGGTATTTCAAGTTTAATTACACTAAAACGGAATGTAAACTAGAGATATTAAAGATAGAAAGATACATAGCCAAACCATGATCCAATTGACTACTTTTGCCCTCTCGATCGATTATTCGAAATGGGATTAACCATCCTACCAACCTAACGCTTATATCGACTCATCCATGGGTGCAAACTCCTAAGCTAGTGTAGGGCGCCATTCAACAATCAAACACCTTTTGCCCGGTTCAACAGTCCGCTTTTAAGGATTTAATTGACCGAAACAAGATTAACGCACTAGAATTGCCCGATTTCACAACCAATTAAACCTCACTCCTAATCAATCTAAACAACTCAGTTGATTATAAGGAATGATCTCAAAACCCTTTTCCCACACCCTTCGCAACATACATTTATGAAAGTGGTGTGTGTGTTAAATGAACTAGGTGATCAAGCTAATCCACGCATTAAGAACAAGTTTTAAGACATGAAATTGTCAATAAAACAACAATTAAACACTACCCATTCCCAATTTCATCAATTAGAAGGCAATTTCATCCATCTTCACATGATTTGACTATGATATATTTAGCTACTCATAATGGAACTGGGAACAGAAATTAAAGACAGAATTAAAGCCATAAGAGAAGGGAAAACTAAAATTGATTACCAAATTCGTGTAAAAATCTGAATTACATCAAGATCCAACACCATCCAACGTTAATTGCCGATGAAGAAGACCCACAAAAGATGAAATCCAAAAGTAGAGAGGAAACTTGAGCTAGATTGAGCTAATTTTATCTATTGACTAAAATAGAAGAGAATCTAATAGTGAAAGAGTGAATTTCGATCTAGGGAGAAGAAGGGTTTGGGAGAAAATTCTAGGTAAAAATGGAGTATCAAAAGTGTCCACCTCCTCCTCTGGCGCCTTTGTGCAATCCTCTATTTATATGTGCCCAAAATCTGTACTAAGAGTCATCAAATGCGTACACATTCTTTGTCCAATGCGCACGCATTGCCCTGCAATAATTTGTCTGTCAAAATCGACTTTCTTTGAGGTGGATCGCGTCACGCATAGATCGGAATGCGTCGCATGCCCACTTCCTTAGTCAGCTGCTTTTCCGGAATGCGTGCGCATAGAGAGGAATGCGTCACGCATTGTTCCTGCTTCTTCCCATCCCGAGCATCTCAGATCAATGATGCGTCGCGATAGCTTGGAATGCGTCGCATAGAGTTCATTTGTCCAAACTTTGCATCCTCAGTACCATGGTTGCGTCACGCGCTGCTCATAATGCGTGCGCATAGATCGCATTTCTCCATCTTTTGCACTTTTCTTCAACTTTTCTCATCCCGAACCTCGGTCTTGCCTTTTTGAGCTCATTACCTCACCTTCCAGGCTTACGAGCACCTAAATCCTGTGTCATGACGTCCAAACATATACCAAGCATAATTTCACAAGATAAATAGGACTCGAAAGGACTAAAAACATCATCAAATAACACGGTTTGCCATCTATATGATGGTTTACCTCAACGTGATTGCATTATGTGTTTTCTCCCTTAACATGGCCTAAAATTGCCCAGAATGAGCCAAAAGTGCCGTAAATGGGGGTTGAACTAAGCACCGGAGCAAAGTAAAGTGGACTCTCATCACCATGCAGAAGCGAAATGTCGAAGGAAAAATCCTCCATCAGAAAATTTACGGAAGAATACAAATAAGGATAATAGTCACACGAAGAGGTCCGATACGCGTGTTCCTGAAACAAATCCAAGCAAACCCCAACAGGTCTATCAAGTGAAGCAACATAGTACTGTTACTCCTATAGCTCCTTCAGACATACACACCGGTAGTGTGAATACAGCAGCGGGAACTTCAACGGGCAATGCTATTCCTCCAACAACATTGCACGCCGCAACTTTGTGGATACCACCACCACACATAATACTTTTAGCATACTTGAATCTCTTGTTGAAGAAGAGTTAGTGGAGACAACTCACCTTTCTCTCGATGCAAATCAAACAGTCAAGAATGCACAATCAATCGTGGTTGAGGAACCCTCAGCCGTTAGCAAGGGGGCAAAGAAAAAGACCACGACATTGACCCCCAGTGCTACATCTTTTGAATATCCTACGAGCAAGGTACAACCTCAGGTAGATAAGGGACAACATAGTGCTCCGATCTTGAAGAATACTGGGACTGGGGCCTGGATATCGACTGACAGCTTAAGAGCTTTCCATTCCACCTTGCAGGCCCGCTTTGATGCTACCGGGTAATTCTGATTCGACAATATCAATCACCCCAGAGAAAAGATCCCCGACCCTACCTATCTTGAATTAGCTATGAAGGGGGGAGTGAACTGATCTTTGCTCAACAACAGAAGAGCCGAGGCAAAAAGAAAAACAAGACATCATCCAAGAGGCGCTCACGCCAACATGATAAATTCGCCTGCAGCTCAGACGGGGATAAAGTAATAGACCAACTCGATACCTCAAATTATGAGTCAAACCAATATCTAAACTCTTCCTTTCACCAATACGATGAATGGCAGACGGCTTCTGAGACCGAAGGATTCTCGACTGTAGCACCTTGTAAAGGGATGACGACAAGAGCAAGGAAGCAAAGTTACCGGAAATATGATGAAGACTACGATTACTATTAATACTTAAATTCCTTAAATGTCTTTTATTCTTTGTGTTTTTTTGGAATCGATCCATGAACTAAGCGACACCCACATGTATTTTCTTTTTTCCCTTTTCATCAATAAAAGTTATTCCTTATAAAAAAAATAAAATTAAAAAAAAAAAAAAAAAGGTGTAATTTTGTCCGTCTGAAAAAAACAAAAAATAAAAAATAAAAAATAAAAAAATTGTCAACAACTTGTTGTCCAGAAACATTCAGTCCTTTTTGAAGCACTCAATTCGTAATGTAATGACCGTCCACCTTAATGAGTTAATTGCATGCATGATACACTGTGGCGGATTCAGAAATTAAGTTCAGCGGGGTCCGTAAATCTTTTTAAGGTAAATAATTTTTTTTTCATGGGGTCCGAAATATTTTTCTATAGGTAAAGTATAGTGTTTTCTTATTTTTAACGGGGTCCGTTGACCCCCTTATGTATAGTGTGGATCCGCCTATGGATACACATGAACTGAGGCTGAGAATTTTAAATATATGTTATCACACCAAGTAGCAGGAGTTTTGGATAGTTTCTGATCTAACTCGTTCGTCAAGTGTTGTACTCTCTTCATTTCTAAGGAAAGATTAGCAAGAGCACAATACATGATTGAATTGGACACTACATGTTGTTTTTTAGAGATCCAAGAGACCAAATAATCTTCTAAGTAAACACGATATCCAGCCACAAAACGCTTATCAGCAGGGCAAGCAACCCAATTAGTATTTGAAAAACAGTGAGTTACATGTCTGAAGATGGTTTGAAGTGTAACCCAAGTTCAAGTGTCCTTTCCACATATCTCACCACTCTTTTTAAGGCCTGCCAATGGCCTGAATTGCATGAACTAACTTATGGAATTTACAGAAATATTTTGGTTTGGTCTGTTAAATGTATGGTATTGAAGTCACAAATGACACACATATAAAGAGTACCGTTAGATGTTGGAGTACCTTGCTTAAGGGAGGAAACATTTTCGAGAACCAATGTGTTGGACAAGGTTTTAAATGTTCCAAGTCCATCATTTTATGGAGTCGTACTTATTAGAGGTAGATCATACACATAGACATGGCCGATCTGGTAGTTAAGGTGATTTGTGACATCTTTTGTTGTACTCTAGACATTACCAAAATTATTATATGGGCCAGCATCTACACTCTGGGAATTTCTTTGATTTTCATTACAACAATATAATTTGTCTTTATTATCATTAGGTAGATCCCATACATTTAACGTGGTATATAAATATGAACATTAAGTATAATACAAAGATTATCATTACAAAGACAAGATATAACGACACCATTTTTCTCTCTTATAAATAAATTTTAAAAAAAAAACACGACAATTGTCCCCGTAAGAATAATGAGAATTATATCTGAAGGTCTACTCATGCTTCAATTTTTAATGTAAATCTAGTCGACTTCTGCTTGGGCTGAGATGGGCTTATCTGAATCCACTAGTCTGCACCTTCTCACCCTGTGTCGTTGGGTTTTAAAATATATATACATAGATATCATAAAAAAAGACACAAAAAAGTATATAGATATCATAATTTCCCAACCCAAAAAAAAGTGAAATTATATAGAAATTAAGATGATCCGAAAGGAACTAAGTCGGGTTGCAGAAAATGCATATGTGAATATGCGATGAAGGATGCATCTATATCTATATATATATATATATATATATATATATATATATATATATATATTAGTCGAGAATGACAAGATTATCAAAAATCGGGATAGAAAGAAACGTAATTTAATAAGAACAAAAGTAATGATTATGAAGAATAAATATGAAGTATCAAATGTGGAATAGAGTAAATATGAAGAATAATTGTAAAACACAAAGTAAGCGTTAACACGTGAAGTAACAATTTTAAAGTAATAAATGTGATTTTGTCCTTTATAATCATGAAAATATTCTTTTATCTTTTAATTTCATTTATTAATTTTTGTCATCTGCATACCTTCCTATATATATATATATATATATATATATATATATATATATATATATATATATATATATATATATATATATATATATATATATATATATTATTCCCTACTCTAAATCCTCACATTTTGGAATATGTAAAAGGAAATAAAAAATTTTAAGTTGAATAATAAATATAAATTTAATGCAGTATTTTTTGTATATATATATATATATTATTCCCCTACTCTAAATCCTCACATTTTGGAATATGTAAAAGGAAATAAAAAATTTTAAGTTGAATAATAAATATGAATTTAATGCAGTATTTTTTGAATCTTAAATAAAAGGAATTATATTTTGAATTTTGAACTTGAATAATAATTTTGAATTTTGGAAGTAATATTAGGAAGTATTTGAAATATAAGTTATTGAATTGAAATAGGAGTTGGTGATGACATGAAGACTAGAGTTCGACTCTAGAGTTAGAAACAAAAAAAATTAAATAAATAAATAAATAAATAAATATATATATATATATATATATATATATATATATATATATATGGTTTGGAGCGAATTCAATTGGGTAATTGAGTTAAATCTTTTCCTCTTTCTATTTTATATATATATATATATATATATATATATATATATATATATATATATATATATATATATATAGATGTACGTTCTTGAAAGAGTTTCATCCTTTAAATAAAGAATTGCACACATCTTAGATCACTTGCATGAGGATACTCTATACTGAATTTTTATTTTACTGAAATCTCTATACAAGATAAAATATATCAGATTCACTATTTTACATAATACTATAGATATAAATGAAATTTTACATAATCTGGATGAAATGCGGTATATGTAAATGATTTTTTTTATACAATCTGTATTTTACAGTAAAAGATAAGTATTTGTTGCAGTGTTATTTTTCTTAAATCTGAATGTTGAAATTTCTAAAATATAATTTTTAAAGAATTTACATTATCTATCGCAAGTGCTTACAAAATATCATATGCTCATTTGTACTGTTAATTTAATTTATATGTTTTTTTACTTTACCTACGCATTCCATATTGCGAAAGAGATACTTGAACTTTAGCATTATCTCAGTAAATGTTTTAGTTTCATTTGATGGTAATTTATTCATGAATATTATAGCTCACACATTATTTATTAAATGAGCAATTTTGGTCGTTATAATAGGTGTTTATGCAGGGGTGACTGCCTCTCTACCCCCTGCTTCTTTTGATGCACTCCTCTGTCCCTATTTCCGTGGGCCTTTCGTTGTTTAAAAGCGTGTACACTTAGTATGTGACTTTTCATGAGTTTCGGGTGGTGTTTGTGATCCATCATAGGTATTGTGGTATTCTACGTAGTTTGTGGACGACGGATGTAGTGAGATATAATGTACATTCTGTGTTTTCGATAGTTGTAGTATGATGACTCAAGTACTTGTAGTATTTGTAATGTAACGTCCTTATATCAGATGGATGCTCATACTATGTAGTTTGTTTATATACGTGTGATGTTTATTATGATGTTGTCCTAGTATTTGTGTTGTATATAGAAGCTAAGTATTTGCCTCTTTTACTTTCCTTATTAAATTCTTAGGTCGTCGTACAAAGATTCATGATTCGGGAAAGAAAAAAACTCCCCAGTCATAGCCGTCGGTCAGTCCGGATCCACAAAATACTCGGATTTTCAAGTTGGATTGTTACGATCAAAGACATGAATATGGCGAGTATATTGAAAGAATTGTATATGTACATACTCGGGTCATCGGTGAGAAGGAGTTACATCTTACAAATACACAAATTTTTTAAGAGCTTATGTTTAATATAATTTGTGATCAAGAGCTTTGAATGACTTTTGCATTCTCCCTGTTAAGTTGGATATATATACCCTATTGTCATAGAGAGTACCAATAACCAAGAATTGCGTTTTAAAACTAACTACTTTGTTTGATTCATCTGGGTGCTTGGGCTAATCATTATATTTGATTCCATTAAGAAGAAATTAACTGTGTTATCATTCAGAGCAAAAATGTTCAATTAATATTAATGTCATTTGACGATGCTGAAAATCGTCGGGTATTAAATCCGGAGTCTGTTTTCTTAGTGACAATCTACCTAAACCGTAAGAACAATAAAAACAATATAACGGGGAGTGATTTGTGTGAGGTTTAGACTGGATTTAAGATGTTGTATCTCAAACTGCCTACGTATCATGTCTATTAATCAGGAATCAAGTCTTTCGTTGTTCCTTTGAGATTGTTTATATAGAGGCTTGTGCCCTAGGTCTGCATGGGCCCTGTCCTTGTTGATTTTGATTTCGTGTTCCCTAAGGAATGGATAAACACGGTTTAATCCCCGTGATTGTAGAAGATAACCACGGTGGTTTTGAATATTGGATTAGAGCCTTTATGGCTGATGATTTTTTCAATATTTATCTGATTTCTGTATGCACGTGGGTTAATCTGCTTAAGACTTCCCATGCCGACCTGTGGTGGACTGGAAGAGAATGCTGAGCTGACCCCCTTACCTGGGGTTCGGGTCGAGGGTCAAGCCTACTCATAGGCTAAGGCTGGGTTCTTGGCCTTAGGATTCATACTTCCTCTACATGTATTTACGGTAGTGATACATGCACAACACATTTGTGCACAACATGTGCACTACACATGATCCCACCATTGGTTATGGTGGGATCTAAATCAATTGATGTGTCCCACACATTATTAATGGTGAGATCATGTGTAGTGACACATGTTCTGCACAAATGTATTGTGTATGTATCATTTTCCAAGTATTTATTGCTAAGTTGATGTGAAGATGACACGTGGCGAGGTGCGGGCCTGACCTCCGTCACCATTCATGATTTGAATGCCAACATCTCCGCCTCTTTACAAATCAATTTTTATTTGAATGTTTTAATTTGATAGAAAAAATATTTTATTCATTTCTCCCTATATTACATGATATATAATAGTATATTTTATACCATACCCCAAGTAACTCCAATAAAATTCGCAATTACAATAGAAAGTAAGGGGAAGAGAGCTTAATAGCACTTTCAGATCGCCCACTGCGAGTAGATATTGAAAATTTTCTAAAAACTGTAGTTTAGAAATTTCAACGTTTAGATATATTTAGGAAAAAATGACATTAATTGCAACAAATACTTATTATTTTTTCACTCTAAAATACTGATTCCATAAAATTTTCTTTACGTCTATCGCATTCATTCAGATTCTGTAAAGTTTCGTTTTTATTTATCGCATTATATAAAATAGAGAATATGATTCATTTAATCTTGGATAGAGATTCTGTAAACTAGTAAAATATGTATTTAAAACCGTAAATTAAGGAATTCGTTAAGAGAATCTAATGCAAGTGCACTAAGGGATTTTTGAAAGAAAACGACTTGTGTAGTATTTTCTACACAAAAATAAAATCCAAAAATTGACCTTATACAAGGACGGAGCCATCATAGGGCTGAGGGTGGCTAAGCCCGCCCAATTATTATTTTTGATACACAAAAAAACATATATAATTCAGCTCAATACAATCAGTGTTTTTTTATTTATTTAAAAACCTGTAATATTTTATTAATAAAAAGGAATATAAATGAATGCAATCAGCTCAATACAATCAGTTCGGTTTGGTTCGGGTACGGTTCGGATTTTCAATTAACCGAAAATTTCTGTTCGGTTTCGGTTACGGCCATTAACCGATCCGAACCGAACCGTATACACTATTAGGATCAAGCGCTTAGGGTATTCATATCAATCACCCTATCTCTATCCCCACAAATACTATTAAAAATACATATCCCTACTTTACAGCAACTAAATTCACAATACTCTACATCAGCATCCCTATCTCTATCCTTACAACATTAAAATATTCATTTTTCAACTAATTTTTAAATTCAAATTTTACTCCAACGGCTATATTTCAACGGTTATATTTCAACGGCTATATTCGAACACACATATTTTTCCAAAATTATTTTTAAAATTTAAAATTTTACTCCAACGGCTATATTTGAACACACACATTTTTCAAAACTTACTTTTTAAATTCAAATTTTACTCCAATGGCTATATTTCAACGGCTATATTTCAACAGAGGGAAGAAAAAAAAAATCGTTTCAAAAAAAAAAAAAAAAAAATGTAAGGATAGCTACAGTGTCACCCCAGATTTGGGGTGACACTGTTCATCCACCCCAATGTAGGGTGGGGATAAAGTATCTGATACATGAGAGTTTTTACTTCTTCCCTATTTTTTTCCCTACATGTAGGGATAAAGGTGGAGATAAAGACTCTGATGCTAATACCCTTACCATTGTACTAAAACCAATTGGTGTTAGTAAATGTGCTACTATATTGTGCTACTATATTTCCTTATATCACGCCCCCTCAAGTGTAGGCCTATAAGAATAGAGAGAGGCCCAACACTTGATTTGTTTTTTGCCTATAAGGAGAGAGTGGGGCCCAACACTGAGTTTTTTTTTTTTTTTTTAATTGTGCTAGAAGCGGGGTTTGAACTCGAGATCTCCTGCTCCGATACCATATTAGGATCAAGCACTTACCATTGTACTAAAACCAATTTGTGTTAGTAAATGTGCTACTATATTTCCTTATATCATACACCCCTACATGATACCATCTTCAATGATACTATCATTAGATTCATTACGTAGTTGTGCAAGCTATCAAATGTGTGTTTTTGGTTTTAAAAAAAAAAAAAAAAAGTGTGTTTTTGGTTAACGAGTTCAATACTGATTTTTGTTCATGCCAATACTTTAAACAACCAATTCACATCAATTTATTTTTTCCTGATTCATAGGTAAATATTCTATAGTAATCTATAGATAAAAGGGTTGCTGCAATGAGCTAGGAAGCTTTAAGCTTGCATCACAAGCAAAAATTCATTAGAAAGAAGTTCATTAAAGTTTTGCGAAAAAACAAGACAAATAAGAAGGAAAAATAAATAAATAAAATACAATATTACAAAAGCTGAAGCTAACAAAAACTAGTACCCCTTCACCACTTCTATGAATGACAAAAACTATCAAAGCAAATCAAAAGAAAGAAAAAAGAAACACCAGTCATGAAACGTGCTCCTACTAAAATATTCAACAGCAACGCAAAGGGCAAAAAAAAAGAACGGAATGGAAAACATCAATACTAGCAACGAAGAGGGGTAGCTTCTCCCAAAATAAAGGTGATCCCACTACAAAAAATAGATCTTTTCGTGACAAATAAAATCGTCAGCAAAAACGCGAAATTTTGTCACTAGAGGATTTTTGCGACGAAATTTCTTTTTGCGACGACTGTTGCATATGTGGCGACGCTAAAGGATTCTGTAGTGATAAACAGAAGATTCGTCGCAAAAATTTCCAGATCTTTAGTGACTGTTGTCACTATAAAGCACAACATGTGACAATACTTTTGTCACACAAGACTCAAGAATTCGTCACTGAATGGTTTCTCTCACCAAATGGTAGAAACACATTTTTTCTTCAAAATGACACATCTTTAGTGACTGTTGTCACTAATGCTTTCCAGATTTTTTGCGACTATTGTCACTATAAAGCACACAACAAACCCAACTATGAACTATGGCAACACCAAGTTCATAGTGAAACAAACAGCAAAACAGTATAATAAAGATACAAATAAACAATAATTGAAGAATCAACAAAACAATATGCAAAGGTGGCCCAAATACAAGCATATTATGATGATAAACCATAAATTGTTTGAGATTATCACAACGTACCCTCACCGGAATAAATAAGTCCTTCTTTTGGTTATTGATCGGTCAAAAAAGAAACAACCCTTAAGAAAGATTCATACTGCCACGATCGTTAGGTTTTAGTATGGGACTATGTGCCATTGATCGGCTGCAATCTGAGTTGTTTATGAAGATGAAAGGTTGATGAATTTTTTTTTTGGCGGTTGAAACAATAGAACATGCACTTTAAAAATTAAAAAAAAATAAATAAATAAATAAATAGAGAGATAAAGAAATACACACGCGCAGATGAAGTTATTAAGTGAACGAAAACGACAGATGACGGAATAGTGTAATTGACTTAAGGGTAAACTTGTCTAACAGCTCTAGATTTAGCTAATTAGCCCTGCCCTCCCCTTACCCCCCACCCTCCACCCTCTTTTTTTTATTGGACTCGACACACTAATTCAATTATGAAGCATTAATAGTTACAATTAATCGGAAGCAGCTACCAACCTCTGTCCACCTTCACATAGTACTCAATTTTGTCATGTTTTGCCTACTTTTTAATTTCTATAGTACATTAGTTCCAAATAAAATCGTCTTCTGCATCAAACAATCAAACTACAATGATTTCTGTCAAGACTATAAATCTCATTGTTGCTCTGATTTTACTATTTCAATACGATGCTGGCGTTGTACTCTGTTAACTATGATGTGGTCATCGTTAATAATACCCCAGATAATAACTATCTCTTATACGTTCTTTGTCAACGCCGTTAAAGAATTAAAACTTATTTATCTCCGTGTGAATGAGAGGGCCAATATCCGTATTATACAATTACTTGACCCCCCAAAGTTTTATTGTGACTTTGGCCGGAAGTTTAAGCAAAGAAATATGGCTATTTTTTATGGTAGAATTGCAATAAATAATTGTGGACGCAGGTCTACTCAAATAATTACGTTTGTTGGTGGGTAGTAAAAGAATATGGGTTTTACATTGCTAAAGTAGCTGACCCTGCTCCAGACCAGCTTGTTTATATGAATTGGTGGCTTAATATTACCACCATTTGAGATTTAGATTTGGATGTTTCATATAAAAGTACCGTCTTTTGTTGCAATAAGCAATGTTATTTTGATATTGCATATGGTTTTCTTAGGCTTTTATTTTTATCATCAAATACATTTTATGTTTATGCTTTAATTGTTTTTTTTTAAATTTTTATTAAGTGCTTCAGAGGCAATTGATTTGATTTAAATAATTCATCATTGGTGTATATATATATATATATATATATATATATATATATATATATATATATTCAACATTAATTATTTATCAAAGCTAGCTTCCAGCTAGATGCTAGACATAAACAAAAGTTACAAAAGAATAAGAATACTGCTGAAAAAAGAATATCAGTCTAACCAAAATAAGCAAACACTAACAAGTACAATGACTGCACACTAACTGGTGAGTCGTTAAGCCATCAAAGATAAATCACCTACTACATCAATAGCTAGTATAACATGAGCAGATGTCGAAGTCATAGGGAACAATAGATTTATTTCTTGTAAAATTTGTAAAAAGAAACGATGATTTTTTACTAAATCCCAAAAAATAGAAGAAAAATAAAATAACATTAGAGATCTGGATGATTTTTGCATTCATCCAGATTCTGTAATGTTTCATTTATATTTACCGCATTATGTAAAATCGGGAATCTGATTCATTTAATCTTGGATAGATATTCTATAAACTGGAAAAATGTGTATTTAAAACCTTAAATTAAGGAATTCGTTAAGAAAATCTAATGCAAGCGCACTAAGGGATATTTTTTTTTGAAAGGAAACGACTTGTGTAGTATTTTCTGCACAAAAATAAAATCCAAAAAACAACCTGATACAAGGACGGAGCCATCTTATGGGCTTAGGGTGGCTAAGTTGTTATTTTTGATACACCAAAAAAACCTATATAATTCAGCTCAACACATTCAGTTATTCTAATACAACTCACTCCACTATACTGAGTTGTTAACGAGCCGAGCCGAGCCGAGTATTGGTGGTTCGAACTCGAGCTCGTTTAGCTCGTTCGAGCTCGTTCGTTTGATAAACGAACAAAAAATTCTGTTCGAGCTCGGCTCGTTTAAAAGATGAAATGTTCGAGCTCGTTCGAGCTCGGCTCGTTAAACATATTTTTTTCCTTTTGGCTCGAATGCGGATCGAGTTCGGTTCGTTAAAATATAAAACATAAAGTGCAAATGTAAAAATAATATATTAGACATTAAAATTACATATATTACACAACTAAAATTACTATAAAAATATCTAAATATTATATAAATCAAATCTATAATATCTATTAGATAAATGAATTATCCTCTTTTGAGTCAGGGTTACTGTAAATTGATGTATTTATATAAGCATGTTCGTGAACATTATATAAGCATGTTCGCAAACATGTTCGCGAACATTATATAAGCACGTTCGCGAACATAATCGAACGTTCGCGAATCAAGCTCGAGCTCGGCTCGTTAAGCAAACGAGCCTACAGTCATGTTCGAGCTCGGCTCGTTAAGCTAAATGAACAAACGATCACGAACACTAACGAGCCGAACACGAGCTTGTTCACGAGCGGCTCTGTTCGTTTAACAGCACTAAGTCTATACATAGATATTCCACAAGCAGGGGTTGATCCACCCCAAAATTAAATGGGGGCACTAACTCCCTTGTATCCGGAAAATACACTATTATATATTTTATGTATCTTTTTCGCCCCCCCCATAAAATTTGTATTCGACATTATCATCTATAATAAACTGATAATTTGACATAAAATTTTTACCATGTAAAATAAAAATACATAGTAATTATCAAAGTGATAAATTCAAACAAAAAAAAAAAAATCGGTAAATCGGTTTCTTTTATGAATATTGTTTGTAATGTTTTAAATCTTTCAGATCATGTGATATGTAGTAGTTTTTTAACATATTAAGCGAAATATATAGTCGTGTTTTTTGCGATGTATATTATTTATTTTTTTGAATTGCAGGAGACAGAAAAAAAAAAACACTACCATATACTTTTTTTAAATACAATAAATCTTTAGAATTTTCGATGCCCGTCGTCCGGAATCCCGTGTCCGCTCATGTCCATAAGTCTTTTCAAAAATAAATTTTTGACTCCGTCATTGACGTGATAGGATTGATTCTTCAACCATCACCAATATGAGTTGGTCAGATCATTTTGTTACCCACAATAGTTGCATTTCTTTGAGCTCTGAACAGAAATCTGTGTGCTTCATGCGTGTATCACACCAAATATATATGGACACTAGATCCTTTTTATTAATTAGTTGACTTTAATAATATTTATTCCAAAAACAAAAAGGTTCTAAAAAATTTTTGAGTGACTCACACGTCACTGGTTCTATTTTTAAAACTACGTGAAAATGTAAATCGAAGATTATGTAATAATACACTAGTTTGCACAATGTTGCATACTTGCATGTACCCATTTTTTACATTAAAAAAATGGATATACCTCTCAGATTCCTGTCTCCCTCTTGTCTCATTTCATTCATGTACATATCACCCTTTTATTAGGTACTATATGACGACATCACTTATTCATCGTCAATTAAATGATAAACCAATAAATAATTTATTAAGTAGTACTCCATCCGTTTTAATATATATGCCGCAGATAGAATAATCACACAGATTAAAAAAGTAATTAATATGTGTATTGAAAATGTATTTTTTTATTGGAGATGTAAATATTTTGTTGGTAAATGAGTTTTTAGTATTGGAATTGTGTTTTTTTAATTGGAGATGTAAATATTTTGTTGGTAAAGAAAGAAAAAATAATAATTGCTGCATTGAAAATATAAAATGACAGATAAATAAGAAAATTACAAAAACTGAAATGTGACGGATAAAAAAAAATGGAGGGATGGAGTATTTCTAAAGTAGTCCTCTAACTATTTATTACTCTTTACTTGCCCTAACATGAAATAACATAATAACGTAAAGACAACTGCATCTCCCAATAAGAATCATGGTTCATTTCTCAATATTATTACTATTATTTTCTAAAAAACTTGAATACATCATGACCTAGTCAATATTTAAAAGTCCCCAAACCAATCCCTTCCATTTATTTTGGTGCCCAGGTTTGCTTATTTGTCTTATTTACAAAAGGTTGATGACCTACCCAATCAAACATATGCACCTTAATTAACGTCATTATTAGTGTTCTTTTTATGGTCAAAACTTCATGATATAATCAACCACTCAACTCAACCCAACCCATAAGTAATTTTTCTTACTCTCTCTGTTTAAAACAATTGCAGTTGCTAAAAACAATTTATTCCACTTTATCTGATCATGCATAACGTTTTTCAAATCGATATTTAATACTCTTTTTTTTTTTTTTATCAGTCAATTTTGGTGTTGACACATATATTAAAAAAATGATTAACGTGTCTGAAATATAGTATTAAATGAATAGATTGTCCTTCTTTGATTTTTTGAATATATTTTAAATCATTAAAATACATTATTAGAAATGTAAAAATACATTGATAGTACTCCTTCCGTCCCGTAATATAAGTCTTTATAGGTTTTTCACACAATTTAATTTTTTTAATAAATGATGTATTTTATTGTCTTTTAAGACTAAATTGCCCTTTATCCTACAAGTAATATGATAACAAATGGTCTAGTAAGTTGTGCACCGAAAGTCAAAGGAGTTGCCGAAATGTTTTACCACTTCCACTTTCCAATTGCCCTTTTACATTTTGTTTTAGGTACCTGGTATGGGCAAGGCTTTATTTGTTAACACCAGAGCAAATCATGTGTAATTCATTTTTGTCTTATTCTCAATTGCTCTGTGAATACCAAAATATGCTGTGGATTTACCGGAGGCCTTTGTTTTATAGTAATCCAAATACTAGTACTGTATTTACGTAAAAGTCAAAGAGGCAATGTTGACCAATGGGAGTAGTTTTTTGGAAAACGTGAAAGGTTTGTAATTAATGGTGATATATCCTGCATGATGTATAAAGGGTATAATTGAAAAAATGAATAGAATCTTGTATTGAAATGTAAGAATGACTTATATTTTGGGACACTATAAAAAGTTAAAAAGACTTATATTACGAGACGGAGGGAGTAGTATTATTGGAGTTTCAAAATGACCTTTGGTGTTTTTGATGCATTGAAAATGCATGTTTTATTATTTGAGGTGTATGATTTTGTTTAAATCTTATAATTAATAGGAGGGCATAAGTAGAAAAAATAATAAGTATTGTATGGGAAATCTAATATGATAGATAAGTCTAAAAAGACAAATTCTAAAACGTAATAGTTTAAAAAAAAAACAGGAGGAGTACTCATTTTCCACTTTACACTTACATAATGCTAGATACGAAGTTAAAAAAAATCATTACGTTCTTAAAGTCATATGATTAAATCATATTTTTAATAACAGTCTCACATGTTTTCGAACTAAGAGTAATTAATTCCCTTCATAGATACGATTTCTTGTGCAAGCATGACTGTCCATATGCTTGCATAATTAATTTCAATAATTAATGTTTGCTTTAGTACTTTTTTTCTAACGATAATTGAGATAAGTTATACCGGTAAATAAAAGATTTAGGTTTTTGTCCAGAAAGCCAAACTAATACATTTATTAGGATACAAGTACATGAATGATTAGAAAAGACAAAATTTAATTAACATTACCAACATACCCTTTTGCTAATTAAAAGAGGAGCTAGAAACGGGTGTCTCAGCACGGTCGTAGCGAGACTACTCCGACGGTAACCCTAGCCCCTTTTCCTCCCAAAATCCAAATTCCGGCCATGGACTCCATGAACATCGATCAAACCACAGAAGAAGAGGACCTCCTTCGGAGGTCTCTTGATTGACCAAGGAAGCTGCGGTGCGGCGGGAGGCTGAAATGTGTGGCAACAAATGAGTTGGCTCTCGATGTGGTGAAAGGAAGGTATGCTGATCCGGAAATCTATATCGGTGATGGCGAGGAAGACAATGATATCAATGATTTTGCAGATTTTATTAATAATTTTATGGGATCGGAAGAAGATGAAGATGCCATTGTCATCCCCCCTTGAGGAATGCCTGGACTTGTGGCGTCCATGGCGTCCATGCTTCTTTGTTCACCAATTTGATTCTCTGATTTTGTCCATTGATTGATTTATTCACTGCTTCTTCTTTCCTAATATGTTTAATTCAATTTCGAATCAAATCCTGCAACCAAATCCTTACGATTTTGGAAGCTTGTGATTTCGAGTAACGGCAACACGAATTCTTCATGGTATGGGCTGCGGATTCTTCACAATTTGATGCTGCCACCAAGGTAACACCACCGCAGCAACTCTGTTGGGGGGCGTTTGGGGGGCTGAATATAAAGCAACGAGTTGGTTCGCCGGAGGGTTTGGTTGGAGAAGGACCGGTGGAGTGGAGCTGGTGGAGTCCGATGAAGTGGCCATGGCTGCAAAAGAGAGGAATAAGCAGGGACTGTTATTACATTTTTTTGATGTAATTTATATATTTTACGGGTTGTTACTATTTGTTTATTGCCCGTTACTACATTTTACAAGTACATTCTTATTTGTTTTAGTCATTCTACTACTTGTTTTTAGGATGTTACGATATTTTACGGATCGTTACGACTTGTTTATTAGTCGTTACTATATTTTACGGGTTATTATTACTTGTTTTAAGGCATTCTTACTTGTTTTTAATACATTCTTCTTTTTCATTGGGTGTTTCGATTTTTTTAGTATTGTTACTTGTTTTTAAAATATTCTTATTTTTCATTGGATATTACGATATTTTATGGGTTATTCTTTACTTATTCCTCCATTTATTCTTATTAAAATTATAAAGGCATTTTATCACTATATTAGCAATTTATCTTTCTTAATCTACGATTTTGAAATTTATCATGTTGACCCATATATCATTTTTTTTGTCAAATGTGCCTTCCCCCAGAAAAGATTTGGCATGTTTGCTTTGCCTGTTATCTAACTTCATCATCATGCACTTTAATTATTCTCGCAAAAAATATAAAATTTAGTGGTAAGAAAAATCACATAATTTTTAATTGTTTATATTCTGATTCGAGTTTGACGTTTTTTAAAAAGTTATTAAAAATCAAAATGACAAAAAGTTCTTTGGTACTACTCCACCATCTCATCAAATAAAATATATATTCCACTAGATATGGAATTGTATCTATAATATATAGGAGTATATATATATATACACACACGTTAAGTAAATAAATAAATATTAATAATAATAAGGAAAGCAGATATTTAAGATTATTTAGTGACCTCAGCAATAAAATAAAAAGTAGATCCGCCATATTGCGAAAAGCTGTTTAAAAAGGAATAACAATATGCAGGGGCGCCCTGTAAGTAGCCAGAAGGCGTAATGGGAAGCTTTGAAAATCAATAATTTAAGGCGCTTTATGAATTTTTGGCTAAATATTATATATATATATTTATATTTATATGAACAAGAATGTATTATCTTAATGGTTGTAGACTCAAGTATCTGTACATAAAACTTGGTTTCAAATCTTGCAAATTCTGATAATTTTTGTTTTTTTAAGCAATGACTGAAGCCAAATAATTAGGTTTTAAGCTTCCAAACCCATGTATCATGCAGCTTTTTTGTTTTATTTATTTATATATATTTTGGTTCTGATTTTTTTTCAAGAAGCGGCGCAAAAATTTTTTTTTGCACTGTTCCTAAACGACGAGGCCAGCTCACGACAATATGTAGCAAAAAAAAAGGAATAATCGTAATATCCTCGATTTTGAAAAAAGACATCGTGTCTTTTGCAAAACGAGAATATTATGTTTAATGATTTCTGATTTAAAGTATTTTATGTATATATATTTAGTATAAATATATATATATATATATATATATATATATATATATATATATATATATATATATAGGAAATTTATTCTAATAACTCCTTGGAAGTTACTTGTGGAAAGGAAATAAAACTTCCCTTGTGAGTTGAAAGTTTCCAAAAGCAGACTCTTTCAAAAAAGTCGAACTCTGCAAAGGAAAAGAAACATAAAGGCAAAAGGAGACTCGTCCAAAATTCACTCAAATTCTTGGTCGGTTTTCAGAGATAATTAGAGATTCGGAATCAGCTTCAGGAGAAAAGAGTGTTCTCGAAATAGATATGCATTCAGAGTATCATTAGTTGAAGATAGAAAAGAAAGATACTGAGTTAAAGGTTATGACTTCAGAGTTTCGAGAACTTCAACGTATGTCAAGTTTCGAGGACGAAACTTTTTGTAAGGAGGAAAGAATGTAATATCCACATATTTTGGGTAAGGGTAAAATTGTAATGTTTGGGTTTTAATTTAAGTAAACCTAATAATTATAATTTTTACCTTATTTAAAATCACGGATAATTGTTAAGTGGAAATTAAGTCTAATAAAACCCCCACTAATCATCATTAGTCAAAAAAAAAAAGGGAAAAGAGAGCAACGGAGAAAAGGTTTGACAGAATCTTTATCCTGGAGGTTGATTCGTTTCCCCGTTTTTCAGATAATTCATATCACGACGATCACCGCGACGAGGCTAACGTTTTAGTATAAAAATCACTATAAACGAAATGGCAAATCGAATTGCCCACTTTTTGGAATCTAGAGTTCTTGAGTTTTTATAAGCAATTAGGTTGTAATAGATGCCTTAGATTAATCGTAGGTTGCTATTTTGTTGTAGGAATCGAAGAAATCACCGTAGTTGTTTCGAATTCAAGTTTGGCTTTTTGATTCAAGATTGTTCTACAAATTAATAAGGTAAAGGGGTGTTCAACCATTATTTAATAGTGTTATTGTTGTGTTTCCCTTTTTGATTTTGTTGTTTTACACATTTCTTTTACTTATGCTTAATGTTATAGTCAGGGTCGGCCCTAGCTATAAGCCGAGGAAGCGGCGGCTTAAGGCCCAATAATTTCGAGGGCCCGAATTTACATGTTCCGCAATTTTTTTTAAAAAAAAAAACCGTATAGATCTAACGTAATAGAATGTGTTAATAAAGGCCAAAAGAATTTTTAATTGACCTATATTTTTTTTTTTACTTCAATTGATAAAGGCCCAAAAAAATTACAATGTCTAAATTATAGACACACATCACATATGTATACTTTTTTTTTTGAATTGTATTAAGTCACGGGAAATATGTTAGAAAAATGTGATAAAACAAATGAATCGAATGATCTCCAATGCGTATAAAACGCGTTTCTTTAAAGAGATGTTTTAAGACATCTCTCGAGGATTCAATGGAGTACTACTTTAGAGACACATTATGTTTGTCTTGATGATGCTTCTATTCGTGTTTTTCACCGAATCTTTGATGTCTCTATATATGAGACAACGAAAAGATATTGTACATTTTCATGATAGAACAAACCGGTTCGTCTTCAAAGGATGTGTCCCAATGAACATGCAAACCGAAATGGTGTTTCCCAATGAAAAATCCTTATTCGAACCCGTTTCTTTTAGCGACACACATGCTCGCACTCGATATAAAAGGCCTAATTCGACGACATAGCCGAAGGCCTAAAATATTCCAGGGCCGGCCCTGGTTATAGTACTCTGTTACTAGTACATGTCTGCCGCCGATGAGAAAGAAAGGAGACATTAACTTATGTATAAATTTTTCCCAGTTGCTGTTGATATGTAAATAAAAAATAATAATACCTAATCTATGTTGCTGTGCTGCTTTGCTGCGTATGCCGAAAGACTCCAGGAGGGGAAAAAAAGAGACTACTTCTATTCTTATTTCTTTACGGATAGTAACAATAATAATAATAATAATAATAATAATAATAATAATAATAATAATAATAATAGTAATACTAATGATGTTGATGAAATCTAAAGGTAGTATTTATATAGTCATATCTAAAATTGATATAATGTGGTGATTATAACGTGTAGTCTCTTTACTTTGAAAGAGTGGATGATATGAAAATATAATCCATAGTTGTGTTGTGCTTGTATTTAGAAATGCTTATTCATTGTTGCTATATTTTATTAAGTGTGTATTGGGATAATCCTTAAATGTTAATTGACATAGTTTTGGGTATGGTTTCTGGTGTATTTGGCACAGCACCGTGTGGAGACCTTCTGCGGGGAGAAACACGAGATCACCGGAAGACAACTCTCAGCTATGTGGGATGTTATGCTTAGTAGTCAACACTTTCTATGCTATGTGATATAACTAGAATGGTCTAGGACTAGAAGTCCTTAGGGAAGCCTTTTATGTGGAATGAACCTTGGTGGTTAGCTTAACTACGCTTAAACATATTTGAGAGTCTGAAAGATTAAGTACACTTATCCTTGGTGAGGCACGTTTCTTTTTCGCATCCGGGACGGTTGATGCCCCAGGGTCGGTTAGACTCAGGGTGTTGGACTTCACTTAGGGACTAGCCCTATGCCATATGAGGGGCTGAATGTGTCGTGGTGCGGTCTTCACCTCGCAAAGTGTCCTTGGACTTGTGTGCAACTCATCCCTTGTTTGGTTGAGGTTACTAGTTAAGACTAGTAGAGAGGAGTGTTACTATACATACGTGTTAGTAAGTAATGATGATGTTATTGTTGATTGATGACCTTGCTTATTCTGTTGCTAATGTTAAACACGGTACTTCTACCCTTTACTGAGTGCTTATGTACTCATCCCTTTATTTGTATGTTTGTTTCCCACTCCGAGAAGGTGATGCATGCTACTTTGATGGTGATGACGTTTATTATGAGGAGTAGTGATTATGTTGATGCTTCGTATTTATTTGTCTTGAGAGACGAGAGTTGGAATATTTATTTATCTTTTGTGTTTGTCCTTTAAGTTCATGGTTGTAATAAATACACTAGCCACTCGTACTTTCTTTTAAGTTGAATGTTGTTGGAACAACATTTACTTTTTCTTTAGTTGGTTCGACATTGTTGTCGTTTAAGTTTCCCGTGTCGTTGCATTTCCGGTTTAACTCTGATTAATTACGTAAGACTTACGTATATAATTGATTTAAATATTAAATTATTTACGTGCCAGGCGTTCATTTCCGGATAAGGACACGGTGTCTGGAACGGGACGTCACAGTTGGTATCAGAGCAAAACGGCTTAGGCCTCATTTCTTAAGATAAGATCTCGTTAGACCCCCTAGAACCATTCTGGTCTTCTTTGACCTTTCAGAATGGCAGAAACCCGTAGAAGTTCTCGTGGTGTAAGCAACAGTGGTGATGTTGCGTGGAATATCAGGTTTGCGGTAACAGTGTCAATCTTGAGGATATAAGGCTGTTATGGATGATTCCTCCGGAGAGGGTAGGGTGGTTATTTAGAACAAGGTGGCGGAATAAGCATAAAATAAATAACAAGAGATTGGGCCGGTGGTTAGCGGCAAAATGGCAGAGTTTGGCTGTGTGTGTTTATTCTCCGATCCTTTTCTTTGTTACATATGATCCTCTATTTATAGACGAGCAAGTCGGTCTACTGTTCACGATTAGACAGCTAATGATATAATAAGAAATAACTTATACAAGTGTCATAAGTATCTTGGATAAATATCTGTATGCAACTTGATCATGTAAATAGTCATGTCGGCGCCGCGTCGCGCCGTCCGTGGCGTCGATAAGCGCGTGATGATGGCGGCGCAGCAGTGCGATCTTGCCTTGGCGATTAGGATAGGAAACCATATGATGGAGATACGTCCGGTTTAGAAGTGGCGGACGGGGAAAGCGGCTAGGATCGCGACCGACTTGCTATAAGTGGGTGTGGCTATATCGGCGAGGCCCATAATATTTGTATGGGGCCGGGTTGACAGGCCCAATCTGTGGGAACAGTGTCCCGTCACGGGTTAGGTATATCAATGGCCCCCTACTCTGCGACTGGATGTGCCCGCCCAGGCGGAGAGTAGAAAGTATATCGAAGAAGTGAATACCGCCTGAAGTTTGTTGTGCTTGCAGCGAAGCTTTGATCGCCGATAGTCGGCATATGTCGGGCTTAAACTAGTGTTTGAGCGAAATCACCAATAAGTTCTTTGTGCATTCGTGTGACAGGCTTTGATCGCCGATAGTCGCTTTATATCGGGCTTAAACTAGTGTTTGAGCGAAATCACCGATAAGTTCTTTGTGCATTGCGGTGACAGGCTTTGATCGCCGATAGTCGCTATATCGGGCTTAGTCGCCAACAACGCTCTGTTGGGCTTAATTGATGACCGCCGGTAGCTGGGCGACTGGAATTGAAAAGGAATGAACTAGTAGTTGAAACGTCGCATCTATCACGTGAGAGGTCGCGTACGATCTGAATCGCCGCCTATTACGATTGGTGCCCGTTTCTTGGGATACTGAACCGTCGTCGTCGATTAGGCGTATCGTGGAGACAAGGCGTTTGAAAGCGTTTCAAATTTCAAAATCGTAATAAGCTGTTCCCGCCCTTTTTCTTCTCATAAAATGGGGTCCTCCTCCACCATTCACTACTTTTGGCGAAATTATCTCCGGCGATAACAAAACTCCGGTTAGAAAGCGACTTCCGGCAAGTTTTAACGAACTCCGATCAGCGTTTTCTCGTAATCGATCTACTTCTTAACTTCTTCCAACGATCGGTACCAAAATCTCCTTCTGTTTCCATTTTTACCCTGATTCCCTCCCAAATCGTGACTTGATTTGTTTTTCTTTGCGTTTTTGTATGAATGTTGCCCTAGTTCACTTTGGTGTAGCGTATGATCTTGATATCATGATTTTTGAGCATAATGTATATTTATCCTCTTCCTGAATCCCCAATTACGCTTTGATGTATGGTTTTGCTCCAAGATTATTGTTTTTCCATGATTATCTGCGTTTACATGTTGAAACCACTTATTCCTGTATGAATGCATATGTGATTGGGGGTAGTTTGCACAGGATTTTTAGGGTTAATGCTTGGGAAAAGATAGGTTTTTCGGGTTTCTTGTTCAAAGAAGATAGAGGCGAGGTGTCGGGTGTATTCGCTTTTACCTCGGCCTGACTATCATGTGCAGGTGATTAAACGTGTCCACCTTGCCCTTTTTCTTTTTCAAAGCATGTCCTCTGAAGATACTCAATCAAATGAGGAAGTTCGCGTAGTCGGCCCCTGATTACGGATCCGGCGGCGAGTGCGAATGGTCGATGATTACGACTCGATGAGAGCAAGAGGCGAGCCGGAGGATGAAATCGCTCTTATTAGCGTGGCGCTTGCCGCGAGGTGAGATTGAGGAAGAAGACTACGGCGAGGATGCGGACATGGCGGTCTTGAGTTCGTTGGGTAGGAGGGCGCGAGTTCTTCTAGGGTTCCCGGAGCGTCGACCCGAAAGCGAGGAAGAGGTCGATCAAGATCAGTCGTGGAGTTACCACCGAGTGCTCACTGCGCAAAAGATTGTCGACCATGAGCTCATATCTCGGTGGAGGAATGAGGAGCCTTGCAGATTACGTAAATCGGCGGCTATATATGACATTCCCTTAGATTATCGATTCGCGAGCATGGGAGCGGACAATGTGTCAGGATATGCGGCCCATGGCCCAGAAGATTACATATGGATTCACTTGATCATTTCGTTGCGGACTCGAGGCCTCCCTTCACCCATTTTTTGTGAAGTTTATGGAGGAGCCGAGGTGATGCCTGCGACCTTAGTTTGGGAGTTGTGCGGCGTCGTGATGTCCTTTATTATAATCGGCCGATTGAAGAGCGCGAACCCTCATGGGCGCTTTGCTATATCATCTACTCTTTTTTTCGCGGAAAGCGGCGCCGGCGGTTCGACCACGTAGTCGTTCGAGTAGTGGTCGACCCCGCTTGTTATTCGACCTCCCAGATAAAGTAGCGGTGGGGATAAGAGATGTATGAAGGTGGAGTCACGGGTGGGGTGGCCTTTTGCGGCGCCCGCAAACTCGTGACAACCGAACATCTCAAAGATATCAAAACCAGGGCGGCGGCGATGGGTTTATAGCCGAGATAAAAGATGATCTAGGCTATACTAGCGAGGCGTGGATCAAGCCCGCGCGTATAACTGGAGAATGCTTCTAGATATTAGCGAACCGTATCTTGGGTTAGCGGGGCTTCCTGCCGCGGGGGTCGGCGCTCCCCTTGCACCTGTCGATCCGTTGCCAACCCACTGCCCGAGTGCGGGAATGTCATCATGCTATATGCCTACCATCCCAATGTACCACACAGTGGAGCGACCCTCTAGCGAGCACCGAGTAGGATTCTTACTTGTTACTTTTTGCATCTGCATCTTTCTTATTTCCCCCATATATTTATCTGTTAACACGCTTCGTGCTTTCCAGGTACCATGGATAGATTGACTCAGCGCAACTCTGTCCCGGCGAAGGCGGCGGGGAGGTGAAACAGAGCAATCTGGTGAAAGTGCGGTGATCTTCCGAAGGTCGGTCATTTAGCTGGGGCGGCGGGCACCTCAAGCTCGCGAGTGAAAAAGGCGGCCGTGCCACCGGTGCAATCTACTGCGGCTACAGCTGGGGCGAGCAAGGCAATGAAGCAGACAACTCTCTCGAAGCTGCCACCTACCGGTCAAAAGAAAAGGGCCGTATCTGAAGAGGCTGTCCGTACTGAAGGTATCGGCGGCGATCATGATGGTCCTCCTCCCCACAAAAAATCCAAAAAAGATGAAGCCAGGGAAAAGGCCGCGGCGGATAGAGAGACGGCGGTGAAGGAGACTGTGAGCTCGACATCTGCTTCTGATAGAGGCAAAAGGTTCTTTGAGGTGTCCGCGATCGCGGGGCACCCGGATGACCATCTTGCCCAAAAACGTGCCCGTTGGTCCGGTGGGCTTCCTTACCGTCTGGTTGGATGAGGGGTTTATGGGCCAACCCCTCAACATTTCGATGGCGAAAGCAATTTCAAAGGGATCGCGGATGTTCCTCCCTAAAGCACTTGAAGTGGGGCTGCCCCCAAATGTTAACTTGGAGATCGGCCGCGGGATCGCGGATAGGGTTGTCCTGGCGGACCAAACCACACCTCGCCGTGCTTTTGTTCCCAACGCCGAAGATTTGTGGGGTCTGTTTGGCACCGTTATGAGCACGGTAAAGTTTTACTTGCTTTACCATATTTGTCTTTTGCTTTATTTTTCCAAGTTGATATTGACCTCGCACATCTCTTTCCTTTCGATTCGGCACCGGGTTGGCCAGATTCATAAATGACCATATCGAGACCATATCCTGAGTCTTGATAAGCGCTAAAAGCGCGGACGAGTCAAGAAAGCATTGGAAAAGTCCCGTGACGTAATGGCGCGCTTCACGGCGAGTTGGAATCGAGAAGGACAAGGTGAAGGAGGCGACCCTTGAGAGAAGAAAGCGGCCGGGAGAAGCGCTTGCCCAAGCGCGCAAGCGCGGGTAGCGGCCGATAAGGCAGGGCGAAGTGGTGCTAGCTGGCGGCGTGGCGACGACTTGAGCGGCGACAAAATGCGGATAAGGCTGAAGCGAAATCTTGCCCGATCGGAGGAGCTTACACGCAGGCGTGTGGCCAAAGCTCAAGAGTTATCCGATTTGATGGAGCGACTTCAAGCTAAATGCGACGATGCTCATCAGGCACTCGCCGTTATGAATCGAAGATGGCGATAAGAGCGGCGAAGTTGGCGATAGTTTTGTTATGGGCTTCGACCAGGGTGGCTATCATATTGCCCATTTGTTTATGGGCCCGGGGTAGTGAGATCGAGATCTGAAACTTTGCGGGCGGATTCTCGAGACACCCTTTCGATGAGGAACTAAGGGCTTTCCATGCGCGGATTCCTTATTCGGATAAGGAGCTTGGGCCTATGCTCCAAAGCTTGCTCTGATTGGGTCGCTCTGTGGTTGTAGAAAATAATCGAGGGAGTTAGTTCGTCGCGAGCTCGAACCGGTCGGCCGAAGGTGGAGATGGTGGGGAAACTTCGGGAAGCGAATCGAAGATCAGGCTCTTGAAGGCGTCACCCGCTGTTGTGCCGGCGAGGATGCCACAGCGCTGTTTCCTCACGAGTCGGTCGGCGGGCTACTCCACTCCTCCCTTCACTCTGCCAATATCCAAAATGAAGACAACCGCCCAGATGAAGCTTAGCTTTGCTTTTGTCCTGATCTGCTTGTAAATTCTGATTTGACTTTGCCTTCACTTGATGTGTAATTTGCAACTTATTTTTACTTTTCCGCATAACTCCTCATTTTCCATTTGCAATCTGTATATTGAAGTTTGCTTTACGTTCGCCCATATTAAACATTTCGCCTCTGTTATTGTAATTGAGTCCGATCAATCCCGTTGGGTTAGATAAGATTCCAGGCCGCTGGTGTATTTCAATTTGTGCCCCCTTGAATCTTATCTAAGTCAGTTGTTCAGTTGTTACTCGCGCTTCTAAATCTGATGTCAAAGATACTGCTTTTTGAAATTAAATTCCTGGAGGGTGGCCCCCTGTTTGATATGAGATTTGGCGGCGTGGATTTATTGAAAAAAAAAAAATTCCTCATATTGCCCCAACTTTTTGACAAAGGTTGAGGAAACCGAGACCTTTGCTTAAAATTCCTGCCTTATCCGATTATTACATATAGTATCTCTTAAGATTATCCGCGTGCCAAGGCTGTTGAGCTCGTAACCTTGAGGATTCTTGATTACATAGGTTCCTTTTTGATCTCTTTTGCCACGATAAGGTCCTCCCGATTATTTGTAAGTTTACCCTATCGGGTTCCATGCCCGTTGCTTTCTATTGCGAAGAACGAAATCCCCACTTTGAGCGAGTGGTCGGCGGATCGTTTATCATGCTCTTTCTTCGCTACTTGCTTGTAATTTAATAACGATATAAGCCATTACTCTTTTTTTTACCAAATCGAGATCGATTTGTTTATTCAACACGTTATCTTTGGGGTCGTAAAGCGCGACCACGATGCTTCAGCGAGGCCATCTCATTGGACTCATTGCCTCCGCTCCATAAGTTAAAGCAAAGGAGTTTCACCCGTTGGTGTTTTGATGGTGGTGCGGAGAGACCATAGGATGGCGGGCAACTCGTCTACCCACCCTCCTGCTTTTGCTTTATCATCCACACTTTTCTTTAGCATCTTAATTACTTTCTTGTTGCCGGCCTCAGCTTGACCGTTACCTGCGGGTGCGCTCTGAGATGATTGCCAATGCTTTACCTTGAATTCTGCACAAAGGTTTGAAAATTCCGTCTGAAGCGTGGACCGTGGTCGACACCACCGCTTCGCGAGCGCCAAAAGCGAGAAAAATTTGATCATGTAAAAAGTACCACTGCGACTTTTGCGATTATCTTAACCATAGGTTTTGCCTCAATCCACTTTGTAAAATAGTCGGCGGCTACTATGATAACTTTGCATCCGCCTCTTCCTGGTGGAAAAGGTCCGATTAAATCGAGTCCCCACATGTCGAAAGGCCAAGTGCGACCACAATGCTCTGCTCAGCGAGATGGTAACGGGGATATCCGCGTGCCGACATTCGGGACATTCCACGACTAGCTTCTCGAGTCTTTAAGAATACTTGGCGATAATACCAGGCGGTTAAAACTTTTTGTGCCAGAGAGCGCTTCTTTGGATGTCCTCCGCACACCCTTGGTGAAGTTCGTTTAGAATCGCCAAGCTTTCCTCTTGTCGAACACACCGTAAAGGGGCTTTGTAGCCGACCTTCTATAAAGAACTCCGCTTAATGATGACATACCTCGCGACTTTTCTTACGAGGGTGCGTGATTTGTCCGCCTCATCGGGCAAAGTGCCCGTTCGATGTATGCTTGTATCTCATCCATCAACATGCGACCACGGGTGATGTATCTACATTCATAATTTCCATTGCTTGATTGCGGGCGTTGCTAAATATTCGATCATGATGGAAGGATCCATGAGCTCCTCCTCCAAAGAGAGTTTTGATAAGTAGTCTGCTCGCTCATTGTCCTCTCTTTTGATTACGATAAATTCGCAATATTGAAAACCCGTTGCTAGCTTTGGACAACTTTGCCGTATTTTTGAGAATATCTGTCGTGTCATAATCCCGAGATTTGTTTGACGATAAGGTGAGAGTCACAATAAACCTCCACATTCTCCACGTTTAACTCCTTTGCAAGTTTGAGCCCCGCTATGATTTGCCGTCATACTCGGCTTTGATTATTCGTGGCGGCAAACTCAAACCTTAAAGCCTTTTCGATCTCCTCCGTAGTTCCTGGCTCCATTAAGATGACTCTGCTCCACAACCATTCCGACTCGATGCTCCGTCGATTACAACGACCAACATTGCTCAGTGCATTTCACGACCTCTGCGGGTCCTATTGTCATAAGGCGAGTTTGGTCGTGGCGAGTTAAAACTTGTTTCTACGATGAAGTCGGCAAGGTTTGCCCCTTGATTGCCTTCTGGGCGATATTGGATATCAAATTCGGTAATTTCGATTGCCCATCCGAGGAGGCGACACGAAAGTCCGGCTTGTGCAAAATTTGTCGTGTCGGTTTGTCTGTTAGAACAATTATTGTATGGGATGTGAAGTAGCCCCCGAGTTTGCGGGCGGCGATTACAAGAGAGTAAGCTAATTTTCAATGTTAAAATAACGGCTCTCTACCGGATGAGCTTTACTTACATAAAATACGGGATGTTGGAGGTTCCAGCCTCTTTTACAAGAACGGCGGCAGACCAATCTGAAACAGCTAGATACAAAATAACACATCCCCTATCGCCGGGTGACTAAGAGGTGGCTTGCCCGAGATACTCTTTCGGGCTTGAAAAGCTTCTGCGAGCATTCCGCGCCCACGAAAATGTCTTGTCTCGCTTTCGAATTTTAAAGAAGGAAGACACTTTTCACCGACTTTGCTATGAAGCGACCAAGTGCGATGATCGGCCATTTAGCCTTTGAACTTCTTTGATCGTTGTGGGCTCCTTCATATCGAGGAGAGCTTGTATCTTTTAGGGTTTGCCTCGATGCGCGACGGCTAACCATAAAACCGAAAACTGCCCTTTCGAACCCCAAATGTACATTTCTTTGGGTTGAGTTTCATAGAATGTTTTTGACATTGTTGAGAGTTTCTCGAAGATCGTCGGCGTGGCCACTGTCACATGTCGACTTCACCACCATGTCATCTATATAAGCCTCATATTCCTTCCAATCTGCGAAATGAAAACTTGGTTGACCATCCGACGTCGTCGAACCAGCGTTTTCAACCCAAGCGGCATCATCTCATAATAATAAAGGCCCCAGCGACTCTGGCGGTCATCTCTTTGTCGGATTCGACCATCCGTGCTGATGATACCACAGTATGCATCCAAGAAGCTCAACACCTCAAAGCCGAAATCGAATCCACCAATCTATCTATTCGTGGAAGTTGATAAGGATCTTTGGGACAAGCTTTGTTGAGATCGGTGAAGTCCACGCACATCCTCCACTTGCCGTTATGCTTCTTGACCATTACCACATTTGCAAGCCGGTAGGATAAGCAAGCTCCTTTATGATACACTTCAAGAAGCTTTACGTACCTCTATCTTTCACAATGCCTCTTTCGCCTGGCCAGGCGTGCTCATTTGTTATGTCGGCTTGCCAGATCGAATCCGCTTTCGAGATGATGGAGGGCGACCTCGATCTGGACCTCGCATATCTGTGACAATCCAGGCAAAGGCACTCAAGTTTTCTTTTAGCGACTTTACCCGACTCTTCTCTTTCAGTGAGCATAATCTAGCCCCAAATTTAATCTTTTGCTCGAAGTACTCCTGGGTTGATGACTATCTCTACTAGTTCATCTTGGCGAAAATCGGGCTCATCACGACTTGTAGTGTTTCACATTCCAATCCGCTAGGCGCTTGCTTGCCCACACTCACGATCATGCGACCATTCTCTCAACCTCCGTCACCTCGATCCGTGGTCTCTTAGCCTCGATCCTCATTTCTCGTATATAATTGAGGATTGCTGCTGCGGGCTCGATAGACGTTCCAATCCGATCCCGACATAAAACTTTGCCCGATGAGGATGGAAACTACCATCTGAAATTGTCGTAGAGCCGGTGTCCCTAAGATCATATTGTAGTTGGTGTAGGTGGTCGACCACCAAGAAAACCTTTCTGTTTTAAAAGCGCATAATCGCCCATTTGTGCGTCTAAATCGATGGCCCCTTGACACTTACTTTGTGATTTGTAAACCCCTCAAGGGTGCCATTATCGACCTCAAAGCGAGGAATCGCGAATCCCAACTCTCGAAGCAAGCGTAGTATAGAATGTCACGGCAAGCTCCGTGTCGATCATCACCCGTTTCTGCAGCAGGCTCGGTTGATAACGGCGATACACATAAGCACATGTCCTCGGCGCTATTCAAGTCACTAACTCACTTGGTAAAAACCAATGAGGCTCGTTTCCTCGCCAAAAGCGATCGGTTTTTCCGCATGTTTGTTAATTGAGTTAATCGACTCTTAATCGATTGTTCTTTGGCGGAGTCTCGGTTATCATCCTTATACTCCGCTCAAAGCGGGCGAGTCTGTTGATTCCGCCTATCGGCCCCAGCGTTTGTTTGTATACATGTCGTCTTTGTCCATGAGCAAGTAATTTTCCACCGCTCGCTTAAAGCGTGTGCATTCCTCGGTTGTGTGACCACTTATCCTGGTGGTATCCACGAAATTTGCTAGCGTCGCGGCGTGAGTCCGTGACCATGGGATAAGGCTCGGTACTTCATCTCGAACCTCATTTAGCATTTGCGTGTAGGAGATGTTGATAGGGTAAACGCTCTCTCTTTGAACTTACCGGGCTTCTTGATGTCCCGTTCATTACCTCTGCGGGTTTCTTTAGTCGGATTTGCGCTCGACCCTCTGCTTATTTTTACCCGAGGAAGGCGCTCCTTCATTACCCATTGTCGCGGCGTACTTCCTTGTTGAGCTCAACATCTCTTGCAAGTTCGTTGGTGGGGTTAAGCGCGAAGAATGATTTGGTACCCGGACCTAATCTGTTTGAAAATTTGCTCATCACGGCGTTATCTGCCAGGCCTCTCGTTAGCTCATAAACTTTATAGAATCGCTCGTAGTAAGCTGCGAGTTCCCTCATTTCATACAGCGGACCTCATCTGAGATCAATGTGCGTTTTCTTTGGTCCCCACGATCGAACTCCGCAATGAACTTGTTAATGAGGTCGTCCCATGATGTAACGAGGCGGAGGTAGACCTCGAATCCATGATGCGGCTCTATCATCTGCATAGACCCCACAAAAGCAATGCACCATGCGTCCTCGCTAGGCGTACATAAAGCGATCACCTGCTTTGAAGGCGGATAGCGATCCAATGGATCTGTAATCCCATGATAATTGGTAAAGTTGGGATAATCGTTCCCTCTCATGGCGCTTCTTTCAAGATATCGGGATGAAGCACACTTGTTCCCAGGTGGGAGCGACCTTTGTTCCTTTGGCCCCACGCTTGTAATTCCTCTATCTGCTTTTCATTTACCCCAAACTCTACCTTATCCTCGGGAATGGGTAGGTTCGCGGCATAACCTCCTTTTATCCCGAGAATCCCCTGCCTCCATGCAGTGTAAAGCGACCGATTATTTCTTTGTGTTCGGGGCGCACACAGCGATCGTCGACCGTGGGCCCCCGTCGAACAAAAGCTGATCTCTTCCATGCGACGTCGCATGTTTGCTCCCTGTGTTTCTTTTTCTTTGAGCTTGAGTTTTTGGGGAGCATTTGTTAGTTGATTTTAATTGTGCGGGTTGGGGAGATTTGAATTTTCGGATAAGTGAGGTGGAAGCCCTTCAGCGATTAAACTCATTTCCCAACCGCATCTCCTCTACATATTCCATATGTGCTGCGAGAGAGCTAATCTATTAATTTGGAGGTGCGGATGCCTTATACGCTCTTGTAACATTCAAGCGAGAAGTTCCGCCAAATTCTCCTCACATGCATATTTGGCGGGCACGAGTTTTTCTGTATGAAGTCCTCATGTCCGGCGTGATATCCTCCTCGACACCACCCCTGAAGATATCACCTTTCGGTTTCTCTCCTCCTTCTTCATGGGGGTTACGTGAATTTGTTTAGGCTTGGGGTGGTAGGGTTTATAGCTTTTCCTCCAACCATTTTTAGAAGAGTTTTTAGGGGTATGTGCGAAAAATGGGGATATTTGGCTAGTAGTTTTGGCGATTTTACGAGTGGTATATCTCGGGAGTAAGGCGATCGTTTAAGGGCTCTTGTTCTTTTGAATTTTGATGATTAAGAAGTGAGCTAGAGATTTAACCAACCTTTACGTTTATAGGCGGACTCGAGTGCGAGTTTGCTTGTGATGATGAAGGAGTTCCTTTGGTTTGTGGCGATCTGAATGCTTATCCGACCTTGTCGCGCCGTGAGATCGCTCTTGCGGTGGAGCAAATGATCTTGATGAGAATGATATTGATCTTTGTTTCCCGATAGCGGAGCCAAGCGATGTTGCGTGGAATATCGAGGTTTGCGATAACGATGTCAATCTTGAGATATAAAGGTTTGTTATGGATGATTCCTCCGGAGAGGGGTAGGGTGGTTATTTAGAACAAGGTGGCGGAATAAGCATAAAATAAATAACAAGAGATTGGGCGGTGGTTAGCGGCAAAATGGCGAAGTTTGGTGTGTGTGTTTATTCTCCGATCCTTTTATTTGTTACATATGATCCTCTATTTATAGGCGAGCAAGTCGGTCTCTTGTTCACGATTAGGCGACTAATGATATAATGATATAATAAGAAATAACTTATACAAGTGTCGCCAAGTATCTTGGATAAATATCTGTATGCAACTTTGAATCATGTAAATAGTCATGTCGGCGCCGCATGCGCCGTCCGTGGCGTCGATAAGCGCGGTGATGGCGGCGGCGAGTGCGATCTTGCCTTGGCGATTAGGATAGAAACCATATGATGGAATCGTCCGGTTTAGAAGTGGCGGGACGGGAAAGCGGCTGAGATCTGGCGACCCGACTTGCTATAAGTGGGTGTGGCTATATCGGCGAGGCCCATAATATTTGTATGGGGCGGGTTGCGAGCCCAATCCGTGGGAGCGAGTGTCTGTCACGGGTTAGGTATATCAAGTGGTATAGGAAGTTATAGGGCTCGACAAGAAATGAGTGGTTTGGTTTCAAGGCGGAAGTCAAGCGGTTGTGGGTCATTTGGAATATGTTGACCAGGCGAGGGCGTCTTCAAACCCAGTACCACCTGCCTCACTTTTAGTAAGAAACGAGTCTCAAGGATTCCTTATTTATAACAACCCTTTCGAGATAGAGTAAGGAAGGTTACTAAGATGTTTCCACAAGTTGATGTCAAGTTGAAACCTTCCTTTGAAAAAAAGAGATTTTATAGTTTGAATTCTACGTATCATTTTGTGATTCTTGATATAGGTCGCCTATCCAATTTTTTGTCTACATGACATAAGAAAGTATCTTCCGGTGATGGATGCACCGAGTAGAAGTTTGGATAATGCAGTTTCAGTGATTCAAGAAGTGATCGGTCAGTCTTAGGATGAGTGTACAAGGGATTGTTCAGTTGAGGATCAGTAGAGTTTTGGTTCATAGGTTAGCAAGATCAGAATCGGTTAGTTGTTGTCCGTGAGAATACAATTAAGTGAAGGTTGGTTTTGGGTTGTGTTGAAGAGAGAGTTGCTAAGGAAGATTAACAGTCTGAGTACGTTCGAGTTTCGAGGACGAAACTCCTCTTAAGGAGGGAGGAATGTAATATCCCGACTTTTTGAAAAAGGGCAGACGTGTCTTTTTTGCGAAAACCGGAATATTATGTTTAATGATTTACGGATAAATATATATATATTTAAGGGAAATTTATTCAAATATCAGTCTAGAAATTTGTGACAGATTGCATCAGTTGCCGAAAAAGAATTGTTTGATCGACTTTTATAACTCCAACAAATCTGAAAATTTTGACATCTGTTCAGGGTCAAATTATACGATTTTTAACGATATATTTTATATCAATTTTCCCCACATTCTTATGATTTTCATAGAAATCAAGCTTTATATTGAAATATTGAGTAAATGATATTTTTAATGAGTTAATTTCAAAATGTATCAAATTTAGTGCTTAAATGATGATTTATTATTATTTTGGAATTATATTACATTTTGGTATTATTCATTGATTAATTAGGAGCCTACAAGTGTTCAAGATTGGAATGGACAAGTGTCAAGGATAAGATCTTGGAGGACAAGTCATGAATCATCTAGAATATCCAAGAGATAAGGTTTGTTACAAAGGATAAGAATGGTTTGTTGGAGATAATGACAAGGATCAAATGCGGATAAGCTCGGCCACCGAGGTGGAGCCCCGAGTTCAAAAGCGAGGCGGCGTTTTGAAGATGGAGCCCAGGCGTCCCATATCGAGGCTGGCGTTCGGGGAAGTCCAAAGCGATCTTGAGAGCTCGAAAAAGCATGGAGGCGGCGTTTGAACAATAGAACCCGGCGTTCGGAAGCCCGAACCAGCGTTCGGAGGTAGAAGCGGAGTTCGAAATTTACGCAACTTATTTTCTATAAATACCAAATGTTCCCATTCATTACGAGGCATCTTTCCATTCGAAATCAGTCCACAAAACTTCTCACACATAAAATTCCAAGGAGCACCACTCTTTTGGAGTCTCAAGGCGGTCACCCGAGCCTTGTGCTCAGGTGATCGAGGTTAGATTAGGCTTTTTCTTTATTTTGCTTGTTGATTCATGGAGCTCAAATTATTGTATCAAACCACGTGAGTTTGTTACGCAATTAATTCGATCCTGTTTTATCTTCATGATTTATGATTAGTTTTGTATCTTTTCTATGCAATTATCATGCTATTGTGTGACTAGATCGAGGCCGGATTACTAATCGTTGATTACCGTTATGGCGAAAGTCGGTGTAGACCTTAGATCACCATAGAAAAGATGTGATTTTTAACCTTGACATAACGAAAGTTGATAGGTTGATTATCTAGGTTATTAGATTGAAAGATCTTACACCTTGTTTTGTATGCGTTAATCTACATAGATCGAAAGATGATGAGATTGATAGGCGAATTACTAAAGTAGGATTCATACCTTTGTAAGGTGAAACCACAATTCGAGTTAAGATCATGAGGTGAACTAGGATTGAAATTACATGGTTTCTTGCGTTGTTTGATTTCATGTTTCCTTAGTTTGGAGTCGTTTTATGTTTTCCTTAGCTTTAGAATTTGTTTTTATCTTACGTGTTTGTTCTTGTTTGTTTGTTCTTAATTATGTGTTTCACTGGCTTTGGACTAAAATCCTCTGTCGATTTATTTTCCGCTTTAGTTTAGGTTTAGTAATAATTAGTAGTAACAATTGAGAGAGTTAATGAAATTAGATTTCAACATCCCAATTCCACGTGGATCGACCCTTACTTATCTCGCTTATACTATCAACTACCCGGTGTTTGGCCGGTTAGGAGTTAGTTTTGCATCTAAGTTAGGGTTTATAAATTTTCTTTTGTTTAAATGATGCAAAATCCTCTCAACAACATCCTTTAGAAAACTCTATGCTCTACAACTTTTGTCTTTTGAGTTTTTCCAGATGCGTATTAGTTTGGTCATTAAATACGTGGGTTTCACACCCAGGGTGTGAAAATTTTCACACCTGTGAAATTCTGTTGTCAAATAAATTGTGAAACTAAGGCATCTGTGGGGGTATGAATCATTGAAAGGAGAGATGTTTGTGGTAAAGAAAGCCTTGTGTAGTGTTGTGAAGGTGGAGAATGATTTGCACCGTGAAAATAATTTACATGCATTTAGTGTTTGATTAGTGGGAAGCTTTGCTTAATGAAAATTGATCTGGGAAAGGCGTGCCAATGTCATAAGTCTTGGTTTTGCCTCCAATTTAGCTATTCTACGACACCCCATCCTCAACCATATATGTTGCAAGGGATCAATGATGTTTGTGATATGCGTGTTGGGAGATTTTGCATCATTAAAACAAAGAAAATTTATAAACCTATACTACCATGCAAAACTACCTCTAAACCGCTGAATACCGGGTAGTTGCTAGTAAAGTTGGATAAATGCGGGTATTGATCCTCGGGGAAAAGGGATGTTGAATCTAATCTAATTAATTCTTCTTTTTAACTAAACCTAAACCAAAGCGGAAAAGTAAAGCGGACGAGGATTGTTAATCAAAGCCAGGAAGGATAATTGCGATCAACATAAAATAAATCTAAACTACAACAATAAATCTATCTAACGAACATGATAATGGTGAGGCGATCAAACATGGAATGAACCATAATCCACCATCCCGCAACCCTTAATTTCTTCCCTAGATTATCTTATAGTGATTTAATTCAAGTTGTGGTTTCACCTATCAAGCGTATGAATTCTACTTTAATGAGATGAATTAAGCTATCAATCTCTCTCTTTCGATTTACGGAGATTAACGCGTCATAAAATAAACCAAGGTGCAAGATTTTCTAGATCTAACAACCTAGACATTCAACCTATCAACTTTAGTTTGATATAGATCAAAGCGTCTATTCTTTCCTATGGTGATCTCGGCGTTTACACGACTTTAAATCCCTACGGTAAACATCAATCGCAAACATCTTTCGATATAAATTTGCAATAACAAATAATCATAGAAAGATCTGAACTTGGAATTTAAACTTACAAGATATCCAGGAGAAAGAAAGTAAAAGCGCTGCGAAAAGATATCCATGGCTGCTCCATGTTTATTCAACCTCAAAACATCATCATGGTTCAAAAGCGAAGGAAAAACAAACAAAATAAAGACCTAATCTAACCCCGATCACCCGAGCACAAGGCTCGGGTGATCGGCTATAACTCGAGAGCGGCTCTTTGTGCGTGTAATTTTAAGTATGAAAAATCTGATGTAATTAGGGTTGGAATCGCAGCTGCTTTTATAGAAAAATCAAGTCGGTTGCTCTGATAAAGGTGCCGGACGCCCGTCTACATAATGTCGGACGCCCGTTCACTATTTTCAGCAAACAGCATCCAAACTTGTAACGCTCATATCTCGGGACTCGTAAGTCGGAATGGAGTGATTCAAAATCCTGTAGAATCCTCTCTTCAAGCCCTACAAATCTTCTCTTGAGGTCGAGAGTCAAATCAGTGTATATAATATCAAGAACTGCGTCGGAAGTCAGGACTACCGGAATCCCGATTTCCCAACATTCATCTTGATTGATTTCTTTCCTTATATCTTTCAATCTTCCATAACTTTGATTGATCCTTTCCAATCACGAATTTGGCTCTCTAAAATCCTCTCTCCCATCATCAATGAGTATCTACAACAATAGGAAAACATACCAAAGCGTAACGTATTTCCAAAATAACATAAAATCATCAATTCGCACATAAATCGATCGTTTTCATATTTAACCATTAAAAACCTCACTTGCTCAATATTTCCATATAAACACTTGATTCTTATGCAAATTATATAAATAAATCGGGGAAATCATTATAAAATATATCAATATAAAGCGTACAAAATCACCACTTAACAATGCGAGTCACCAAACTGGCCTTAATCACTTTTAATCTTGGTAGGCTCGATGATGAAGTCTTATGTGATGTAGTCCCTATGCATGCCTGTCATATCCTACTTGGGAGACCGTGGCAATCTGATAGGAGAGTTACATATGATGGGTATTTGAATAGCTACACCTTGCGCCATAAGGGGAAGAGACTTACACTCTGTTCCTTATCCCCCGAAGATGCCCACAAAGATCAACTCAAATTGCGAGGCAACACGTTGAGGAAGCTCGTTTGAAGCGTGAATCCGAAGGGAAAAATCCTTGGTTGAAGCAAACAACGGCGAGTGTTAACATTCGAGAGGAGGTAGTCGAGTGTCGATGGTGGCGAGATGCAATCACCGAGGAGAATAAAGTGTGGCGAAGTAGTTAACGATGATGAGGGAATTGTTGTGGGCGAGATAGTGCACGAGGATCAGACGATCGTTGATGGTTATGTTGCGAGTGAGGAGTTTCATGATCCTTGTGATGAGTTGGAAAGCGGCGCAAGTGGTCGTCAAGTTGTTGATCTGCAAAGTGGAATTTTACGAATCGTCTATTGTGGAGAGGAAGAAGATTTTATGTTACTAAACTCTAGTTCTAGTCTTGTTGAATCTTCTTTACATGTACATGATGATCATCCACGTAGAGGTGGACACCGGGCAGTTGGATACATCCAATGCAGCCCCTATAGTGCCTTTGGATTTTATTGATCCAATTCAAATTAGTGGAAAACCGGAGCATTCTTTCATTGACCCATTTGTTGCACATGTTGATGCCTATCCGCGTAAGAGTTGCTATGACTATGTTGCTACTACTCCGAGCTTCATCGGCATCTATATCAAGCCTAGAGACTTTTCGTATGTTCCGTTGGTGAAGCATGGATCACGATATCAGCGTACAATTCATTTGAAGTTGTGTATTCGCATGTTATTTGATCCCGGTATATCATTGCTGATTTTTGCGGGTTGTTCAAGATTGGTGTGTGTAGCAACTCAATTGTACGACATCCTTTTGATTCGAGGACGAATCCTTTAGAAGGAGAGGAATGATGTGACCGGAAGGTCTATTTTACGATCCCTTCACTTACCATTGGACTTAGATCGAGGGCGAGATCCTTTTAAAGAGGAGAGAATGATGTGATCCAATTCAAGAAGAACGATGGCGCACCATTTATCCAGAAGCAAGAAGATCGATCGAAGATAGAAGCCAATGTGCATTGTTTATGTCCGATTAGATCTATTGGGCTTGATTTAATTTATTCTGTTCTTTTATGATGTTTTTAGTAGTAAGAGGCCAAAAGCCTATTAGGGAGTTGTCTATATGTTAGTATATTGGGCTAAGTCTTTATTTTTATAAAGTCAATTTGACTCAGTTTATATATACATTTTGTGCCTCGTAACGACTCATTTAGGTTATTACCGGAAGTAATCGGCTTAGTTTTGTTATAGGTTATATTTTTTTTTGTGGATCCCGAGATCTAGTTTTATATTCCGTGATTAACGGGGTTATTCCGGTAATTTTGTACACTTTCGGTCATTCTCGGTCACCCCAAAGTCCCGTGGGGTTATATTTGGTATGTTTTGATCCATTTTCGGGTCTTAGGTGCTCGAGAATGTCGTGGAATGTAAGCCGGAGCTTCGGGATCAAGAAATCAAGTCTTTTGGTGGAAAAAGGTGAGCCCGGCGGCCTTTGTCACCATAAGCACTCCCTTTGTGATCTGATTTTGGCTCGAGAATATTGCATACATTTTGTGAAGGAAAAAATCGGCAGCGCCCCGCTTTGTCGATCTGAGCTCCCTCCGCTTTGTGGAAACTATAAAACTCTCCACTTAGTGGAGAGTTGGATCATCATGCATTTTTAGTTTTTTCAGCACTTTTGTATCTCGTTTTTACGGACTTATATAAGTTGTATGAACTTGGATTTCATGCTTTTGGATTAACTTCAAGTACAAATTGTTCGATTGATCGTTGTATATTATGCGGATCTCAAGACGGTTTTCTGCTTTTCGTTGATTTTGGTTATTTTCATCAATAAGAGGTATTTCTAATCTTCATATCTAGCTCAATTACTTATGCTTAACTTGTTTTCTAGTGTTTTCATGGATAGAATGATTAGCTAATTTCCTATAGCCAGTAATCGATGAATGTTAAAATCGAGCCATAGTTCGGATCTTGGGAGAATTTGTGATGTGTTGTAGTTCATTTGACATTGATTGTTGTCTAAAACTTATGCCTATTGTGATTGTTGAATTCGCGACTTAATAATCGTATTTTACGTATTCTCTTTACATATGTATTTTGCGAGAGGGTGCGGGAAAAGGGGTTTTAGGATTGCCGTGTAAAACCGACTAAGTGTTTAGATTCGGTTTCGTGTGTAAGGTTTATATTGTTGTTAACAAGCATCTCATTCGGCGTGGGCCGTGTCGACGAGTCGATTAAATCCGGTTTGCGGACATTGAACTCGATATAGGAAGCTAGGTTGTTGAAATTGGCGCCTAGGTTCGGAATTAGGAGATGACATCCTTCGATCAATATCAATCAAGGTTAGTAGTCCAAGTTCTCCCGAAGGAATGAGCTAGGGTTAGAAGTAAGCATTCGGAACATCTCTCGGCTATCTCTTTTAATCGTTTAAGCCTCGTAGTGTGATAGAACCGTGATAGTATAGTGTATTAATTTCATAATTGTGGCAAGAGTTAGTGTTGATCCATGTTAAACAAATTGAAAGGCTATCGATCTAAACTCGAGATGAAGTTAGCCGAGGTACTTAACTCGTGTCCCTGAGGGATACGACCTTGCTTGTCAGTTTATATTACAACCGACTCGGTACTCTGCCGGTCAAAGTTGGTTACTATATAAAACAACCATCAATTTTCAGCAAATAAAAGTCATTTGGGCTTATTATAGTCAAGTTAGTCCCACTAGAAAATAAAGTGGTGAAAATTACTATATAATTTATCCCACATTGCTTAGGAGTTTGTTAGTCTTTTATTTTATAGCCTATATAAAGGCATTCTACTTGTAATTTTGAACACAATCAATTATGAAAATCATTTTCAATATATTGAGAGAAGTTTCTTTTGGTTAAATCGATTTAGCTTAATTTTATCACTTGCGAGTGAGCGTTCTCTTCGTCGCAGAGAACCACCCCTTCAAGAACGAATCAGCGTTTTTCGAGCGAAACGTTGTATTATTCTTGGCCTAGATCTAAGACTGGATTTTCGAGGATTAGGTTTTTAGCTCGTCATTGATCCCTTAGTACCTTCTTGGGCACGTATCACATCACATTCTTTGTAATGCTGCCGTGGATGATTGCATTGAATAATACTCCCTCCGTTCCGAAATAACTGATGCAGTTGCCAAATGCACACAGATTAAAGAAACCATTTATTGCATTGACTTTTATATGGAATATACTATAATGCCCTCAACTAAAAAAACCTTTGAAATACAAAAGACATTTGGAGTACCAAAAATATGCATTTAATAAAGGGTAAAGTAGAAAAAATACATTAAATATTCTATTGAAATGCGAACTGCCTCAGTTATTTTGGAACGAATCTTTTTGGCAACTGCATCAGATATTATGGAACGGAGGGAGTATACAAAATATTCTCCTTATGTTCTCTAAGTAACTTGTAAAGGAATTGTAGTTGCTAATGACTTAACTACAAGCAATTCCTTTGAGATGCTTTCTATGCCTGGGACCGAGAATACGGGAGGTATAGAAAAAGCATGCATCTAAGATGAATTTCAGTTTTTGAGTCTAGATTGCCACCATGCTTGGTGGACTGGTTATTTTTCTGATAAAGACTCTAAAGTTAAACTGACTTCCTCTAAGAAGATAAGAAGACACCGAAAAAAATTTCAATCTGCTTTTGTTTTCCCTAAACATAAAGGAACTCGGCTCGTAAGTTCCACCTTCTTTTCTCAGTAATAAAATGTCTGGTATGATTTAAAAAAAAACAAATTGATTTATTAAAGGGGGTTCTATTTGCACCCCCCCTATTTACTACTTGCACTAATTATTTGATTTTTTTTTTTACTTTTACACACCACAATATTACTTTGCACCACATAAAAATAACAAAACTATATAACTACACTTTAGTCCACTTAAAATATTAAACCTACCTTATTAATTAACTACCAAAAGTATTTCCTCTTCATTAATTTAATAACACTCTCTTTCTTCCCTAAACCAAAACCTAATTTATCTTCACCCCCTCCCTCTCCTCTCCCCGCCCCCCCCTCTGCAGCCACCGCCGCCCGTGACATAAATCGGCTCCCCATCTCAGAATCGAGCAACCCACATCCCCGAAATTCGAGCAACCTTCCTCCCACCCCACTTGAAAAACACGACCCTTCCAAATTCGGCCTCCCCCTTCCACCGCCACCCCTCTTCTTCCTCCTCCTCGGCCATACCCCTTCCATAAATCAAGCATCCAAATCGCAACTCTTCATTTGCCAAAAAAAATAAAAATTCGCAGCTCTCTTCTTCTTCTTTCTCCTCTCTTCTTCTTCGCAACCACCGGGAAAAATGGTGGTTGGACCTGTGATTTTTATTTTTTTTATATTAGGAGTTGTGATTCTTGTATGAATTGAGTTTGTAAGCACAAAATAGCAGATTTTATTGAGTTTTAAAATGATATATAGGGTAGCGGGTTGCGGTGGGGAGGAGGAAGAAAGCGGCTGAATGAATGGGATATGTAAAGTTGGGGTGGGTGGGGAAGGAAGGAAAGTGGTGGACGGTGGTGGTGGAAGTTGGAATAATTAAATGGGGAGGCTTTGTTTTCAAAGGGACGGTGGTGATGGTGTGTGAGGTGGTGGAGAAAATGGTTTGGGGCTGTAAAGGGGGTGTTGCCGGAAAAAAATGAGGAAGTCGCTTGGAAAAAATAAGGTGTGGTTCTATTATTTAGGTTTTAGGAAGACTTGTTTATAATTTCAAAAATATGTGGTGTAGGTAGTAATTTTTTTATTAATTGTATAGTGTGAGAAATATAAAAATAATCAAAATAATCTTGTGGTGCCAAAAACAAAATTTTGTAGTACAAATAGTAAATGGATGCAAATAGTAAATAAGGGAGTCCAAATAGAACCCCAAATTAAATCGTGTTCAACGAGGAACCAAAGACCTATAGGGCCCACATACATGGCTCCTTTGCCTTCACTTTTCACCCTCCCCTTTTCTTTATATATTTTTTTATTCTTCCCTTTTCTTTATATTGCTCTGCACTTCTGTATGTACGTAGTTTCGAAGAAGTATCCTCCTTCATTTCCTTTTTTTCTCTTTTTTATGGTGAACACAAAATATATAGTATCAACTAAGTGGACTATATACCATTATTTTAATGAACAAATCATCATATAAAGTTTTTTTTTTCCACAAAACAAGATTTAAACTTAGGATGTCAGCTTTTGTTGTGGTAGGTTCATTGGCTCTCCTTTCATTTCCAGATTAATCCAGGGTTTTAGTTTGAACACAACCAATTGCTACACAGGACCAAAGTAATATAAAGAGAGATGGCGTTTATTTTTTATTTTTTCTTAAAAGCCGATATTCGAAAACAATGATCCACTAATCCGAAACGACATTCATCTTACTTTTTTGGAAGAAACCAACTTATTTTATTAATTCAAGTCCGCCCAAAAAGAAAATTACATCATACGGGGAAAAGCGCGCCCCAGAGTAGCACCACGGCCGCAACTCCATGCAGCAGCAAGGAGGTGTGCCGGGATGTTGCGAAACGTTTAACAAAAACAAAATGACGGGAAGCAAAAGAAGCGCGGTGAAAGACAATCAGGGCAAGGCACCCAAAGCAGACAAATCCTCGGTCGGACGCGATAAAGGCTGGATACATTGCGATCCGATCACTCGAAGATCATAGCGGGTGGCCTAGCCGCCCACTGCTTCGTGTTAAGCGAGAGAGAAGATGGCACGCGTATCCACCAGTTCGGCGACTCACCTGGATCGATGTGGAAGGAAAAGGCGCAAGAATAGAACCCAGAATCCCGGAAGATCGACCCGATGCCCGAGCGGTACTTGCCATAGAAAGCGTCCGAATTGCATTTCCGGTACTACAGGCGGAGGACTCAGGACAACAGGGGTGACCAGGGCCTCGTCCTCGGTCTGAAAACCTTAATGCATGGATATACTCTGGCGGCCGCGACGACTAAAGTCGAGACTACCAGGAAGCATAAATCGGCGTACCCTCAAACACATGGCTTTGCGAAGATGCCTTCCAAAGATGCCACAAAGTCATGCAAACCTCGGACATCTCCGCGCCGATAGCGACTCCATCGGACCCCAAGAATTCCTAAATCTGAGCAGCGGCTAACACAATCGGATTCCCCAAACGATAACACCCTCCAAATAGCCCTCGCATGTCGCGATCAAGCAGGACATGAGTACGGGGACTCCCGTTCACGACCACGTGCCAAGCAAATGCCATCCCCAAGGTAGGCGCTTGAGCAAATTCTCGCCGGACAAGAAGCATCCTGCAAGCATTTCCAAAAATGATGCACCGCTTGTGATGGACACGAGACCCGCCGAGACATCACGCCCCACCTTATCGAGGCCCAGAAGAAGAACCACCGGCCCCGAATGTCTGACCACGCCCGATCATCGCTAGCTAGGAAATATCGAGACTAACCGTGATAGCCCCCACCGATCATAATGCGAAATACGCCTATCCACGATGAGAAGGACTGCAATAGGTGTCACGAAGTATCGCGTCAGACTCCCAAGAATGGAAAAGCTTGCTGATTAGAGGAGGTTCCACCTTTGCCGACCCTCGGCCGTCAATAGCTTCGTGGACTTGCATGCACATCGGCTGCGAGATGGGAGGTGTGCGAGATACGGAAAGATGGAGGCCGAGAAACCCATGCATCATGAAAAACAAAAGCAGAGCGACCATCCCCAATATGCCACGCGGTGCACAAAGCAACAAGTCTCACCCTTCCAACAAACTCCGCGGAGGAGAAGGCGACGCCCCGACACACCTTGAATGGTCCTAAATACCAGAGAGTGATACTTAGCGTTGAGGACCCGACTAACCAGGGGCTACATGGTGTTGCAACAATCGCCCCAGGCACGCTTTGTTAGTAAAGCGCGAGTTGATGGCCTCTAGATCCGGAAGCCCAGGCCGCCCAAACTTTTAGGCGAACAGCAACAGACTTCCCACTCCGCCCGATGGATTTTACGCTTGTCCTCGAATCCCCCCAAAAATCCCGAATAAAACGCTCGAGCTCGCGAACTAACGTGGCTGGAACTTTAAAACAACTGCGTGACAAAAGTAGGAATAGCTGCGAGATTGATTTGATCATAACCTCGCCACTGCGGGTGACAAAAGCTTATCCTTCCAACTGTGACGACTTTTTCCGGATCTTTTCCCGAAGATAGTCAAACACCTATCGCTTATTCTGACCTGTGACAAAAGGCATACCAAGATACTTGCTGTCCCATAGCCGATCGGGATCTCGGAGGAACTCATAAATATGATCAAGGACCTCTAGGCGGGACCCTCTACTAAAATATAAACTAGATTTGTGAAAGTTGATCGCTTTGCCCGAAATAGCCCCATAATGCATAAAAAGAGATCAACTAGGACTTCCAACACCCCATCCTGTGTCTCAAAAGAGCATATTATCATCAACAAATAATAAATGAGGCACATGTACCTCCGTATGGCCCCGAAGGAGATGCCCATAACGAGGCCACTCGATTGCCAGGTCCAAAAGTTACTGTAAGGCCTTCCACACAGAGATGATAAGCGAAAGGGAGAAAGAGGGTCCGTTGCCGTATTCCACGAGGAAGGGACAATCCTTCCCGACCCGACCGCCCGTTAACAAGGACTGTGCGTGTGAAGTAACTGGCAACGGCGAACCAAGTCAATAAAGGCCTCGGGAACCCGTCGCGCATGACTCCCGAGAGATAGACCCGTTCAACTCACAAAAGCTTTAGCCATGTCCAACTTAATTGCCGCATGATTATGACACCTGCTATCCATACCTTCCGTAATGAAATGCCTCGAAGGCTACAATCGCATTGTCGGTAATTTTCTTTCCGGAGATGAAGCATGCTTTGTGTTAGGAAATCACTAGTTTAACGTGGCGGAATTTAAAATTTGATTTCCTTTTCTTAGATCGTTCTTCGTTTAATGCAATAAACAAGCTAAGTAGTTTGTGGTTATCGCTTGATGATCCCCAATAGATCGTCGGCTTTGACCGCCAACGGAGAGTAGTTCAATGTGCAAGCCGTCCCACAGCGTCCGGCCTCTGTCGCTTAATCCACACGAACCCCATGCCGGAATCCTCGGCTTGGATTGCTATCGGAAAAACTCCGGTGCTGAGACCAGACATTTTCTTCCTCGCCAAAACTCACCATATGGAAGGCTCTCTATTTTACACAAGAATTATGAACTCTTGCAATTGTGGTGTACAAAAGAGCTTGACACCTCTTTATTTATAGTGATAAGTGGCGCCCCGTTAGTGTGTAGGAGAAGAAAACTTTTTCCAATAAAATAAGGAAAATCAACTAGATTGATTTATCTCTTTAATTATAATTTATTTTGCCAATATCATATATTGATTATAATTATCTTATTACCATAAATCTATTTTCCCAAAATCAATTAATATCTTATATTAATATTATGACAATCTATTTATTAAAGTCATGATCCAAGTGTATCTCATACACTTAAATGTAGCGCCCCATATGCCAATAATTTGGCTTCGAAATATTCTTTAATTAATCTAATTTGTATATAATTAATATCTTGTATTTTATTTATTCATAATAAATAAATACCACCATATTAATTTACCACTATAACCTTTATAGTTACATAGATAAACTTTCCTTATTTGGTTATCAACTATAACGCATTTTAATCCGACTCGAAGTTCATATGTGTGTGACCCGATAGGCTTCCGAATATGTTGGCCGTAGACACAAAGTGCAATTTACTAAAATGCCGCCATTACTAACGATCACGGGATAGCGTCACAGCAACACACCGTGACCCCCAAATATCGGAAGAGTCAAAAGCAATGACTCTACCTTTCATGTGAAAGCGATTGCCGTGTAACTTACAATCATATCATTTGTAATAATATCCATACGATTGTATCTCGAGTGTACATACATTAACGATCGTATCTTATAATCGGATATCACGCTCTCTCGGAATAACACATTTACTCCCACTTTGCAAAGATTCTCGAGAGCTAGACATTCTACTTATAAGAAGGCCATTTCGGATATTCGAGTCGATCATAGGATCACAGCGATTCCCGGACGACCAATCATGTATACTCCGCGTGCTTCAATATCATACCCAATCAACTACCGCGCATGATCGCCCGTGGTTAGGAGAAATCTCAATAGTGTCAAAGCATGACAATCCACACGTGATGCCATGAAGACTCGGTCAAAGGATAATTAAACAACCGCCACATGGTGTGACACTTAATGTAAGTGGAGTCGATCCCCAACGTCGCATTCTACAATACACGTCCACGTCACGGTCCAATTGTCTCTACCACGCCCGATGAGCGAGATCTACCCTACCTTACAAAGATGAAGACATCCATATATGTCTTTAGATGCGAATATACTATCAATGTCCCGTTTGATAATATGAAAGACTAGAGACTTTAAAGTACCAACCTTGTTATAGTGATTAGAGATCTCATCAACCATAATCACTATATCATGGTTTCTCTATCATGAGATTTGATCTAGGGGCGTTACTATATATATACAACAAACAATATGAAGATAAACAATATATAATAACATAAGTGCTTTTATTAATCATAATAAAGTTATTACATGAACTAAATAGACTGTAAATGACCCGACCTTGTCGGATCCGGTCCAACCCGATTGGGTTTAGGACACCTTTCCAACACTTTGGTTGCGGAGATGACATCAAAGATTACCCGGCTTAAGCACATTAACAACCACCCTCGGCAAGAGCTTATAAGCCGAGGTTGCAAGGCAATAGGGCGGAGATCGATCACCAAGTCGTAGTGCAGTCTTGAACAAGAGAAATAAGCGTGGCGCCAGCCGAGCCCGGCCCATACCATCATTAAGGATTGCCAATAAAGCCTACAAAACATCAATACCAAAGATATGCCAATATTTTTATTAAAATATAACATGTCATCTGTGAACAGGAGCGATTTTCATGGGACGATTCTTTTAAGCGCGCGAAGGATCTTCGTCCTCAGTGTAAGGACGTTCATTTTACTCTCGTTTTAAAATTGCATAACATTTATTTTATTTCACGCCGTATATGAATATGATATAATTCAAACAATTTCTTAAATAAAATTGATTTATTTGATAACCTCAAAATTGAAAAATCTCATGTCCGTACGTACCGAGGGCGGCTGCGCCTTTGGGTGATATGGGGCACCTGTCCCGTTAAACAACAACCCAATATAATAAAGTATTAAAGCACTGTTTTGCAACAAAAAAAAAGGTATTAAAGCACCAACTCATACCGAGCTATAACATACGAACTTACGTTTAAACTTTAAACGGAAAAGAGTGTAATACCATGTACCTATATATTGAGTCGAACTTTCCTGAAAGCGAAATGTTGGTACGTGACTTTTAAAATAAACAATAAAATTCATATAAACTTGACGTTGTATTAGAGCAACAAAGAAATGTACAGAAGAATGAAAAACATGATAAGACTTGAGGGACAGACGGGCTCTATTTTTGTTTCGGTTTGTGTCGGATCGATTTGGATTATTTCGATATTTTATTAATTCTCTATATTATTTATCGTTATTTTATTAATTACATTATTTTATTATAATTTCTTTCATACGTCGTTTAAAGTATCCGATAAATAAAATAATATTAATCAAATTCTTTATTCACCCAAGACATTTCTTACTTAATTTATTTTATCGATATAATATTTCAATAAAATTTACATCAATGAATCGTTTAAATAATCTACATAAATTTCAATCTTTAGATTTGTTTATCTTTCGTTATTTATTTATTTTATTTGATTTCTTCTCTGCTGAATTAATTCAACTCCTATTTAATCTGCCGAACCAAACAGCGCCTCGTGGTCTTACATAAACCACGACTCAAAAGAAAAATAGAAACCTAAATAGCCGAGAAACAAACTGATGAATCCATATAGAAAAACCCAACATGTGCAAAGAGAAACTATTGAAACTAACTTTGCTCAAAGGCCTTATTCGATCCAAGCGTAAACAAGGCTAAAATTAAACTAGTTAAACATAAACAAACTCCAAGACTCAACTTTAGTTTGCTCACCAAAGCTCACCATCATACTATACGGTATCCGAATATCTTATCACTTGAGAAGAGGATGAGTAAGCTAGACTGGATGGTCAACAAGGGATAGAAGATCAAAAGATTGATTCGTGTGTTTGTCCTCTGGCGGGAGGCGTGATATGAATTCACTTCATCGAGTTTGCAAAATAGTTTACAGGCGAGTATACAAAAGCTTCTTGAAGCAAGCTTTTAGGAATGCATAAAAACATTTTAAACTACCTACTTAAGTTACCATTTCTTATCTTGCATATATTGTTAAATTACTTTACCTACTTACTTATTTACTTAGCATGTTTCACATTCTTATCATGTTTACATGTGACATAAGTGTAAGACAATCAAATACTCAAAGGTACAATGCATGCCACATGGCAGCTAATATGAGGTTTGATGCAACGTGAGTATTATATAACTAAATCAACATCTTAGGTTATACGTAAAATCGCGAGTATTCATGTAATTCACATTCGAACTAACAACATTTGGATTCCAACTATTCCCACGTCGTACATAATTTTTAAATCATGATACTCTTTCAATATGTTGTGGGTAGCTAACCATAACTTACCAAGACTATTTGAGAACACATGACATTGAAACAATATTATTTTCATAGGAAAACCCATTACATTAAGGATTACCTTAAAGATCCATTGATTCTACAAACAAACTGCACTCCAATACTCGACTTTACGCAAATCTATGAACAAGAAACGTAAACTAACCTAAGTTGTACGATCAACCCAAATCTAAACATGATCAAACCAGAATTTACGAAAAAGATCAAACTTTTTATCTTCTAAAGTGGACTCTAGATTAAAATAGCTAATGAGACTTGATTAGCTTGAAAACAACATTATGATCTACCCGAGCAGGTATAGGATGATTCGAACCTTCATGTTGACTCAAGAAAACCAGCGGCATGCTAAGATCCCACGGTGGTGGGGCTTCGAAACTTCGAAAAAAATAATGTGAAGCGGAGATAACTGAGATCACATTTACAGGTTCTCATACTTTAATGTCGGTTTCTCTTTACTTAGAGTCAAAGCTAAACTCCGCCCTTAAAACCTAAAAGGAAAGAAAAGCTATTTCGAAAAGACAACGACGTCTTCACAAAAAGAAAGAAATTTTATAAGAATTCTAACAAAATTCTGACCCGCGTCAATCTTGAAATTCTTGGTGCTGTATTTGGCCATACCGACATTAAAAGTTGGTTCAATCTTTTTCCATGGGGTACTTTGTGACAAAGTAATCTCCACAAGTGATTTTCAGTGGTGGATACATTGAGATACACAATATCATGAACGATCACCTCACATATCTTTTTTCATGTCTAGGTAAAGGACATGGAGAAAAAAAAAAAGCAAAGAAGTAAAACGTGCTTACGGAACTTTGATTTTTAGGCATTCCGATTGTGACTAAATTCTGTCATGTTCCAATGCCTGTTTCTTTAAGGAAAGATTAAAGAAGAAAGGCAAGGTGGGCAGCTGGTTTTGTGTGTGTACGTATTTCAGCCTTTAATAATTATTTAGTTTTTCTATTTTACTTGAGAATGGATCTAGAAAAACAGTTGGAATAAAAAGAAAACCATCTCTGTATATATCTATAGAAAATCAAGTTGGAGCCCAATTGTGCAGTGTCCTTGTGTCACTTTATTCACATGTGTAGAACTTAAAAGAGTGTTCCAACTTTCAAATGGGCGTCTTTAATATTACGTTATATCAAATCTATCGTTATGTCATATTAATAACAATCAATCTTTTTCGCAGTTGATTTCATATATGAGAGTCGACTTTCTGTTAAACGATTGTCATAATTAATCGAGTGAAAGTCGACTCTATAAGTCAAATTTCCGTGAGCTGTCATAGTAAAAATGCTGTAATACCGTTAAAGACTTCCATTGGGAATTAGTAGTTCCTTTTTCAAAATAAACTTACGAGGAGTTTTGATTCTTTTTCATCTATATAAAGATGGGTGAAGTCATGGATATCGAATAATGAAATATAAACGATAAAAAAAGTAATACTTCAAAATGAAGAAAGGTTTAAATGTAACTTTTTTTGTTTTGAAACGGGTATAAATAAAATCTTTGTATAGTGAAGAGTAAATATTGCACAAACTTCCTTAGAAGATAGTTCTGAAAATGTGTGTGACTAATTCATAGAGCAACAATTAACATAACTTCTTTTCTAATATATTCTTTATTCTACAAGCTTCAATCATCACTTTTCTCTATTGTATTGTATTATGCATCTAAAACATAGTAAATGATTTGTATGGATACTTAATAAATCGATTAATTATTTGAAATATTTATTTTATATTTATGCAAAAATTATGCATGTGACCTTAATGTTTTTAGGGAACAAAATATAGTTAATTAGAGAAACCATAATTTGATTCTACTGGTCAAACAAGTGGTTTCAATCCTCAAAACAACATAGACAACATGGAGGAGTTAGCTAGGTCTTTCTAAAACTTCAAAAAAAAAAAAAAAAAAAAAAAACATTGATGTGAGTCATTCCACATGGGTCTTTTTTATTTTGTTTACTTTTTAGGTTTCTCCTATAGGTCCCCATAATCATAACCTAAAACATTGACATAATGTACGGCCATTGCTCGGATTATTTTTATAAAATGGTTAAACCGAGAATTATCATTCCTCCGTAGAGATATTCAATCGATTTGATTTAAGTGACCAGAAATCAGTTTTGTTATTATTAGAACAGATGATGAAAGAAAGTGATCTATTTACGTGATTAAATATCACGCATTTCAAACTCCAAATAAATTTCTTTCTTTAAAAGCATGAAATCACTTTTACTTAATATAATATGCTGGAGACTTTATGTATAAATTTTGTACTAGAGTAGCAAATTAATTTATTTATTTTTTTTTTTTTGTTTTGTATTCTCATTTAAGTGACCTATAGACTATTTTTAAACCCCTGAATTAAGATGGAGCATATTCAAATTTTTAATATTTTCTAGGACAGATGAAATGTATATTTGAGTGCCTTCAAGCAAAAGAAATGTATGTTATATGTAGATTTATTAACATTATTCTTTTGGTAGTCAACATATTATATATCGTCTCTACTCTAGAAGAGAGTTTGAAGTCTTTTTGTTGTTTTGCTATAATTTCAGTAGTTGGTGTGCTGGCTCCCGGAAAAAAATAAAATTATATATTTCATTCAAAATGAAAACACCAATGACTTGTCTGTTTTGTAAGAATGAAATGTAACTAAAATGGATTGCGATTCATTCCTAATATTTGGGTATAAATTATAATTAATAATAACGTAGTTAAATGGAATAAAATCTCATTAAAATGAACTGAAATTGGTTCATTTACATTTACCATCGAATATTGATTGAAAATCCTAAAAATGCATGGAATATAGATTGAGGCCCGAATGAAAATCAACAAAAATATAAGTGTGTGGGTTAGAAGTGATGAGAGTGGAATGAGGTGGGGTGGGGACGAGATAGCGTGCGTATAGGTAAGGTAGGATAAAAGTATATGCTTAGGTATATTAAGAGTGTATAATGATAGCGTAGGATGGTGAGGTGAATTAGGGTGGGTCGGAGTTTAATAAGGTAAGGTGGGTGGCAGGCGAGGTGGGTATGGTAGCGTGGGTGGTAGGGCAAGGTTGGGTTGGCGGCAACGATGAAATGCGTAAAGTAGGGTGAGATATAAATCTGGCGTGGCACTCACTCCTACACTATTATGGGGCATTATAGGCCCAACCATCACTCGATCTTTTGATCAGCCTCTCAATCCAAGGCTTCGCCAAGGGGCTTCTCCGGCCTCATTTTAATCGCCCTCCTTACAATTGGTGGTGCTTAACTCGGTTCAATTCAGACTAAGGAAGCATCATCTGCGTACTGGTACATACTACCCAAGCACTGGCTCCAATAAGCAGGCATACACATGGGTAATACGGGTCTCACATTATTGACCTAATAAAGAGGCTCACTGGAGTCACTTCGCTGATCAAGTAAGAACACATCGATCCACACAAAATTAAAATGATGGTTATGAGTGATGGTCGAAACTTCTTATCTTCGGTCATGTTTTAACTCCGTTTTACTAACACTTTTGGCTTATATTGGGTAATTTTAGACCAATTATAGGGCAAAATGCATTACCGTACTCACTTTGAGTGTATTGTCGCGTGATGGAAAACATCGACACATTTTACTATGTTTTTACGTACCGAGACTATTTATCTTGTGGAATTATGCTCGGTATGTGTTTGAATGTTGTGATCAGGAAATGGGTGACTCGTGGTCGGAAGACAAGGAATGATGTTTAGAGGCATAACCGGAAGCCGGGGAATGAAGCTGATCAAAAGTGGTTGGTGCATTCACCGTATGTTCCACTTCATCAGCAATTTATCCCAAGATAAAGCATTTACTGGACTCGTGGTCTTCATGAGTTGTAGACAATTGGGAATGATCTTTCCAACGCTACTGAATAACTCAAATCGGAGGCTCACACCGCAAAGTTATGGTCAATTTACTAAAGACAATCTATTCACAAGAGCCATTGTCGAGCCGAGTGCCGGCTCTCGGCTCGTTATCGAATTTTCACCACAAAAACAGGATATCCTGCTGAACTCTCATTCTCCCTTTTTCTCAAAACCCTTAGATCACCCATTCTCTTCTTCCTTTCACCAGCTTAGATTAATTTCTACACGCTAATTTACTTAGATTAAGTTCAAATTAGCAGATTCTTAGCTCAACTCTTGGATTTTGGTGTGTTTGGATCTTCTTCTTCCCCAAAGTGACATGGGTGTTGTTGAAGCTGGAGAACATCAACTCTCTCGTTTTTTTGTTGGTAATTGATTTACCGTTTTCTCCTCATTTCATAGGTTTAATTTCTTTATTTGATTAACTGCTTTTATAGTTGTAATGAGTAGCTAATTACTACATAGCTAAATCATGTGATAGTTGAAGAAAATCCCACCCTCTAGTTGATTAATTGGGGTTAGGTAGTGTTTAATTGTTGTTATATCGATGAATTTATGTCTTAAAACTTGTTCTTAATCGTGAATTAAGCGATCACCTAGTTAAATGAAGTCACACGCTGCTTTTATAAATGTATATTCGCGAGAAGGATGTAGGAAGAGGAGTTTCTAAGATCGTTATTTACAATTGATTGAGTTATTCGAATCGATTAGGTAACGAGGTTTGTCGAGTGTAATCGAGCGCTACCAGAGAGCTTTATCTTTGTTTAAATTGATTAAATCATATGGCGGAGGTATTGTTGAGCAAGGCGAAAGGGTACTAGGTTGTTGAATGGCAATCCAAGTACCATCTTAGAGTTTGCACTCCATGAACGAGTCGATATTAGCATTAGGATGGTTGGTGGGTAGTTTCCATTCCCAAATAATCGACGATTGGAGGCGAAATTATTCAATTTGGATCGTGATTCAAGCTATGTCTTTCTCTCTTTATCTCTCGTTTAAATATCATTTTAGTATAAATTTCCATGAACAAACATTTGATTGACCTAAACTAAGTGCAACGACTTTGGTATTCGATTGATTCCTCGTAGGATACGACATTGCTCTCCATTTATAGTGTTTCCGATCCGAAATACTACTGCGGTTAAGGTTGAGTACGTTACTATTTTGGCTATCAATGAGAACTGCGTGAAACCGCGTCCCACGATTGACTTTCATCAATTGTCACGATTGGTT